>JAQPZY010001457.1:1650000-2250000 GCA_029931535.1 Margaritifera margaritifera | reverse complement strand
TTAAAACCAACAACATCAACAACAGGGTATATAATAATGAATATGTTTTGACGTGGGGGTTATCATTACATGAGACATAAGACAAATTAGACTTTATGTCAAGGTCTGTTTTTGATGTTCAGCAATGTCACAGTAATTATCATGAGCAGGTAAATAACATGAGAAAATACAAAGACTGTACATCTATTCAAAAGAGAGTATAGGGTTTTTTTTGTAATTTTTTTACCCTCTGATATATCATCCACCATAAATCCACAATAATTATAGTTCTTTTTTTCCTCTAATTTTTGGTACAGAGGACTTTGTATTCATATTATTATTTTGCAAATATTTTTCTTTGGAAGAATCAGCTAAAAATTGTAATTAGTTTTGACCTACCTGTAATTATTTATACACCTCTAAAAAAATCAATAATAAAAGTGTGCAAACAAATTATAGACACTTTAGAAGTCAGGTTCTTCATACACATAATTTTGGTGCATCATATTTACACAATTGAAGCATAAAACATTATGAGAGAAGATCAGGTGCTTCCACTAGATATGTAAGAATAAAAATGATTAATTTTTGTCTACTGGAAGTTTGAACTGATTTTAGTACTGTATATGCTCGCGTATAAGCCGGATCCAAATGCATACAACATAGACCCAGACCTGCTGTCACATAATGCACCAGCATATCAGGGTCTATGTTGTTTGTTCTACTGATCAGTCCTTGCAAACTGCATAGACCCAGATCTGCCGGTGCATTATGTGATGGCAGATCTGGGTCAATGCAGTTTTCAGTTGGTATCGGGTTATACATGAATATATACGGTAAATCCTGTTTTAAAGCTTTTTGTTGTAATGCAGCTTAGTAAAAAGTTAGATAGCAACAAAGTAGTATGTGGCACGGAAATGACTAGCTCTACCATCTTTCACATAGTCAAAGATTCGTTGATACCAGTTTGACATGATCATGCATCCTTTTGATTTACCATCTTAGGCACTAGCCTACTCAGCCATGTCTTTTGTTTAAGAAAAGAATGTTTGTTTTGATTGTGTGACACTGTCTGTCAACTTTGGAAAGATAAAGGCAATGACCCATGGAATAAAGTCAAGGCCACGAGACAGTTTTTTTTTACATCTAATTTTATCCTATGCTCTGTGATTCTGGTAGATACAAAATGTTTAAAAAGGTGAAAGCTCGTAACTTTTTGTGTGCGACAAAAAATACTGTATATGCTCGCTTATAAATCAGATCGAACTCCAAACTGCACAGACCCAGATCTGCCATCACATAATAAGGTGGCAGATCTGGGTCCATCCGGTTTTTAGGAGTAATCAGTGCAACAAACAACATAGATTTGCTGGCAAATTTTGTGACATCAGATCAGGGTCTATGTTGTTTGCTGTTGGATTCTACTTATAAGTGAGTACATATGGTATGCATTTGTTGACACTTTTTATATTATGTTAGAAATTGATGCAAACTTCAGCATATATAACTCTAAGCCTTGCTGATTTGTTGTTGTTGTCATTCACATGCAATACAGGCTTTGCAATTTTTTACATGTGTGATCCTGTTATAAGTCACTCTATTTATATGCTCCCCTACCCCATAAGATGGTGTATCATGTTATATCATCCATCTGTTTGTCCATTCATCTGTCTGTCTGTTTTGATTTCTGCACAATAGCTTTAGTTCTGGATCACAAACCTAGACCAAACTTTGTGGATTGCTTTTACTTGGTGGATGGTAGAAGTTTATTGATTTTGGAATCAAAAGGTTAAAGGTCAAGTCAATGTGAATGAAAGAAGAAAAATTGTTTCTGCACAATAACTTTACTTCTAGAATAAGTACTTGGACTAAACTTTGTGGATGACTTGCACTTGAAATAAGCAAGGAGCCTATGAATGTTGGGGTCAAAAGATCAAAGGTTGAGGTTACCATGACTGAAAGAAAAAATGTGATTTCTGCACAATAACTTTAGTTCTAGACCATGCACCTTGATCAAAATATGTAGATGGCTTGCACTTGAGGTTAGGAGGACACCTATTAATCTTGGGGTACAAAATCAAGGTCACTGTGAATGAAACAAGAAAAAAAGTTCATGCACAATAACTTTAATTCTAGACCATGTAGCATGATCACAATGTGTAGATGGCTTGCACTTTTGAGGTTAGGTAGACCTTTTTGATCTTGGGGTCAAAAATCAAGGTCACTGTGATTGAAGCAAGAAAAATAGTTTATGCACAATAACTTTAGTTCTAGACCATGTACCGTGATCACAATGTGTAGATGGCTTGCACTTGAGGTTAGGTAGACCTATTGATCTTGGGGTCAAAAATCAAGGTCACTGTGATTGAAGCAAGAAAAATAGTTTATGCACAATAACTTTTGTTCTAGACCATGTACTGTGATCACAATGTGTAGATGGCTTGCACTTGAGGTTAGGTAGACCTATTGATCTTGGGGTAAAAAATCAAGGTCACTGTGACTGAAATAAGAAAAATAGTTTCTGCACAATAAATTGAATTCTCGACCAAATACGTTGAACACTGTGCATGGCTTGAACTTAAAGTAAGGAAAAAAGCTATCAATTTTGGGGTCAAAAGGTCAAAGCTCAAAGGTAGAGTGACTCAAAGAATAAAAGTTGTTTGTGCACCATAACTTTAATTCTAGACTAAGTTCCTAGACCAAACTTTGTAGAATGCTTGTACTTGGGGTAAAAAGACATCTATAGATTTTGGGGTCAAATAGTCAGAGGTCAAGATCATGGTAGTTCAAATAAGACCACAATGGTTTTCAAAGAGAAAGTTCAGTTGTAGACTACATACACTGACCAAACTTTGAATGTCTTGCACATTGGGCAAGAAAGAGACTAATTTTTTCTTTACTCAAAAGGTCCAACATCAAGGTCACTGCTGTGACATGACCAAGGGAAAAGTTTCTGTACATTAACTTTAATTACACACCACATAATTGCACCAAACTTTGAAGAGGACAATCTGATCTGTGAAGTAAATACACTACAGATATTGGGTTAGACGGTTGAAAAGTCAAGATCACAGTGACCAAGATAGAAGCAATTGGTTTTCTTCACCATCTTTGTTCAACAAAATTTACAAATGCTTTGCCATTTGGGCAAGGAAGGAACCTGTTGTTTGTAGAGTTAAAAGGTGTAGGTCACTGAGACCCATCGGTGAAACCATCCATAGTCAGCCATACCCAACTATGGCCTACATACAGAATTATTAAACATAGAGTGGGTGTATATTTTCCCATCGCTGGTACTATTTTTTTCATGTTGTAAACATAAAAAAGCACATCAGAGATTTTGAGTACCATAAATTTAATATGATGTACAGTGCAACCCCTTAAGACTGAAACCCTCTGGACCAAATTAAAATGTTTCATTGGTTTTGAGAGGTTTTCAGTTTACTGATTAAATTTTATTGAAAGAAGACAAAAATTCTGGATTAGAAAACTATTTCAAGGGAATTTCAAAGAGGTTTAGGTCATGAGGGGGATAGAGGGCAATTGTTTTGTGC
Organism: Margaritifera margaritifera; assembly: GCA_029931535.1. Classification (NCBI taxonomy): domain Eukaryota; kingdom Metazoa; phylum Mollusca; class Bivalvia; order Unionida; family Margaritiferidae; genus Margaritifera; species Margaritifera margaritifera. Next base: position 2,246,467 of record JAQPZY010001457.1, on the reverse strand, counting down.
ATGTTTTAGGTAGACACTTGACTTTCTTTTTGTCTTAAAAATTTCTTGACACTACCAATATGATTAATACAGATTATCTACCATTTGTTTAAGGTTTCGTGGGTGGCATGCTGTGCAGTTCAAAAACAAGGGTCACTACATATTGATTGCTCCATCTTATGACTCCTCACCAAAGGGCAAGCTTTTCCACAAGATGAACAAGGCTTCTGCAGAGCAGGTGAAGAAAGTTCAAAGTAATTATTTATTGTATCGATATAACAAAAGAAAAGTGCCTGCTGAACGCCCTGTCACAGCACCTGCAGTTATGACTTGGAAGCGACAGCAGTCAATTAAAGGACGTCCTGGTTCAAGAGACAGCAATCGAACAGTTGATACCGGCTACAGTAGCAGCGATGAGAGGTCAGCATCTGCGGGAAACACAAAGGGAAATCATAATACTCTACAAAATGAGCAAAAACATGGGGATTCTGATCTTTCAAATACCAGTAGTCCATGTTTTGGAAGTATGGAGTCCAGAAAAGGGCAGGGACTTGGTGACTGTAGTCCGAAAATTCTCAGAGAGAAAGATAGTGTGGAGAAAAGTCATTTTGACAGGCAGGATTCAGGTATAAGAGAAGATTTTCTTGAGGATGTAAATACTTCTTGGACAGAAACTCCTAAATCATCAAGTTGTCCAAATATCCCCAAAACACCTTGTCGATTTTCTAGTGTTTCTTTGCACCAGGAAAGATTGTCAACTGATTCGGATGAAAGAAAGCAAGAATATGTTGAAGAGGAAAAACCTGTCACAAAATTGAAGCAAACTCTTGATTACAATGGTAGAGACTCCACAGAAACTCCAGTTCCAGTACCTTACATGGAACACAGCAAACCAAAAGTTGTTTCTGTTGGAAATATTGGCAAAGTCAAACTGCTTGAGGACATTACAGAATCTCGCTTTTGGGAAGATATGTACAATAAAAATAATACAAATGTTAATGATGCACCACAAACTCCTGCTGAAAAAACAAAACTAGATGATGATAAGAGAAAAAAGAGTGAGGATTCAGAAAGTGAAGCATTTAATATCCGAGATTTTTCCTCAATGAGTTCACGACAGAGAACATATCGCTCTAAATGTGAAGGCCCAGATACTTATGAAGAAGCTTTGCAGATGTTGCAAAAAAGAGAGAGAAGGAAGAAAAAGAAAGCCAAAACACCCAGGAAGAGTTCCATTCTCTTAGCAAAACAAAACAGTGTGAAAAGGTCAAACACTGTACCAGCTAGCATGCATTTACATTCCAAGGGAAATAACTCAGAACATGGTATGTGTATAAAACAACAAACTAGTGATAAATTTTGTACTGGTGGAGATAATAAAGAAGATCATTTGAAGATAGGGGCTATTTCCAATGGGCATTTGGGAGAGACTACATTAGAAAGCTCACCTGCTACTGACAGAGATTTCAAAGGAAACAAATATCAACGTCTTATGAAAAGACTTGAGGGAGAGGCATTATGCAAGGAATTGAAATATCGCCTTATAAATGGAGAAGCTTAGGTTGTACATGAGAAATTTTAAAACTTTTGAATGCATTTGCTATTTTTTTCTCCTAAACATTTAATTAGTAAAGTGAGAAATTTATGAATAAACGGTATCCATTAATTCATTCAAGACAGCAGCTAAATATAATGAAGTGAGCTGCCATTTCTGTGGGGCATATAAGTGACTGCTTTTCATATTGTTTCCTCCTTCTTTATATCTTTTTTTTAACAAAATTGATTTCACTGCAGTCACTTGCGACCAAAATAATTGATCTCTTGAGCAGTCCTTTGCTAAAAAGTTCACACGATAGTTTGCTGGTAAATTTGTTGATAGGTATGACAACAGTAAATTCAAGATATATATACTAAATATGTCATGATTTTAACCAAATATCAAAAAAATTATCAAATTGTTAATCCATTTTTTAATCATATTAAGTACATATTTCAGAAATTCAGTTAATAAAAGCATATTTTAATCTTGATAATGGCAATATTGTAAGTGAAAAGTGTTTCCTTTAAAAAAAAAATGTATCCTTGTAATTTTGTAGAGAATGGGATATTAAATTGGGTCTGTCTGTCTAATCCACTTTCATTTCCGCACAGTATCTCCCATGATTATTTTGGATTTCAAGCAAATTTGATAAGCAGCTTGATATTGATGAAACTTTGGCAGAGTTTGATTATTGGCATTCAACGTCATTGTTAGCAGAGTTATAGCCCCTGATTGTCAGACCAACACCCACATTTATTTTCACACAATAACTATTTTAATTAATATTAGATTTCAACCAAATGTGGTATGTTGCTAGATATTAATGAGAATTTGCCAGGGTTTGATTGTAGTCATTATTTGTCATCATTTAATGGAGTTGTAGTCACCAGTTGTCACACCGACTCACTTTTGTTTCCTCACAATAACTCCCTTATATCGTATTGGATTTCAACCAAATTTGGTGTGCAGCTTGGTTTTTATGATACCTTAGCTGAGTTGATTGTCAGCATTCTGCACCATCATTTAGTAGAGTTATAGCCCTTGAATGTCAGACCAACCCACTTTTGTTTCCACACAATAACTCATTGTATTATTGGACCAAATCTGGTATATAGCTTGATTTTCATTGAGGCCATGGCTGATTTCAAATGTCAGCATTCTGCATTGTTTGGCAGAGTTATAACCATTGATTGTCAGACCTACCCACTCTTGTTTCCTCACAATAACTCATTGTATTATTGGACCAAATCTGATATATAGCTTGATTTTCATTGAGGCCATGGCTGATCTCAAATGTCAGCATTCTGCATTGTTTGGCAGAGTTATAACCATTGATTGTAAGACCTACCCACTCTTGTTTCCACACAATAACTCATTGTATTATTGGACCAAATCTGGTACATAGCTTGATTTTCATTGAGGCCATGGTTGATCTCAAATGTCAGCATTCTGCATTGTTTGGCAGAGTTATAACCATTGATTATCAGACCTACCCACTCATTTCCACACAACAACTCATTGTATTATTGGACCAAATCTGGTACATAGCTTGATTTTCATTGAGGCTATGGCTGATCTCAAATATCATCATTCTGCATTGTTTGGCAGAGTTATAACCATGTATTGTCAGACCTACCCACTCTTGTTTCCACACAATAACTCATTGTATTATTGGACCAAATCTGGTACATAGCTTGATTTTCATTGAGGCCATGGCTGAACTCAGATGTCATCATTCTGCATTGTTTGGCAGAGTTATAACCATTGATTGTCAGACCTACCCACTCTTGTTTCCACATGATAACTCATTGTATTATTGGACCAAATCTGGTACATAGCTTGATTTTCATTGAGGCCATGGCTGAACTCAGATGTCAGCTTTCTGCATTGTTTGGCAGAGTTATAGCCATTGAATGACATACCTACCCACTCTTGTTTCTGCACAGTAATTCCCATTATTATTATTGGATTTCAATCCAATTTTATAGACAGCTAGATATTGATGAGATCTTGGCTGAGTTTAATTGTCAGCATTCTATATATTCATTTAGTGGAGTTGTAACTCCAGATTGACAGACCCATCCACTTTGATTTCTGCACAACAACTCCTTTTACCTTTTATGTATGTTTGGATTTCAACCAAATTCAGTAGACAGCATGATATTGATAGGACCTTAGCTGAGGTTTATTATCAGCATTCAGCATCATTATTTAGTGAAGTTATAGGTCCAGGTTGTTTGACCCATTCACTTTCATTTTTGCACAATAGCTCAATTTATTTGAGTTATTTAAGAGAGTTACATCCCCTGATTGTCAGACCCATCTACTTTTGCTTCAGCACATGAATGATTCCTTTATTGGATTTTTTAAAATTCAGTAGGCAGCTTAATAATAATGAGACCTAGGATTAATTTGATTGTCATTGTTGCTTAGGTACATGCATAGCATGCAGCATTATCTTTTAGCTGAGTTATGGCCCCTGATTGTTGAACTGGCCAGCTTTCCTTTCTGTGCAATAACTCTGGTATGCAACTTTATGTTGATGACACCTTGGCTTACTCTAATTTTTAAGCATTTGATCTGCATTATCATTTAGAGAGAGTTGTGGCCCCCGATTGTTGGACCCACCCACTTTTCTTTCCACACGATAATTTCTTTAATTATTATTGGATTTCAAGAAAATGTTATATGTAGTTCTGTATTGATATAATTTGAGCTGAAATTGATTATCAGCTTCCTAAATCATCATTTAGTGGAGTTACGGCCACAGAATGTTGGACCCACATTTTGTACGCAGCTTCATGTTGATGATACCATACCAGGGTTCTGTTGTCATTAATTCTGCGTCATAAATAGCGTCTTCCTTTACAAATGAACCAAACTCATTGACTGTATCACCATTGTCACCTAACCCTAATTTCAACATGAAGCAGGGGGCACTACTTTCAACATGAAGCAGGGGACATAAATTCCTGAAATTTCCTTATCTGAAAATAATGTGAAAATTATGTGAGTGTACTGATAACAAGTTAAGCTTGCTATGCTTGGTCATCCCTTTGTCTCAGCTTTATTGTTAAAATTGAATAGTGAATACCATATGTCTTTTAGAACAACCAAAATGGGTTATAATTTGAAGTGATGTTTTTCTATAAAAGAAACCTTTGTATTCTATTTCTGATTTGCCATACACAACCATAATCAACAGTGTTACAATTAGATATGAATTTTGTTTCGTTTGATCAAAAATTCCTCACGAGTTATGTGTTGTAGTGGTTTTACATTTACTGTTAAATTTGTTGCTATCAGACATACTTTTTGGAACAAAGTTAAATTTATCTGATACAAAGACAATGCTGTGGTTATTTTTGTATTTTGGTATTTTTTATGAATTTTTAACGAAAAATTTTGGAGTGATAAATTTTATTTCCACTACCATAGGGCTTTCATGTCACTGGTGTGTAGTTTTATGCTTTTTAAGCTGCGCATCGTTACCCAGGATTTAAATTGGGTAATTTGCAGTTTTATCAAAGACTCTCAAATTGCACAGAATACAAGTTCAATCTTGATTACAATATAGTCCAGCCTGTCAATAGCAGCCATCCATGTCAACAGGCCAAACTGTCCTTTGTACACAGGTGACCTCTGAATGCTCACCTTTCAAACTTAGTTCATGAACAAATACCATACACCAAATACCATTATCATCCTTATTATTATTATTATTATTATTATTATTATTATTTTAGGCAATTGGCATAATTTACTATTGAAACATTTCACCAAATAAATTTATCATTCATAAATTCTGGTGATAGAGGGTTTAATTCATAAATTCTGGTGATAGAGGGTTTCATTTATAAATTCTGGTGATAGAGGGTTTCATTCATAGATTTATTGAAGTCTCCTCTCTGTCTATTTTGCAAGTAGTACATTTTTGCTTATATTTATGGTAAAGCGGTAGCTAGTTCAGTTGCTTGTATATTGCACCTGGAGTCAGCTGTCTCAGAAGTAACAGAGCTAGGCCAAATAAAGAAAGTGTCAATCCAGTGACTTGTGATGCCATTTAAGTTTAAACACTTCCCATTAAGTATTTACTGTAAAATGGGCTTGAGTTTTCATCCTCAGTTCTGTGTTTTTGCAGAATTTTGCATGGCATTCCTAAAAAAAATTTGAAGCAGTAGAATATCTTGTATAAAATAGTTTCTGTAGTGTTGGTCCATTATCTATTCTTGGATTAAAAGGAGTATACTGATGATAAATGCCTGTTAACGTTTTCATCTCAAACAAACACGGATGGATATCAGGTATACACATTGTGATTATCTGTTCATTTTTCTCAGACCACAGTGCATTGTTTGCATATGGATTTATGCTGACTTTTCCATACATAATAACTAGCTGGGTATTTTTTTCTTACCTACAATAATTACAATCCACTTAGTCAATACAAATAAGTAGTGTTTGACAGCTGAATTTAATTTTTCATATTATAAACAGTATGTTTGAATAATTATCCTGAGAGTCATGATCCCCAAACTATTATTATGCAGTAAACACTGACAGAAATTGTTGAATAGGTACAATTTGAGAAACTAAAGCAAATTATGGGTAAAATTAATTCTCTGTTAATCTTTTCTAATGAATATATTTTGTATAGTACTATGAGAATGACAGTTTACCTTCAGTATTTACCCTAACAAAGAATTTTTAAGCAATAATGTGGCTTTTTTGAAATTCTTAAAATAACGAGGCAATGATAAGATTAGCCAATTTAAAGTTACACTGACAGATTGATTCGAGTACGGTGAATATAAGTATGATAAGCTATGTTTACATATCAGTTCATATGATGCATCTTTACCTAAACAGTGAGTTTATTGCAAAAACAAACACTTCATTTGCATTTATATGCTCAAATGATCACTTTAAACGGTAAGAAACCAGAGTTTGGATGGGAAAAACCTGACAATTGAAAGCAGAAAGCAGGTGACCATTTAATACATCACTTTTATAGAGGAATTTAATGTGGGGAAATGAGAATGGCCATTGAGACCAGGTGACTGCTATATAAAGGTGACTGTTAGGACAGATTTTACTATGTTTCCTATTCATTTATTTCATCCTTAACCATCACATTTTAACTTAATAAGTTGCTTTTTGTTTTTTAACTGTGAACATGTAATGGGAGGGGTACAATACAACCAGACTTTCCAGTAAAAATATGTAGTGCCTTAAAAACGGGTAAACACTTTCTGACATGCGTAATGCATGTTGGTCGAAATCAAGTATGTATATATAGGGTTTAACCGCATTTCAGCACAATCATGGCTATATAGAGCTAATTAAAAGTTCTAAAATATGTGAAGGTAAAAATTGCAGAAAATTTTAGAAAGATAAATACTTCCAAAAACAAGTAACCTTGTGGTCCTCCAAGTCACATAAAAGGTAAATATGTTAATTCTCTCAATGGTAAAAGATAAAGGAAATTTAAAAAATAAAAAATCTTACAATAGAGTCAAAATTTGCATTCTTTTAAAAGGTCCAAGATTTTAACTGGTGATAGATCATCAAAAACCTCGAGTTCACATATAAAACTGGTTTCACGGGGTGGAAGTTGATCAAGATACAAACCAGTATGTTTGATCCATTCCATTTTGCATTATGGTCATGTATATTCAGAGGTCAGTTGCAAGCTTCACGCTTTATAGTTGGGAAATATTTTCAAACTATCTTCTTGGCAAAGTATTATATTTATAGATGAGAAAAGTATAAAAAATTCACATGGTAAGGAAGGAAAACATTTTAATTTAAAGATGGATATCCTCATAAAATTGCATTTGATCTAAAGTTTGGAAACTTTAATGATATAGAGTGTTATTATCTCATGCTTACAGAAGATCCCTGCCTGATTTAGGTCTCTAATGCAATGTTTGTGATAAGTTATTCAGATTTTTTGATGAACTTAATAGTATAGGACACTGTAAATCTATGAACCTTTTTTGACAAGAGAGTTTTGTCTGTAATGAATGTACCATATATACTAACGTATAATCTGATACCAACTGCAAACTGCAAAGACCCAGATCTGTTGGCGCATAATGCACCGGCAGATCTGGGTCTACGCAGTTTGTAAGGACTAATCAGTAGAACAAACAACATAGACCCTAATCTGCCGGCGCATTATGTGACAGCAGATCAGGGTCTATGTTGTTTGCATTTGGACCCTGCTTATGTGCAAGTATATATAGTAAATAACCATCTTAAAACAAAATGTTTGCTCAGTAATGCATATTTGCTTATGATTCAAATGTCTTAAAGTTTTTCACTGATTGAACTACAGTTATATATATATGTAATATCCTGCTTATTGAATGGTGCTTTACCTTTGTTGTGATATTTGTACATTAAAACCAATCTATTTATTTGTAAATAAAGAATGGACTTGCAATTCATTGAAATTTGTACCTTAGTACCTCTCATTAAGATTAGAAATTTGCTTTTAACTTTTAATGCATTGTGCAAATTGCTCGAGTAGATTTTAAGAGAGAGCTATTTTTCTATTATTGCCTTTTCGCCATGAAGGAAGTGTTCTTACAGTGTTATCTGGTGGACTTGAGACAGAGGCAGGGGTACTATACCTCACCAGACAACACTGTAGGAGACCAGTTCATAAGGGATAAGGTAATAATATGACTCCTAACCTGACAACACCGCTTGCTTGGTTTTTACACTTTCCTATTCTGTAATAAATTATCCAGCATCTACCTTTTACAACTGCAGCATTGATTATAGTCTAGTACTGCAGATAGATTATAGTCTAGTACTGCATATATATTATAGTCTAGTACTGCATATATATTATAGTCTAGTACTGCATATAGATTATAGTCTAGTACTGCAGATAGATTATAGTCTAGTACTGCATATAGATTATAGTCTAGTACTGCAGATACTGCATATAGATTAGTCTAGTACTGCAGATATATTATAGTCTAGTACTGCATATATATTATAGTCTAGTACTGCATATAGATTATAGTCTAGTACTGCATATATATTATAGTCTAGTACTGCATATATATTATAGTCTAGTACTGCAGACGGATTATAGTCTCAGTATGCAGAGGGATTATAGTCTTCAAAATAGATAGCTTTTTTTTGTACATGAAAAAATAAATATACTTTTTCAAAGTATGAAAATAATGTGTAAAAATAATAATTATCATTTTGGGGAAGAGATCATGTACAAAAAAATAAAGGGCCCAACATTGAGGAGGACTAAAATATTACATAAATGTCAATATTAAATGCACTTGCATTGCATGCAATTGCGCTAAAGCAGTATGCATTAGTACAATATGTTGGTTGAATTTTTTTTATGTATGTGTGTATTACAATATACAAGTTCGAAAACATATAACTATGACAGGGACATTGGTATTCCATAATTACAGTTTTTTTCTTACACCTCGTGATCCAAATAAAATATGCCCTGATATGAGTGAAATTTCAGCCCTTCTTCTTGCCAATTTGCTCAATGTACTTTACTGATCCTGTTCAGCTGAAGCTTTTGTAAAAGAGAAAACTAAAATAAAATAGTAAATGGAAATTATACATAATACATACCATATTCGTTCAATTTCAAAGATATATAAGTTATATGTAAATATTCACAATATTTATATCCATATAAACTCCATTTAGTTTAAATCCCAAGAATGATAATTAAGCAATCTGTGTTGTTTTCTCTGCAAGTAAAATGATGTATAAATTCCCACAAAGAAGAATACTGTCTTGCTCACTTACAAGTCGAGTCCAACTGCAAACTGCACAGACCCAGATCTGACGTCGCATAATGCACCAGCAGATCTGGGTCTATGCAGTTTGTTAGGAGTAATCAATATTACAAACAACATAGACCCTAAGATGCTGGCACATTATGCGATGGTAGATCAGGGTCTATGTTGTTTGCAGTTGGACTCGACTTAAGCGAGTCCATATGGTACCCTATATCAGTAAATGTATGCACACTATCTGTAGTTAGGTAGCATAGTTGTTAATTTGAATTCAAAGATTTTCCACTTATATTACTGTCACGGATCATTAGATACTGCCTGCAATGCCACAAAATCGCTTTTGTTTTTTACAATGGCTGCATGTTCTATGCAGTTGACACTTCTGATTGCAGCACTTTCATTACAAACTTGAGAAATTATTTACTTACTAGTCAGACATTTCTGATGTTGAACCTAAAATAGGAACCGATGCTTTTAATTTTCAGCACAGAAAAATCACGAGTTGTCTGTTTTCAGGTATTTGTTCCAGCAATCCCAGCATGGTTGTTTGACTTTGATTTGGGTTGAAATTGTTGCAAACTCTAGTCCTCATTAAAAGCCTTCATAATTAGAGATTTAGTGTGGTTACATTTTTAGTTTATGAAAATATTTCTGTAACAAAATTCTTAGGTGTAGTGTACATGTATATAGCACTGCAGTGAAAACAAACAGATCTCATGATGCAACGAAACATTCAGACAACAGAGATCCTATGATGCTTTTGGACATAATTTATACATTTTACCTCTGCAATATGGCGGTGCCAAACAGTAGATACGCTAGATTTTCACAAGTTCGAACTAAAATATTTCCATGTGTGAATTTTTCTGAACTTAATTAGTTAATATCAAATAAAAAGTGTAGATATTCATGGACTTTCCCTTTAAGAATCTCCTCCTATTGCTGGGTCGGTTGGTGTACTGTCCCATCTCGTGGGAGCCAAAATCTCACTATAAAGATGACAAGATGTTAAAATGTAATGGCAGTTATGAGAAACGGCCAACATACATACATGCTCTTCAGTTATTTTTGATATGATATAGGCACATATAACTTGGAGTGAGTAGTCTTCCTCTGAAATGCACTATACTCAACAGGTGTGTGGCAAGGATTGCTTACAGTTAATTTCACCTTTTGGGAAAGGCAGCTGCTGCTAGGCTCAATCCAAATCAATAGTCCAGAAGATAACAGATATAGCAAACATGTCTTCTTGTTTAGAGACAACTATGATCATTATTCATTAATTTTATGTCCGAGGGCAAATTTGAAATTCATTAGTCTAGTGTCAACAATAGTCTTTAGGTGCATCAAGAAAGTTATACATTCATGAAAAGTACCGTATATACTCGCATATAATCTAGGTCCAAATGCAAACAACTTAGACCCTGATCTGCCATCGCATAATATGCCAGCAGATCAGGGTCTATGTTGTTTGTTCTGCAGATCAGTCCTTACAAACTGCATAGACCCAGATCTGCTGGCACATTATGCGACGGCAGATTTGGGTCTATGCAGTTTGCAATTGGCATGGGCATATACACGAGTATATATGGTAGGTCGTAATGACCTAGTTTTTATTAGTTTTGTTTACTTTCCAAGATGTACAACTAAATAGTGACAAGTGTATATGCAAAAGTGTTAAGATATACATTTTTCTAGCAAAATCTGTTTCTTTAATAATGCTTACCCGATCCTAATACCTTAGGAGTGACTTGGAGTGCCTATTTATGAGACCATTACAAATGATACTGTTGTCCCAATGGAGGTCAAAACTTTGCCCATTGGAACAAACAATAACAGTCTCCATTCATATAAGGTCCCATTTCAGAAAATAGGAGAACCTCACTTGGTTTATGTTGGAGTGTTCCCTTGCAGATACAACCTCAGAAAATAACAGTTTGTACCAATACAAGCACAGAAAACTGCGGTGCACATCTCCATCCATCTTTCCAGGAGGCCAATGGCCCACTCAGGATTCTCTATTGCATATCAATATCCAAAAGATGAAAGCCATACTGAAAGCATTTCATTGGTGGCAGGAGAAGCTACATGGAAAGGGCGTTCTCATTCTATCCAACAATTCCTCTGTGGTGATTTATATCAGAAGGCTAGGGTGAACCAGATTCCCAGACCTCTGCATCCTTGTTTGGGATTTTCTAAGGTAGCATCATCAACGACAAATTCACGTACAGTTCGTCATTTTCCAGACAGACTAAATGTATTAGCAGACTTGCTGTCCTGAAAGAATTGACTAATACAACAGAATGGTCACTTCATCCCTCGGTTTTCAGTCACATATGTACCTGCAGGGAGCTACCACTGGTGGATCTGTTTATGACATGGTGGAATGCAAAACTCCCAACTTGTGTCTCACCAGTCTTGGATCCGAAGGCCTTGGCAGTCGACACTCTTTCCATAGATTGCAATGGCCTAGACGTATCTGCTTACCCTCCAACACCAACGATTACAAAGGTGCAACAAAAAGCAAGAGAATCAGTGTGTCACGTCATCCTGATTGCGCCCCGCAAGTGGAAAAAAATAATTGATAAATGTCTTGATAAATCTCGTAGATATTTCTTCATCTGCTCAAGCAACTTTGATGGCAGGCGTTTCATCCAAATCCATAGCTGTTGGACCTGCACGTCTGGATCATATTAAACAAGCCTTCAAGAACAAACAGTTCTCACAACAAGTGGTGGAGAGAATTACTCGAGCATATGAGGGGAAGTGGAGAATTTTCTCACAACTGTGCGAGTGTGAACACATTTCTTTGCATAAGGCATCAATACCCCAAATAACTTCCTACTTTCGATATTTGAAGAGAAATAGCTCCAATCACGATAAAAGCTACCGTTCCACAATCTCAGATGTGCTGTGTCATCAAGGGACAGGATATAGTACAAAACAAAGACCTCTCTGATCTTCTGTCAAATTTTGATTTTACACGCCCAAGGGCGCTGGCTCTATGTCCAAAGTGGAATCTATCAAGGATGCTAACCTACCTGAATAAGGCACTTTCTGAACCATTCGAGAGAGCTTCATCAGTTATCCACTTGCACAAGATCTGCTTCCTAACTGTATTAGCTACAGCAGGCAGAATCAACTTAATACATCCTTTGTCAGTTGATCCAAACTACTTACAGTTCCGATGGGATGGGTCAGTGTCACTCTTGACAGCTCCTGCTTTCATTGCCAAGAACATTCTCCCATTCATGGGCAATCAGTCTTTTGTGGTGAAACCTATTTCTATGTTATGTACAGGACCCGGTAAGAGCTCTTAAGGGGCACCTGAAAAGAACCAAACTGTTGTGAAGAGGGAGATCCCATCTATTTTTACTGCTGGGAGGGAAAGGAAGATATCTCAGTGCAGGATTTATTGGGCTGGATAAGATGGGCTATCCGTTCTGCATATAGAGAATGAACCCAAATCGAATTAACTTGTTATGCATTTCAGCTGAAGAAGTTTGGGCAGTTGCAACAAGTATTGCATTCGAACAAAACTGTTCCCTAGCCAACATTACATAAGCTGTGGGATAGAGGATGGAGTTCTCTAGTTTCTACCTCGGTGATCTTTCATCACAGAATGCTCAGTTAAACCTGGTGGGACCTATCACCGCAGCACAACAGGTTACCTTCCCCAGTCATTCAGCAGCTTCTTAAAGACGTGGCATGACAACTTCCACTGGATTTGCAGGAGGGAAAATTTTCTCTTTTCCTAAAGCTGTGTCCCCGCATGCGGAATCATGCTCCAACTAGGTCCTCAATCTAGAAGTTGACTCACATACCTTAGGGGACCAGAGATGTTATCTCTGAGGTATGGAAATTTAACTCCCACACCTCTTACCTATTCTCCTAAGGTATTATGATCAAGTAACATATTTGTTGAAGCCAATTTTTCTAGTAAAAAATGTTTCTGCAATAACACTCATGCTATTATAATATGGATACACCCTCCCAGCAGTTACATCCTACAAGGAGAGCATGCATTGCACTCTAGTAACAACCGAGGGATACACGGAATTTGGCACCAATCCCTATATCAAGGGGAGATCACTCTGCCATATATGTGGCCAGAGAGTATTTAGCTGCCAAAGCGTAAAAATTTAGCTGGGAGGTCTGGATTTGCAAGGTAGTGGTAGTACTCCTAAGGTATTCTGATCGGATGAAGTATTTGAAGAAGAAACAGGTGGATGCATGTTCAAACAAATAAATTTCTGTATCCTTGCCAAAATAGGTCAAGATGTCTTGAAGATGGATCCATATTTCAAATCTGGATGGTATAGTACTTACTGTGCTGAGAATATTTGCTGGTTTATGTGTAAATGACAAATCTGACATTAAAATGTACTATTTTCATGCAAATAAAGGTCTAAGTGTCAGAATTTTGATATAGCATGTAAAGATTCTGAACTGCATCTACATGTATAATTTGAAAATCTAGGTCTGGTTGTCTAGAAAAGATGGCCTGATGTATACCCAAACAAACCAACATATTAATGTACAAGTACATGCAAAACAATATATCCCCTTCACAATGTTGTTGGAAAACTGGTAACAATAATAACCCAAATGAAATTAAACATACAATAGCTTTATTGATTCATCATTTGTACAAAAATACATAAACACATACCTATCTACCAAGCATGCTCACACAAATAAAAACCTCAAAAGATAAAGGTTCTTTAGAAGACAGTCTTCATATACCAGAGATCAAATTATTACAAACTTTAAATGCCTTTGGAAACTTTGTTTCCTTATGAAAAAGTGGAATTGTTTTCTTTTTTTTTAGAAAACAAAGCCCATAAATATCTTCCACAGTTCAAGATGCCCAACAAACAACCCTATGATATCGGTGCTGTGTGTACATGTTCATATTGCTTGTTTCGAAAATTCAAGGTCTGTACATTTTATAATATTAATAATTTATAATAATACAAATATGGTGCAACAAAGTTTCAATTCCATTTTTTCCCCTCAAAATATTTTTAGATAATGATATTTAGATCATGCAAGTTCAATGTTATTTTAAAAGAAATGAAATAAAGGAGTATAATATGTAAGTCCCTCAGTATAAGGCACCTCAGTATAACATGGATATGGTCACAGTTCCTGTCTAAAGTGGGCAATAAGGCTTTGTGCACAATGTACCTCAATATAAGGTGACCTCAGTATAACATGGATATGGTCACAGTTCCTGTCTAAAGTGGGCAATAAGGCTTTGTGCACAATGTACCTCAATATAAGGTGACCTCAGTATAACATGGATATGGCCACAGTTCCTGTCTAAAGTGGGCAATAAGGCTTTGTGCACAATGTACCTCAATATAAGGTGACCTCAGTATAACATGGATATGGCCAGTTCCTGTCTAAAGTGGGCAATAAGGCTTTGTGCACAATGTACCTCAATATAAGGTGACCTCAGTATAACATGGATATGGCCACAGTTCCTGTCTAAAGAGGGCAATAAGGCTTTGTGCACAATGTACCTCAATATAAGGTGACCAGCTATAACAAGGGTACAATTTATGGCTTCCATAATTGGCATTATAGTGAGGGACTAGTGTACATGGCACCAGAAAAGCTAATAAAACCATATTCATAGTGTATAATATATACACAACTGCAAAGATCTGTCATCACACGACATCTCAATTCAGGGTCAGGGTCATAACATGATGTGTTTGCAAATCACGGTCCCCGTTCTTCTTTATAAGACAACCCTGATCTGCTGTCACAATGTTCCAGCAGATCTGGGTCTATGCTGGTAACAGATAGCTGCATATTATAAATACAGTAAAAACATCTCATATCTGACCCATGAGAGTCAAGGGCATTCATCTCTAGCTTTAAAGTCAGCCAATTTTTAGGTTCTTTGATTTCCAATAGACAGCAAAACAATTCTATGTAAATTTGACCAACACTACTGAAAATACATTTCTTAACATCAAGTTCACTCTACAGAATTTCTCCTTTCAATACTAAACTTTTATGACAAAAGAACCTTTTTTCATCCTTTATTAAATTTATGCAAATCTAAACTTTCCATAAATCACACAGCTGCTTGAGATCATTAAAAGCTACAATAAAACTTAAGTAAATGGGTAATGATATATGTTTATAAATGACTGGAACAAAATAAAAGGTAATGAGACACAGTAAAGCTGAAACCTGAGAGAAAGCCAACTACTATCAAAACTGCACAGTAATTGTATGCGAGTAAATAGAAATCCAATTAATGCGGTCACTGGGGACACAAGACATTCTCGAAACCTTCTGAGCAAGAAACTTAAGCTCGAGCTCAAACCCCACATCAGACCCCAATTTCACCAACATAAATCTAGATTTAAGATAATTGATTGGTTAATATTAAGTCAGGCTTTGATTTCAGCCAATCAGATTGTTGGGTTCCACACTTGAGTATTAGTCCAGACTAAAACTTCTGTTAGTGAAGTCCAGGCCAGATGTGATACTTGGAGTGTATCTACATTCTTTAAATTTAGCATGCTAATAAAAGAACCACAGTTAAGGTCATTCCATAAGTTTTAAGATTTAAACTTCTTTAAAATCAAAGTTACAGAACATTACGTTTTCCGACTGTGCTGGAGCTGGTCTCAAAATCTTGAGAGAACAAGGGCCCGGATCCCTGCCCATTTAGGCTGCAAAATTTGGCTATCTCATCCAACTTGAATTTTTTTTACCTTCATTGTCAGTCTACAGGTTCTGCTGTATCTTGGTATCCAGGACCTGGTTTCACTAAATTTCTTCCCAAACTGAGATCATGCCATTAATGATACTTCAGACAATATCAGAATTTTATTCAGATGTAACAATAGTGGAAAGGATGAATAATCATTTTTTGTTTAAAACTTGAATACTGAAAACCTTTTTATTCCTGAAATAAAATTGCTGAAAAAATACTTGAATTATAGGAATTTTTGAAACTTCCTCAGAGATAAGACAAGACTCCTTAAAGGAAAATTCAAGATTTTATGACTGTATTCTAATCCCCGATGCCTGCTGAATGTTCCATGAAAAAAATCAGCAACCAACAATGCAAAAAGATGCTAAAAATCTCAATTTAAAATAGAATGTTTGAGATGCTTACTGGGTCCAGTTCACCATAATTATAAAGAAATTATATCAGTTATAAACAACACCGATATACATGCCTATAAAACAAATACCAAGTAATGTGCGACATATTTAACTTTGCAATTCCATGTAACAAACTATCTCTCAACATAATCTAATTTAATTTTATATTCAGATTCTTAGTGCTTCTTGATTTCTAAATGAAACTGGTAAAACCCAAGATGGACTTAAATTTTATCTAATTAGAATTATGAATTTAAAACTTGAGTCGAGATTTGTGTTCTGTTTGTGCAAACGAGAGCCAAAGAACAAAACCAAAGAGAAACTCGCCATTCCACTAACCTTACTTATGATTTGTTGATCTTGCAAGGAAATTATCTAAAAGCAAGATAATGTAGATTTTAAAGATCTGAAGTCATGCACTCTTAAAACGGGCATGAATTGAGCTGGATGGTGCAGAAAGGATACTATTTGAACCCATATTACAGCTGCAACTTTTACATGTTAACTCCTTAGTTTAGTTTACAGCCTGTAAATGTTTACAAAATTGGTAGCTGTGTAAACAAGCATGCACATAGCCCATTTGGTGTTAGCTGATGAGCATGTCCAGACAGTATGTCCAATTGCATTATCAGTTGTTTTTATCACGTACAAATATGTAGCAGTGCGAAACAATGTCACATCGAACCTAAGGATGTTTTACCCAAATCGTCAGATATATTCAACAAAGACATCTTACAAGCTTAATCCTGTCATAATACGATGTAAAAGGTGTAAAGCCAGTGAAACAATCACAAGTTGACAGAGGTACATCATGTACATTGTCAAAGGCTCACCTATATAAATAGCTATCGGCTGTAAGCTAAATGTACAGCAGACTTGCCAACCCTAACAAGACCTTCTCTGTAAGGCAGTAGATATTTTTCCAGAAGTTAGACAAATTTTCAGTAAGGTGTAACAAAATATGTACTGCTATTGTTGACTTGGAAAACATGCATTTAAAAGTTCAGAAGTGTGATCTGGGAGTGATGCAGCGATGGCAAACATTTTGTTCATCTAAAACGTTTGTTAAGTACACCTAGACCTTAATTACCTTCAGTACAGTTTAAGAAACTGCAGTTCCAAACCCCATGGAGCTCAAAGGCTTTTTGCTAGAACTCCTAACTTAACATAATCTTGGTTTTTTCTTCTTTTTTTTCCACGTGGCGACAGAAATCTTTCCTGCCACAAGACATACTAAAATCAACACATAATGTCCAATAAACATAATTGCTGCCTTTCCTGCTTTTTCCCCCCCAATAATCTGAATATTCTTTTTTATATTTATGTGCTGATTGTTTAAACTTTTTAAGAGGTTTATTGTCCTTTTCATCTTTAACATGTTTTTGTTCGATGGATGCCACATCTACAAAATGCTATAGAAGCAACAAAGCTTGATCATGCAGGCATTTTGCATGAAAAACATGGACAGTTTAAAGCATCCAAGTTACTCCTGTAAAGTTAGACTGGTTCCCTAAGGAACTCCACTGAATCTAATATAAAACCCTGATCTGGATCAAACATGGACAAACCAGTATATGGATTTGACCACATCAATTGTATTTTCATAACTTTTTCTATTATTCTGCAAGTCCATAATTTAAAGGTCATTTCAGGAAGACTTATGGTCAAATTGTAAAGTGTATAGGTCTGGTACAGAACAGGAAAAGGTTGAATTTTTAATGGTTTAGATTCAACAGCAGTTTGGGTAACTCTATACTGTGTACGAGTTTAGAAATGCTGGATGGCCTTTTTGTTCAGTTTAAACTAAAGATGTCATTCTACTTCAAAAAAATATCTTGGTCGGAAGAGACAATTGCTTTGGTTTCAACTAAAAAATAAGCATATGAAATGTTGGTATACAGTAAACTGTGGTGGTAGATCCATATTTTTATGAGCATGTATAAAGGGCAGCTAACAAAAAAATTTTTTTTTTATGCCCAAACAAATGAACCCATTCAGCAAAGTCCTTTGTTATGTTCCTAATGAGAATTTACAATCTGCAATTCAATGTAAAATAACAATGAGAATATTTATTAAATACATAACCTACAGACACAAAACTACATACGTGTTTTGTTCTGAGTCGACGTAAACAATGAGTTTGATATGGCGTAGAAATACATCAAGGCCAACAGGCTGAGACAAATTCATATGCCATATCAAACGATTTCTTTTCCCCGACTCAATACAAAACACGAATGTGGTTTTGTATTTATTAAATACCCCCTTTTTTATGCTTTCTAAATATTCACTGCATCTAAAAATATCTATGCATGGACGTCAAAGAAGGCACCTAAGTAGTTCGAATCTGGGTGTGTGATATAGAAATACGAACTGAACAGCTGTATCGAACGCCAGATCAAGCATGTAAGAATGAAATGGGTATGTAATAAAAAAAATTTACCACAGGCAAAACTCACAAAACGCTGACTCTGAAAAATGTATTATTTTATTACAAATATTATATAAATATTCTAAAAGCTATCATGAAAACCATCTCAGAATACAAGTTTGTCTTTAAATATAGTCACAAAGGCATTCTGTAGATTTCAGTATTACATCTTAGTTCTAACATTCTGAGTGGATAATCATTAAATATCAAACAACTTAAAAATGTGGAGTTACATACATATTCTGCCTTAGATTTCTGTGTAGAAAACAAAGTCTACCACACTGGCTATATTAAAAGAAATGTTTAAAGGATTTAGGTGAAAATCATCAGTACCAATGAGCATTTTCTCTATTTGTCATTGCAATGTCATCGAGTTCAGACTTGACTGAAGAAGCAATCTCTTTAAGCAAATTTTTAATGCAAGTGTACATTATACTATTCAAGCTCTCAGCAGACAACATGAATAGATTTCATGATATTTTTCATCTTTTAATGGCAATATTTCCTCCAGGCAAGGGCATCGATTGGACCATTATTAGGCAAAGGTTTTTTTGTTTCACTACACAGATCAAAATGCACTCTATAATACATTATATTGGAAAATGAAAGTGGCAACACATATCAATTATACAAGTATATAGACAAGTAAAAAGTATTTCAAATATCTCATAGAATAATCATTTGATTAACTTGTAGTAAATACCCATCTCCAACCTAACTGATTCAAGATTCATCAGTTTGCAATTACTCAATTTAAAGCCGATATATTTTACAGGTGAATTGCTTTATTACAATTTTTCATATGCAAAAGATTCACACTCTGAAAGAGAACTCTCTGGCATTTATATGTATTAGAGTAACTCAAGATACTGAAACAAACTCTCTAGAGATCAATCATGAAGGGCAAATATGGCATAACAAAGTATGTATACACAGTGGTGATATTAAGTATGTGATATTTGCAAAGTCTTCCAACATATAATCTAAAGAATATTATATATGCAGAGAATACATCTATTAGCTTTTCTGAGCAAGTAATTTACATTTAAGTGTCATCTATTGGAGGACAATAAAATTTCATTTTCAGATGCAACATCTGAATATTCAAAACTCATTGCCTCATGGTCAACTACAATATTGATTGGGTTTTTTTTACATTTAAAATATCCCCAAAACAGGTAGCCAAAATCGATGTTTTCTTAAACCTTCAAAAAGTGTAGAGCATAATAAATAAAAAATCTAGTGTTACCTAACAAATATATATTTTTTTATTTCTACAACATGAATGTATTTTTCTAGTCAATATTTTACAGGAGGTTCACATAAAATTGACAACCAGTGAACATAATAAATCCCAGTATAGTATTATATTATACAGATTACTGCAGATGATAAAAAAAAAAGCAAAATTGGCTCGTTCTTCATTTTTCATATGGCTAAAATCTTATGTAAATGATTTGCAATTACAATTATATGAAAACATGTATGCGCAACAATACCTTTTGAAGTAAATAGCACCCTGATATACCAACAGTTAGTGTAGATGGATATAACTGTTCTCAAATACTGTAAAACTTGAATAAATGGATGAAGTTTACTTAAAGTGACACTGAAGTGTGAAAATAAGTACACTCAAAATAAAGAGGAAATCTTGACATAAGCAATAAGCAACTGTGAAAATCTGCTAAGTACTTTTAGAAAGATTTAAGTTTAAAAATTTTAAGGGGAGATCAATTCGGTCAAACTTGTTTATATTTACGAGAATTAATATTTTTAACAAAAATAATTAAATATCTCTTTTAAGACACGTTAATGGTAATGATGTTGCATTACTGAAGATGCTGTGATAAAAGTGAAAGAAAGTTTTTTTCTTACCTGTAATAATATTAAAATTATTTTAAATGTTTTTCTGATCTTTGACATTAACAAAATCAGTAAATGGTAATAAATTTACAATAAGTTACCCCCCTTGAATCTTTAAATGTCTGCAACTTCAAAACTACTTGTCAGATTTTGCTCAAATTTTCACTGTTCTTTTATCTTAATATGTTCTCTTTATTTTATTTTTTTTGCTTATTTCTAGACTTCAATGTCACTTTAAAATCACTCAGAAAATAGTCTATTAAATGAATTTACATGGATCCAAAAACTGATTATCTTTGAACCTGTGTGAAGTGAGCACCACTGAATTTATTTACAGGTTGGACTATAGGGTGAATATATAATTACAAAGATTTTAATCAAGCTTGATTTGATAAACTGTGTTAAATCAATCCGTGTTACGGTGTTAGTAGTATACAGGTTGTTAATTTTTTTTTACAGTGAAACCCCAATAATCTGAACATCAATTACCATATCTTTCAAATGACTAGCTTAATCCCGCCATAAAGTTTCTCTTGCCTGCTATCTCAAAAACTAAACCACCTTAGACTTGACCAAAAAACATTTCTCGTTTTTAAGTTTTGCCATATGCTGACATATTCCTGCAAATTAATTTTAAAAATATAAGCTGAACTCCTGTCATCTTAAAACAACTGCCTTGAGGATGTTCTTATCTCTCCTTTCGAATAAATAAACACTATTCATCAAGTGACATGTACAGAAGTCTTGAGTTTGGTGCAGATGTATTCTGTATAACACCAAACATACTGCAAACAGATTCTGCAGGTCATAAATGCTTATCTCCTTTGCTCTTCCATAGCTCTGTGCATTTTCCAGGATTTATTTGAGATTCAAGTCTTTCTTGAAACACACCTAACATAGTTATCTGTGGTTGTATCCTTTAACGTCTGTCCTGAAAAACAATTTTCACTTTCCAACTGTTTCATTATTTAAATCTTCTGAAAAGTTGCAGAAAACATTCTAAATAAATCACACAAAACATACTTTAAGTCGTATTACTGTGTAAATTCAAAGCAAACTAGATTTTCCTGTTGTGGAATCCATATACATGTATGTCTGAATGTCTGAACACAGCAATAGCAGTAAATGGAGCCGTCATGAGTATAGAAATGCAATGGTGATCAGATGTCCTCCACAGAAATGCACAGAGCTAGGCATCTAGTTGTGAATCGACTTAATTTCCCTCTTCATCCTCCTCTTCAGATTCTTCT
Organism: Margaritifera margaritifera; assembly: GCA_029931535.1. Classification (NCBI taxonomy): domain Eukaryota; kingdom Metazoa; phylum Mollusca; class Bivalvia; order Unionida; family Margaritiferidae; genus Margaritifera; species Margaritifera margaritifera. Next base: position 2,224,471 of record JAQPZY010001457.1, on the reverse strand, counting down.
TCTGCTTGCTCAAGCCAAGTCAACCATTGATTGACCTAAAAAAGTAAAGAAAAGTTGTCTAATCTATATATTGATTGATTGACTGATCTGACAATATTACAGAAAAATCAATCTATGTATTTAACTTACAGTGAAAAAAAATAATCCATCAATCTACATACCTTCCTACCTATCAACAGCTTACCTAATTACACACTTACATACAACATAGCCTTGCTGAATGATGTATTAACCAAGGTTGATTGTGTCTGTCTGTCTGTACCTCTCTTGGGACAAATATAAAGTGGTTTTTATGTGCAGGTGTTCAAGTAAATACATGTCACTTTTTAACACATGGAACCTTGTACATGACATTTATGAACAAGTGACTGTCATATGAAAGTGCTTGCTATATAGCAGATTTAACTTGTTTTTCTGTTTGCTTTTACTGAAGTCCCTTACTGACCTTTAATTTTCAACCCGATGCCCACTAGGTAACTGAAATATCTCTGGTAGACTTTTGTGCAAACTTTTAATTGTAATGATCTATGGCAGTCAAAACAGAAATGAGAAATGTGTCCATATGACATAGATATCCCCACAAATATGGTCTAGATAAAATATACTGAAGGGAAACAGCATTTAGAAACAATTATGTAAATATGAAACATTGTATGAATGAGGAATGAAACTGGTCAATAAAATGAAACCCTTCATTAGTATACAGAATAAGTATTATACATATTGGAATAAAATGTTAGATCATATTTTTTAGGAAGTCTACCGTGTAATATTTGTTTCTGTATCCCGTATTTTACATACAAATTATGTTGAATCTGTGACATTATGATTATACTGGTGTTTTGCTATTTTGTTTCCCTGCTAAGTATGTGATTAAACAACAGAAAACCACAGATTAAAGTCAAACACATTGTACAATATAACGGAAAGTATATAAAAAAAACTTAAGACTCCTCAAACAACTGACCTACATTGCAAAACATTGCTAATCTTTAAATGATTCATGGAAACTGAGTTGCTGCAAATATGCTACTCATGAATCCTTGACATGTACAACAAAATACTATACCATATGTGCAATCAACTGTCAAGACAAGTATACCATTAGTCACAACTTGAAAACCATGCAGACCTAAATATCTGGTTGGTTGATTAGATGGTTGGCCTTAACAGCACAACAACAATGGGAGTCAGTGCCTTGCCCATTGATACAGCTCAAGAACTGACCTGGGCTGGTCTGGGTAGGATACTTACCTGAACCTTTGGATTGTGAGTCTAGCACTCTACCATGAAGCCACTGCAGCTCCCAAGTAAATACTGGGATAAGGTTTCACGAAAAAAAACTTTTGTGAATGAAACAGCCTAGACAAGTACATTTTGTAATTTATTCTCCACCGATGATTTATACAAGTAGTTTGTGTTTCATTACAGGCATACCAAGTTTATTTTCCTTTTATGTGACCTTAACCAAGATGTAGGTGACCTTGACCTTCAGACAAGGGGCATAGCTGTGATATGTAATATTGCATCTTGTCATGATATACAAATGACTCAAGTTTCTTTAAAATATTTTAACTCATTAACCCCTGCCACCACAATAAGTCGTCGCACTTTGCTTCCCTCATCTCCCGAGTGCCACTATAACGTGGCGCAGTTTACCTTGCTTGAATCCCGGGCGCCTCATTTGAGTGGCAGTATTAGTCTAGGCCTGTATCCCGCACGACGAGTTTAAGCGGTGCAAACCATTGGTTGATACCAGACTATTTCCTAATTATGCAGGCAGTTTAACCAATCAAATTTAAGCTTACATAGATAGAGGAAACATTGCAGCACAAGGGAAATTTTTTTTACTTTGATAGCGCTAGAAATAGTGGAGTTATTTAGATTTGAAAATGATGCAAAATGACAAGAATCAGCCACTGGAAGTAGACACATACCTGAGAGACTCTGATGGAGATATAGTCAATTATGTGTGGATTAAACCATATCTTGTAGATATTTTGAAGAATCGATAAATAAAGACTTGCTTGTGTTTGGGAAAATGAATTTAGTTAGCACGAGTGTATATAATTCAGAGTTTGTTCAAAGTGTTTCATTAGTTTTTAAACGTTTTGTGGAGAATTCTAAGGAAGAAAGGTTAAGTAAAGTGTGAGGAAAATATGCAGTTTTCACACGAGGTTAAAGTTTGTAAGAGAGATGACAAATGGAATTTCTGTGAATTATTTCATGTGTTGAAGGTTTTAATTATTCAGTGTGAATTCATAGTGGATTTAATGGATTTTTAATGACAAAAGAGGCAAATTGGTAAGTAAATAATTTTTTTTTTGCCTTTATGGATGAGTTTTATTTCTGCATGCTGCATGAAATTTATACCATTATCTACATAATTTTATTGAGAACAGCTGTGCCAAACTTTAGCTTAATTGAAGGAATACAAAGCAAAAAATAACTAATTTATTTCAAGTAACCCCCTCTGTAAAAATCAGCAAGTCAAGTACTGTCAGTGAGTCTCAGGGGTACAGCTACTGGTAAGGCTAACACTGCTCTAGGTGATCCCTCTGCAAGTATGCTGTAGGGGAACACCTAGCTGTTTGGCTCAGGGGTTAATGAGTTAAGTGATCCAAAGTTTATACCCTGAAAAAGGATGCAAGTCTCTGATTTACACTTTTCCTTCCTGTGACATTGACCTTGGGGTGCAGCTGTTGTATGCAACACACCATCTTGCCATGACATATATGTGGATAAAATTTGATTCATCTTATACCTGAACAAGGATGCAACTGATTTATATTTTCTTAGGTCATGACCTTGAGGCTGGGCATGAGGCTGTGGTGCACAACACACTATCTAGTCACAATATATACAGTGCATCTAACTAAAGTTTCATCACAATATCCTCAGCATTTCAAAAGTTACAGCCCAAACAAGGAATCAGGCAAATTACTTGCTTTTCTTCCTTGTCGTGACCATGATCTTTCACCTGGGGACTTGACTACAGTATGCAACATACCATCTAAGGTTATCATATATCCCTTGGCACAATTTCATCAAAATCTCTCCAAAATCTGCAAAGTTATGTACCAGACAAGAAAATGGCTGGACAGTGCCATAACATAATATGCCTGATTTACTATGGATGTATACAAAAAACCAAAACAAACTCACCAACCAACCAACCAATGTGAAAAGCATGGAAGCATGAAACCTGATGTTAAATGATATTGGGAGGCCCCAGGTGGCCAAGATTTCTAAGGCGCTCACCTTTACAGATCACTCATACCTCACCTGTCTGTGAGGGCTGGAGTCTCAACTCAGCCAATGTGGAGATGTAAGAAAGCTTGCCAGTAGCTTCTCGTGGGTTTGTGGTTCTTTCCTGGGTCTTCCTCCACCAAATATACTGGCAGCAATGTATAGCCTATCATGTGCTGAAAAATGGAGTTAAATCCACAAAACGCAACCAAAACCAAATGTTATAGAAATGTAACAGCTCACCTGGAAAAGTGCTTTCCCCTTTCCTGGATATTCATCATTGACCTCTTCCTTCCATCTAAGGAAAGCTTCTTCTTCAATAACTTCCATGTCATAGAAGTACACAAAAAATCTCAGCAGCATTCCTGAAAATCGATAACAAACAATGTTGAATATTGTCACCATCCAAAAGGAAAAAAAAAAAACCTTTATAATTTGCAATATTTTGTAAATATTTTCAACCATTAATGTCAGCATCACCAGTTTGGATAATGAATTTCATAAACAGAAACTGTAAAATCTGGATAATAAATGTTTACACTTATTTTTGAAACCAGTGCTGGTTGTATGCACTTGTTTACAACATGCTTATCTATATAGAAGTGTATCATGACACAACTTTCTACCTTTACCTTTATCTACCAACTTGAATGACACATAATAAGGCTGATTAAGGAAGGAAATGTATGCAAGAAAGAAAAAGTGGAATCAAGGTATATAATGAAAATAACAAATCAACATGCTTATCACTTAACTAGGAACAGCTAAATCGTCTGATGAGCAAATTTGACATCTTAGACCAATATTTGCAAAAAATCAAAGTATTGAGAACACTAATGACTTCGAGGGTTGATGTGATACTAATTTAAATATGATCAGATGAAAGAACAAAACTCCAGAGATACTGCTATTGTCCATTTTACTATTGTAAAAATATGGCCGGGGCAGGTATCAAACCTGCAGCTCTTGGATTACAAGTCCGATGCTATACCAACTGAGCTACCAGTTTCCCTAGTCTACATGGATAAATAATGATGTATATATATGAATAGTATTAAAGAGATTTTTAAAAAGAACTGACAGTGATAAAAGTTCCTTGGACTTTGCATATGAAAAAATTTGAATTAAAAAAAAACAGTTCCCTGATGCACAATAAAGTGTCCATAACTTTACAGCAGCATCACATAAAACCTTCAATACACAATGTAATAGTCATACAATCTTATTACACAATGTACCAGATAAAGAAAAAGCCATTTACACTTCAATGATTGTATGCTGTTCTAAGAGGAAAACCTGAAAGAACTTTGACGGCTGACAACATTTTTAAATTGCTCACTCATCTTTTGCATTAATGAATTTCTATGTATGGCATCGCATCATCATCAGGTTGCATTTTACTGTTAAACACAAATTAAACATTCAGATCTAAAAATATGTGATAATCAAAAGTTTCAAACAGCTTTTGACAACTGAAAACTCCTAGGGAGATATTTATTGACCACAATTTGTTGGTCATCTGGAAATACAATACTGGCATCCTGAAGACTGCTGGACTAGGGGATAATCTGTTATTGAAGATCATGGGAATGACTGAATAATCTACATTTTCCCACACACAAAAATGTTACCTTTAGGAAACTGGTGAGAATGGCAGAAAACCTGAGCAGCATACAGAGCATGTATCTGCAGATCAATGCTGTCATGCACGTAGAACTCTAAAACTTTCTGCAAGAGAAAATGAAAAGTGGATAAGTAATCAGGTAGACTGATTATATGAACTGGAAGTATCTTTTTTAATCTACTTGCAACAAAAAAAGTTTACATGTATCGTTTTACATCTTTCTTCAATGATCATTCATGTTTCTGTTTCAAGTATTCAGTGTTTGCTTCTCAACTTTCTTAAATGCAAAATTCTGGTTTTCAGATTCAGGCAGAAACACTATCTATTACATTAAAAAAATTAAGAAAGATAATTTTGCTAAACAATTCTGCCAATATATCTCTATATTGTTTACCTTCAGCTTCTCAAAGCATGCCCTCTCCTTCTCTGTAATTGCCTTATCTGCAGTTGATCCTTGATCTACATCAGTGCCCAATGTGCTCTCCAGGGTGGCATACTTCATTAGGCTATATTGAGAAAACAAAATCTTAACAAAAAAATGTAAACAAACAAATGTACAGACATACAAACTGACAGATTTCCATGGAGATACAAAGCATCAATACCATTTTGGTTTATAGCACTGAAAATGTGTTTCTTCCTGCCTAAAACTATTTTTTAGCTTTCTCAAAGTGAGATAGTATTATTCTATATTAATGAGGATGCAACAGACATACTCTCACAGATACAAACACAAAGAGTCATTCTGAGATACATTGTACTTGGAATTTGTTTTAGAAATATTAAAAATGTAACAATTGAGACTGTGACAAAGAAACCCCTGGCCTTCCTAACATAAGGGACCTTCAGTGTCCCAATGTACACTTACTTGGATTTAAATGACATTACACTATGAAAAAGGAAATTGTTTAGTAAATTATGTTTCTCTGAAAATACTTGCTCAATCACATTAACATTAGGAATTTACTCTCTGCTACCTAAGAATCAAACCCTACCTGAAAAGATGATACACATCTTTCCATCTATAAATCATATAGACAAAGGAAGTAACTCCTACAGATTAACCCTTGTTCCCACTATATTGCCACCCGTATCCTGGATGTAACCAGTTTAAGCTTGAGCGACATCTGTAAGAGGATGCTCACAGTGCGGGGAAGGGTGGAATGGATTATTAGTAATGTGATTAGGAGAAAAGGAGGAGGAAATGCTTGAGCATCGAACCTCTACCTATGTCACCTTGCTGATTTCACTACTGAAAGGATGAACTTCTCTTAACATTAGGTTAGCACAACTTAAGATTATGTGTCTATACACATGTGAGGGCAATCCTTATGGGACGCCACACCTGGTTATTGCCTTACATTCAAAAGTTTCCTGGGTAAATCCAGTGACAGTTTCAAGGTCAAGTCCAGGGCTGAGGTTGTGCGATCATGAACAGGGGGCATGGTAACTGTCTGGGCATCTACTAGTGGCCCGACAAGATTCAGCTCTTCAGCTCTCCTTTGTGTGGCCATATCATGCATACAGAAACTGGAGAAAACAGACAGGGCATTCCAGCCAAATGATTCCACTAGGTCTCAAATTGAGACATTATGTTTGAATGCCTGGCTCATGGAAATTTCTAGTATTTTGTGATCTGAAATCTTCAGGAGTCATACCTGATCCTATGAGAGTTCAGAGTCCTCCGATCTAACAACCCATTTTAGTTTAGCCAAGCAGCCAGCACTTGTAGGGTTATGTCTTGCTTTCCTGCCTTAACCAGTAGGAAAAGTCTTTGACGGCCGCTGCAGACACTCTCCATGTACCTTAGATAGCATCTGAGGGCGCATACCATGTCCTGCAGCTTTTCCCCTCTCGATGGATCAATCAAATAGAGCGTATAGTTATTTGTTGGTTGCCTATTGACGTTAACCTGTTTTTAGAAATGAAACCAGGTTGATCCACTAGTACGGCTGAGCCATCGGAATGGAACTGCATACAGTTCATATCCATGGACAGCGTATGTAACACATACCATGCAAGCTGAAGCTAGTGCTATCAGCAAGGTGGAAGATATGGATGGAACTCAGACAATTTGAGCCACGTCAAGACCCAGGAGAGGTTCCATCTTGGGAATAAGATGAGCAAGCATGGCCTGGATACATCAAAATTGGACTCCACAATTGAAGTACAGAACTCCTTTTCACACAGGGCATCCCTGAAAAGAGCCAGGTGAAGGAGTTTCTCCAGACATGTATGAATTACTGGCAACTTCAGCTGCTTCAGCAGCGTGGGGGTCGCTATGATTTTCCTGCATACATCTGTCGTCAAATCAAGCAGATTATTGATCAAGGATTTGTCCCATCAGCGAAGGCCAATTAGAACTATTTTGCAAGCTATGCCTCATTTTCTGGATTAGTTTCAGTATTAGAACTGCTGGAGGAGAGGCATATGCCCATATTCAATCCCAGCTGATTGAAAGTACATCGACGGCCCATGCCTCTGGGTCTGAGAATGGAAAGTCGAAGGTGGGAATTTGTTGTTCCACAACATCGTGAATAGGTCTAGTATGGGTTGGCCCCATAGATTGCTCTCTCGATGGAAGATTGACAGATGGGGAGACCACTCTGTATGAGGCAGTTGGCCTCTCCTTGATAATGAGTCATCTAGGACACTGGGACTGCCCAGGATGTGTTGGACTTCATTGTCTTTGTGATACTGAGCACACCAATGAAGGTATACCCATACCATAGTGCAAAGGTGTGGTGATTTTATCCCCCCCTTGTTTGAAGAGGTAGTTCACCAAATCTGAATAGTCCGACATTATCAGAACTGTTTTCCTTTGGATGCGTTCCACCCAAGTGTGGTAGGTGTTGAGAATGGCCTCCATTTCCAGGAGATTGATGTGAAGAGCCTTCTCTTGCAGTGTCCACTCGCTGCTGACCATCACAACTTCAATCTTTCTGCCGCAGATCATCCCTTCTCTGGTGCACTCCTTGATGGGGTTGTGCCAAGATAGGGGCCTGCACAGAGAGCTGAAGAGGCAACTCCTATGCCACCTACTTTCTCACCTCCTCAATTCATACCCCCAACAGAAGGGGAGGGAGCACAAGGTCACCACATGATGGGGTTTCAGAAAAGACAACTGTAGGAGTGCATCTCTTCTTATCAAGTCCAGGTTACAAGAGGCCGTTTTGGTATTCACCATCGTGTGGTGAGCAGCCCTATTGGCTACGTTGGTGATACGGCCTACTGAATATCAGGCGTGGTCACTTCCGGCCTTCTTGGCTTGGCAACAGACTGCCAGAGACACCAGGTTAAGAAGGGAGCAAGTCAGCACAACAATTCTGACCAATTTAGATGTGGCATTAAACACTTGTCTGTCCACTTTATAATAGAGTGGAGCAGACATGTTGATGGCAGTTATATCCTTGTCATGCTTAGGTACATCCGAATGATAAACATCGGTATGTGATTTGTACCAGTATGGTAAGAAAGTTGCAGGCAACTGACTCACCAAAACACATGCTTTCGAATTACCAGGGTTGCAAATTTTAACCAAGAGTTGCCTGTTAATTTCTGCAATCTTTGATGATTGTGGCAAGTTCCTGAATGATGGCTGTTCATCATCATCATCCACGTCTACCAAGGCCTTTACCTTGTATGTAGTGTTGACTGTCGGTGGAGGAGGTCATTACAACGGAGGCAAAATTCTGTACATTTCTTTGATTACTGCCTTGAAGCTAAATTCTGTCCTTTCATGGACAGATCAGAATGATCCAGCAAGTCTGTGTCACCCCACTCATCGATCTCAGGACTGTACTCCCCCTGTACTCTCTGTGTCTAGGGGTATAGCATTCTGTATGGCAATGATGATGCCGAATTGTCAGCATACATAAAAAAAAATGTTTCTATCTGTCAGATATGCTAGAGAGCCGGCCAAGTTATGTACAGCACTGAGTGTTGTGCAGCTGGGGAATGCCAGTCTGGCGTGGTTGGTTGGGTCAGGCCAGATGGATGGATGGATCAGAGATGCCCCCAGGTTTTTCTAAATTGGGGGCACATGCCCCCTTGTTTTCAAAATTTGGGAGGCACTTAATCCACATAGAGGGCTCCAAGAAAATCTAGTTTTAGATCACTAAGGCTGCTGCCTGTGCCAGGACAAGCTGATGTACAACGAGAAAACATCTATTAGCTATCTGGACTGAAAATTAACATTTAATATTTACTTTTTTTGCTTATTTCAATCTCACACAATGAAAATCTAAAATTAAAATTTATTACACAGTTATTGGCAACATTATTAACTTCTATCAGTAAGCTTCAATCTTTTATTCATAAATTTAAACTGATCAGTTTTGCAATATAATCCTTGCATTCATAAATTATAATTTCAAGCCATATCCATTAACAGTTAAAAATTCATTTCTTGACAAGTCTTCTGTCCCTTTTCATTTTCCAGGCTGCAACAACTTTCTCGAAGTCAAATTCCCTGTACCCGGGTCCCTCAATTCTGATAATCATAAGGCGGTTGAGTGCCTTTGCTCCAGTCGATTTCTTTTGTAAGTTTTAGTTGCATTCTGATGACTGAAACCTCATTCACAGTTGACGGTTTGAAATGGAATAATGACAGCTATCGCTGCTAGCTTAAGAAGATTGGGTAGAGATTCTGAATGGTGTTGGTGCATTATCTGCCAAACAAATTCTATCTCTTGGATACATTTCTCTCATAATGAGCGTCTTTGCCAAAGACCATTCAATTGTCAGCTTTTCTCTGTCAATCAAGGGTGAGCTGTTTACATCATCAGATTTCTTTTCAAGACCTTAATTGTCACACAGGATACCAACCTTTTCATCACCATAAGTTTCAAGTTCTTTTTCTGACAAGAAAGTCAAAGTTCTAAATCCAAGTACATCAAAAGTTGTTGCAACCTGTGTACTACGTTTAGGAAATCTTGCCTTTATCTGTTCTTGTAGATTACCAATAAATTCAGTGCGGAGCTTAACCACATCCTCTTTAGCTTTCTTCGCAGTGCTTCTATTAATTGTCAGTTCAACTCCAGTGAATGAAGATTTTGTGTCCTCTCGATCTTCAGAATAAGTCAGCTTCTCTTTCAATGTCGTTTGGTGAGATGTTTTCCGTGTTAGCTCTTTTCAGATTGGAATCAACATTTTCTAGAGCTGACATTACTGCAGCAATATCCAGGTCAGACTTCTACAAGAGCATGCTCATTTCAGCCAAATGTGGGATTAAGTCCATCATAATGTGCATAACTGTCACAAATCTGTAGTTTGTTATTCTACTCAACATGGATGTGCATTCTTTTGTCTTCTTATTCTTGAAGTATGTTACAAGTATAAGTGTCTTCCAGTTGTGAAACACAGCATAAAGCGCATTATAAAAAACCAACCACCTTATATCATGAACCTCCCTCATTTTCAGCTCACGATCTCAAGATGCTTTGGGATTTCTTTCAGTTCAGCTGCTCTGTTTGCTGACTTCCTAAAGTAGTAGTACAAATCTTTGAATGTTACCTCAAATGTACCCTTTAGATACTCTCTGTTCTTAGAAGCTTGTGAAGTACACAAATGAAATCGGTGAGCCATGCAGTGTACACTAATTAAATGGGGACACCTTTCTCTCAATCTTGTGGACATGCCACTTGTGTCACCAGTACTTACAGATGTGCCATCACTTCCAAAACCTATTATTTTCTCTACTGGTATCGTCTTCTCTTCCACAAATTTTATTATTTCATTAAAAAGTACCTCTGCAGTACATAGAGACAATTCCACTGAAATATTACTGAGGAAATGCACTGAAGGCACAAATGTTTATGTATTTACAATTCTCGCATATATCAAAATTTTTTTAGTACTTAAAATATTGGTGCTTTCATCTGTTAAAAGGCTAATATATGGGCTTTCACTAACTTTTTGCAGCAAGTCAGACTCTATCACCTCTGCTATACATTCCTCAAAGCAGGAAGGCGTATATCCGTTTCTTGTTCCACTTTGACTCTGTGGAGCTCTCCTAGAAGGAATAATGCTGTTTCTTGCTGGGCCGCGACTGAGTGGCTAGATTCAGCATCTTCACTGTTTTTCTTCCTGGGCCCTGCGTCAGAGGGGCTTGGTTGAACATTTTGAGTGTCTGCTAGCTCTGAAGCATTTAGGGATGAATTAGAGCATTTTTCTCTTTTTTTGTTTGGAAACAATCTAACATTTTCTTTGCCGCCATAGCTTGTTATGTGACTAGATGCGACTACAGAGGACACTCCCTTTGAAAACTAAGCTATCTTTTGAAAAATTGCTATTGGTGCCAATTTTTACCATGTTTCAATACAGTTCATTTGTTTGTGGTTCGTTTTTTGTTACGATTTCCAGGTAGAACCAACAGTTAGCGTGTTTGTAGGGAGATAGGTGTCTAGTTGTTGGTGGAAAGGGTCAAGAAAAGAGCATCTTTACACCCTATATTAAACAACAGTATAGCCGCAATAAACATCACTGATGGGTCATTCACTTTCCTTTTCATTTTCCTTAATTTTATTTTTTAAATGCGTGGTCGAAATTGAAAACTGTGTTCATCACCTAATTTTTTATGCAATATACAGCGCATGGCAAATACCAATTTGCACCACACTTAAAATTTTAGCGGGAATCATGCAGCCTAGATGCATCTCTGATGGATGGCTCAAAATGTGATGCCAGTTTGCCATGTACTGGTATCATGGTTATGGTCGGTCCAGCTGGTGGGCATTGCCCACTGAGTGTAGGACAACGTTATTGCTGGAACTCTCAAATGATGTGTTGTTCACCAGTCCAAGATGACAGATTCATAACTGCCAAAACTGTATCAATTGTCCAGATAGCTGAATGGGTTGGTCAGTGGCTGGGATGGCTATATGATTTTCGGGCCGGGCTGGCCAGCAGAACCAGAAGGTAATCCTGCACACCCAGCTTCAAGATTTCTAAAGGGACTTGTGCCCAGTGGACTGCCAATTTTGGTTAAATATGGTCCAAGTTTCTTCCAACTCACTCATCAACATTCTAGATGACAGAACTTGTTGTAGTATGCGTATCGTACATGATTCCAATATTGCTCAAGTGGAATTGTTTGGTGTGGCTTTGAATGGCTCTGAAGTGATTGTCGTCGAAGGCACTGTTTTTGTTATCTTAATGGGAGGTGGTGGTGGCATCACGACATCCCCCATAAAACTGGTCAACAATTCCGACTTCAGATGAATACTTATTACTTCATGCCCTTTTTTGTGGCCCTTGAATGGTTTTTTCAGGACACTGGACCAAATGTCTTCTTCCTGTAGTGAACACACGCTACATGGGTGTAATGAAAAACCTCTTGTGCAGACCTAGCACGTCTCATGGCTGTCCTCCACGATTTTAAAACATCAGCATTTCTTGCACTTGACTGACATCTGTTATGTACAAATTGTTCAAATTGATGAACTTGCATTACTGAGATGACCTACGAAGTGTGAAATAACAAAAATTTAACAGATCAACACACTGGAAAAAATTTTAATGTTACCGATCGATATCATATGGACAATAACTCATAAAGAACTGCATAAACACAAATAAATTCACGGAAAAACATAAATGTTGTATACACTAGGTATATCAACATTTTAACTAACTATACCACTGAAAGTAAATGATGGATGGTCACAATTAAATATAAATTGCAATGGATTCTTCGGTTGCAAGCAAAAGTTGAAACTGGTTACATCTGGAATTTGGGTGGCCACATAGCGTGAATAAAGGGAATTAATTTGCAAGAGTTATGTCTTTTCATCTACATTATATATAGATGGAAAGATGCTTTTCATCTTTCAGCGAGGGCTGGATTTGGAGGTAGCAGAGAGTAATTTCCTAATGTTATTGTGATCAGGTAATGTATTTGATGGAGAAAAAGGTTTAGCACAAATAAACAGTTATGGCAAAAGCTACAATAGCACAATATGACTGCCATTTACTGACTTCAAAAATGAACAGAATAGTCAAACACAAACTTCCAATCTCTATTTCAAAACTAAATCCAAGGAATTTCAAAAATGAAATTTTTAAAATAAAAGTACCCATGGAGATAAAAATAAATTGCCCTTGAAACAGAGTACAGTCATAGGTCTTTGGTACAGTAGATAACAGGTAACAGCATGTACGAGTTTTAGATCTTTCACCCATACCTTGTTGTAAGAGTATTTATAAATCCCAGTGTGTAGCGAACATCAGAATTGACCTTCTCCTTGATCCATTTGAAAAGTGCCGCAGCATTGGGCTCAGCCTGTATTTGTCTCCAAATCTCTGACTGGATGCGCAGGAGTGGGAACATGAAGCTAAGCCCACGATCTTCCAGGATTTCCATCATCCGCTCCTTATTGCGGTCCATTTCTGAAATATAATTTTTGTACTTTAAGATCAAAAAATATCTGGATTAGAGACTATGCAAGGTCAATTCTATTGGTAACATGATCAAGTCAGTCTTTGTAATACTGGAAGGATTAATAAATTTTATTTCCTGTGTCATTGTTTTGAATCATCGTATGTGGCACTACAGACAACCACCTGGGAAGGGGAAGTAACTCGTACACACATTCACTTTGGTAGCAGTTGTACAAACCAGACCTGTGAATGCATAATTCCTGATTCACAGTTTAATTTTTATGCCTGTATTTTTTCAGTCATATGTTTTCATCAGGCAGAGTATGTTATGTGCATTTGTCTAGATCTCTCTATGACATATATTATAGATATATATACTAAGATACTAGCCATAATGAAAGCATTCTCAACACCAGCATGAATAACAGTATAGTATCAACTTTTCTGAGACTTGTGTCAATTGTAACAATCCTGTTTCCAAAAAATAGAGTCATCTGCAGATCAAATGGAAGAATGACTTTAAAAAGGCAGATGAGGCTGCAGTTTCATGTATTGTCTGTAATATTTCATCATCTAAAATGTTGGAGGACACTCGAGAATTCTTTGATAAATTAAATAATTTACCAAATGACAACAGTGTACACTTGACATCACTGCACAAAGAGTTGCTCTTAAATGGAAAAATACAAATTTAAACATGGTGAATAATTTGATCCAATTTTCTGTTGAAAGACCCTTCTCTTATCAGAATGAATGACTTTGTATATTCCTGACACATTCATATGTTAGGTACAAGCATATTCAATACACATATTACCCACCTGGTAGCATGTCCTGTAGATTAAGCTTGCTCTCATTGAATACGTTGACAAGCCAATTTTTATCCTTCAATTTTAGTATCTGCTGTAGACACAGGAGGAATAAGGGATAATATGCCCCATATTCCATGGGTTCTGCCAGCTCTGTCAGAGAGATGATATTTTCCACTACAGCAAAAGCCGCAAATTTGGCAACATACGACTTGATTAGTGGAACATCTGTTTCCAAGTCTGACATCTGGTCAATAACAGCTTTGAAACCCTGTGAAAAAGTTTTTAAATATACCTTAACATCATGGCACCAACAAGTAACGGAACATTACACTAATCTTTAAGATTTAAGGCAATAATAAAATTGACAAAAATGATGGCAAAACAACCCCTACCATCCATAATGAATATTCCAGAAAATAATGGGTATACTTTACATATATTCCATGGTAATGCCAATCCATCCACCATTCAACCTATCTATCAATCAATCAATCGTCACATTTTTCCATTTAATTACAAATAAAAATAAATACAGCTATACTCACATCCATATACAGGTCAGAGGTTATGAGATTCTCAGTTTTCAAGGCTGCCATCAGTTTCATTACATTTTCCCTTTCAGTATCTGGAATAGTAGGATTTTATTACTCATTTCACAAATGTACACATGTACAATACATCCATTTTTAATTTAAAAGAAAACTGTGATAAATCCTTCTGCAACAGTTTAAATTTTTCAACATTTATTTCAGTGTTGCAGCCAGATTTCTTTCATCTGAAAAAGTGGGCCAATGGCGTGATCATAATGGGTCAACCTCATACTAAAATGTGAAACCATTTTCATAGTCTATTTTACCTGCTATTCACATGAAAAACCAAATAAATTAACTTCATTACTTTATGATTCTCCTATTTGATGTCTCAGACCATCCTCTAAAACTGCATGCTTGGGCTCAAGGAAATTAATTAAATTTAACATGGATTTGCATAATTGTGCATCATGAAAAAAACACTGTACATTGTGACACATTTCTTCCAAAGAACTACTGTATATATTCACATACAGGCCAATACCAACTTCAAACTGCACAGACCCAGATCTGACGGCACATTATGCGCCGACAGATCAGGGTCTATGTTGTTTGCATTTGGGCCCAGCTTATATGTGAGTATATACTGTAAGTACTCTGAATATTTGTAATGCCCAATGATATTAAACCTAGGAGTCATGCAACAGTAATGAGGCGAACAAAGAGTTGAAAGATATGCTAAATTATGTATGTTGCTACACAACAACATAAAATATTGTCCTATTTGTCAGATTATGTCCAATGTAAAAAGATTTTGTTGATACACTCAACTCCTAACATACCATATATACTCGCATATATAAGCCGGGTCCAAATGCAAACAACAAAGACCCTGATCTGATGTCGCATAATGCGCCAGCGGATCTGAGTCTATGCAGTTTGCAGTTGGTATCGGCTTATACGCCAGTATATAAGGTAGGCTCTCAACCAGTTATAAGGCAGAGATTCTGATCTTGGCAATAAAAAAATCCTTCCTTCTTAAGGGGCAATATTTCTGCAAATGCCTGTGAAATGTACAACTTACCACTCTTATCTACTGTGCTGAACATCATCTCTGTGATCATTCCTGGAAGATATCTGGAAAAAGAGAAGAAAAATTGTATCAAACTTCCCTTTAATTTCACTCTATGTCAATTTCTATGACAATTCTTTTCATATTTATGTACTTAAAAATTCAGCAAGGTATATGATAAACACACTAGGTGTGTCTTTGGGTGAGACCATGTTGAACATGTCAATAATCTCTTAAAATTTCTACCCTTAACCAGAAATGCATGGGTTGTGAACATTATTCTTGGACTAAAATCTCATACTGCCTCTGAAGCTGGAGGTGAAGAACCAAATTAACGGAACAAACTTTAGATTACCATTTGCAGATAAATCTCTGGTAAATTCTCTGCATTTGGGCAATTTGAAACAAGAACATTGGGAAACATGTTCTCTGCATATGGATGAACATCTAAAAACCTGTTGCCCAAGAGATACCTTAATGAATACTATTTACTCATGAATAAATGTTATGATTCCTGTCAACTAAATTTTTTATTGGTACAAACTGACTGGACAAAGCTGAAAATTTCATTTCCAAGCTACAATATCCTTAACCTTCAACTCACAAAAAAGATGTAATGAATCGAAAAGTGTTTTCTTACTACCACCAAGAAGAAATGAGTTGGCTTATCAAAGCAAGATGTGAAAGTAGGCCAACAAAATGGATCAAAGCACGATGTTACTGATAAATCCTCACTTCACTGTTCAAACTTGGCAAAACAGGTCATCAATCAATTAAGAATAAAAGTCACTCCAAATAATAGCAGAAAATGCTTAAATTACAATTTGAATGTAACCACTCTACTTACAATCTGAGTATAACCAATCTACTTAAAATTTGAGAGTAACTAATCTACTTACAATTTCAGTATAACCAATGTACTTAAAATTTGAGAGTAACCAATCTACTTACAATTTCAGTGTAACCAATCTACTTACAATTTGAGAGTAACCAATCTACTTACAATTTCAGTGTAACCAATCTACTTACAATTTGAGAGTAACCAATCTACTTACGATTTCAGTGTAAACAATCTACTTACAATTTGAGAGTAACCAACCTACTTACAATTTGAGAGTAACCAATCTACTTACAATTTGAGTGTAACCAATCTACTTACAATTTGAGAGTAACCAATCTACTTACAATTTGAGAGTAACCAATCTACTTACAATTTGAGAGTAACCAATCTACTCACAATCTGAGAGTAACCAATCTACTCACAATCTGAGAGTAACCAATCTACATACCTTTTAGGAGCATTCAAGTCTTTTAGAATATTAAGAGCATCTATAGTGTCACCACAGGCAAGATAGTCAGTCAAGATACCCTTCTGAAAAAGAATAAACAAACATCAAGTATACAGTAGCAGATTCTTTAAAAAAAAAACCACTGCTACAAACATTTTTTATTTTGAGCTTTATGAGATACCTTTTTTTTATATTTAGAAATGCTTATTACTGTAACAGAGGGCAATGACCCTGTAACTAAGAACCAGAATGTAATCAATGATTACATTGATTGCCTCTGCAAAGCTTTTAGTAGTCTCCAACAGCCACTGCATACATTAATTATCATGCAGACACAAATTTAGATTAAAGTAATCTTGACCTACAAAATGCTGGCCCCTGTGACAAGGCATGAAAGACATAACAATAAAAAAAGAACATTACTTTCTATCCACAAAGTAGAAGTTCTATAATGAGTTGATAAAAGCAACATCTTTTTTCTTTCTTAAAATCTCTTTCTGAAGCTATTATCATAGTCTACCCCAAGAGGTCTGATTTAACTGGGTGGAAGTAGCAGGTTCTGAATAACCTTGGAGTGACAGCCAGTATGGCCACTATTACAGGCACAGTTTATGCATCAGAAATTAGAGCTGAGACCTTACATGAAATGCATGCCATCTACTCTTTTGTTATACATGTACAATACACAGTTAACATGTTGAGAGTAACCTATTATAATATATGACGTATTGTCATTAATATGGAAAGTTTACCACTAAATAAAATCCCAACTTTCAATTGCACTGGTTAGAAAAGGTCTTCTGTGTAGGCTAGGATGTATATAGCATGGAAAAAAATGTGGTCATGAGCTAAACACGATGGTTAACTTATGACAGCAAAAAAAATGTAGGTCACTGTGACCTTTGGTTGTTATGGAGTAGTATTAACATATATGCATCCTATTATCAAGTTTCACAATTTTAACAAGAATAGCACCCAAGAAATGAACTTTAAAAGCAAAATTGAACACCCGATGTCAATATGGCCATCCATTCAGAAGAAGTAGCTATAACAAGATTTTCAATATGACTGCTAATGTTGAGTGTCAAATTGGCACCATTCTTATTTAGGACCAACTAGACATCATAAGAAGTCTTTTAGTGAAAACCCCATGTTGATATGATCATCCATGTAGGAGGTGTAGTGATAAGATTTCCAAGATGGCCATTACGGTGGCAATTTTGGACACCAGATCGGCACCATTTTCATTTAGAACCAACTAGACATCATATGAATTCTTTCAGTGAAAACCCCATGTTGATATGACCATCCATTCAGGTGGAGTAGCAATAAGATTTTCAAGATGGCCACTGTGATGGCCATATTGATGTCCGAACAGCACCATTTCATTCAGGACCAACTAAACCATGGGATGAATGTGTGTGTAAAGTTTCATGGCAATCCTCCAAGTAGTTTAGGAGGAGTGGCAATAACAAACTTGTGCTAACGGACGGATGGACGATGGATGAAAGACCATCCCATAAGCTCTTCTGGTCTATGACCTGCAGAGCTAAAAACTGGAATGTTTGACACATGTGTATTTCAATAAGATCTTGTCAATTCTAAATATGTTCAACAGCAACACAATCTTTCAGGAAGTCTGTAAAAAGATATAATGTGAACTGCCTTTAAATGTAACTGAATACATATCCATGCACAAGCTTCTACAACTCACAAGTGATTTTTGTACTGATGTTTACAAGCATAAGACAGAATGGAGTGAGATGGATTATTTATAATAAATAAACTTGACGCTGAATCTGTCAAAGCATGATACATTTGGAATTTAATTTTGTATTGTTATTTTCGATGTCCTTTATCTCGAACAGTCTACCACACATGTAAACTACACAGATCTCAACTCCTGCTTTCAAGTAGTTCCCCTGTGTCTAAAATTTTTTAACATTGACCTTAATCTTGGGTATGGATTTATGCATGGGCAGACATACAGACATGCACAGGTATGCCAAAGTAATCACCATGTTGAACATCCATCAAGGCAGGCAGGTCAATAAATTTCAACTGATCTGTACAGTGCATACATTTTTTACCCTAGCTGTTTGTGTATGTGTAACCATGGATACTGATGGGATTTTAGATTTGTGTGAAACATTAACTCTCAAGCCAATAGTTATAGGTTCCATCTCTTACTGCAAAGAAGTGATTTTATTTTTGTTCCCTCGGACATACTGAATCAAAATTATTGAGAATACTGATGGTTTGGAGGATCTGACTGATGCTAATTTACATAAGATCATATGGAAGAATGTAACTCTGGATAAGTGGAAAACATCAAATTGAGATAACTACTATCAGAACTAATCATTTTCCAAAATTTGAGTTGCCTCCATTGACAACATGAAGACCGATAGATATATACATTGATACTAATTTTAGTAAGACCATCAAGTTTGTTATTATTTTTAGTAATACCAACTATATTTGGTAACAGAATGGATACTGTGCCATAAGCATGGAGGGATTTAATTAATACAAGCCAAAAAAATCTAGTTCCAAGATCAACACAAATAACCACTCGAGGTTCTCATACATCTGCATGACTGTAGATGAAAACTAGATCAATCAACCTGAACAAAATACTCACAGTCGCTTTCTCCACCTCCTCTTTGCTTGCTTCAGCTGCTTTTTTCTTGCTCTCCTTCTTCTCCTGTGGAATCTGTTTTATTGTAATAGGTGCCTGAAAGAAATAAAGACACAATCTCAATTTTGACATACAGACTTTCACATTTTGCATTGTATGTAACAGCGACAATATTTGCAAAGTAAGAATGAAATCAACAGCAAAAGCCTCTTTATACAAGCTAACTAAGGGACACCCATTTAGTCTGGATATGCATGCATTTGGATAAGTGTTTTGACCTGATGTGATAAAGGCGGAGAGGGCATAGATTAGGTTTGAATCAGTAGGCAATTCAGATATTAGGGTTTCAGAAGACTTAATTGTATTTTATAAAGATCATTTTAAAGACCAAGATGACCGTAAAATAGATCTATACAATGTTAAGAATGATAAAGTGTACTGAATGTCATAGGTATATGTTATGATTCTGTCACTTGATGATGCCAGCATTAAAATGACATTATAATTAGGCCAGTAGTTAAAAAGATACTCATATGGTTAACTTTTAATATTTCATACAAATATCAAACAAATGAATTATGTACAATTCCCAACATCACAATAATACAGCTCATACAAAATTTTCTGCAGAATCCGGTATCTCACCTACTTTTGAGCATAATGATGCATCCCCCATTTTATCTGGGATGCAAAAACTTTAACATACAACATTCTAGTTGAAGACCGTCCCAGTGTCACCCCTGGATAAGCATTACTAATGTCTTACCATGCCAACACAGGTCAGACAAAAACAACAATACTTTCATATGGACAATGGTTTTACTCTAAATCATTTCTCTTGGTTCCGTTAAATACCTACTCACCTGTTTACTAAGCAGGGGATTAGGCATGCTCGGTCTTGGTTCTGACATTAATGGTGGGTTCATTGGAGACCTTGTTGAGGGTGATGCCTGTGCTGATTTTGGTAGCATAGTTGGAACACTAGGTCTGAGCATGGGGTTGAAGTTCCGCGAAGGTCTAAGGTTGATTTCCTCCTTTACTGTGGCAGGTGGCGGCATTGTACCCATCATTGGCACACCAGCCGACATATCAGCTGGGATTGGCATTATGGGTGGCATCTGTGGTGAGAAAGTGCCGGGTGGTGGTGGTTGTGCCGCAGGCGACACGCCAGATTGAACCTGGGTATGCTGTTGTTGTAGTCTCTGTAATCTTGGTGGCAGAGTGGCTGTACAAAAAATAGGTACATATCAAATTAAAAAGGAAAGTTCAAGTTTGCAAGTTCCTTTTTGCAGTTAATTGTAGCAGTTAATTATAGCTTGTAACACTGTATGTAAATGAAGGGCCATTAAACTGGTTATGGCAAATAGCACTGCATAAAATAATGTATTAATTAAAAAGGACCGAAAAATGGCTAAAATGGGTTCCTTTTATATAAACTTCAATAATTTCACATCTATCCGTCCACTGTTTATGTGAACAGTACGAATTCAATTCATCCTCAAAAAGTCAAGTTACTCGTAATATAAATTTGTGGCACCAGGTTGGACAGAAACTGGTAAAACGCTACTGGGTTGACTATCCTTGATTGGTCACAAGCTAATGTGATCTGCATCATAACTGATAATATTGTGCTGCCTATAAGTAATAAATAAAAGAACCTTTATAATCCAATCAAAATGTTTAAGACAAATTACTAAAATGGTTCACAACAGAAGTCAGCCCAGATGTTAGAGACTGCGCAACCTGCATGGAAAAAATGAAAAATAATTTGTGACTAATGGCATTAAATATATGGAATGCCATAAAATGATGCATATTCATGTAATGACATAAAAAAAAAAAAATCTGTCAGGCGCTCTAATTCGGCAATACCGTTTTAAAGTGTTTAGTGACTTTGGTTGGATTTTGGTTTCGCAATGAGAGTAATGTGTCTTGCTGAATGACACAATACAGCACTATCTTTCACAAGACTGCACACTTTCCTTTCTTTTCCAAACTAATCTGATCCATAATTGATTTTATCTACTTAACGTATTGCTTGTTATATTTATTTTATATTTTTTCTTCAGCTTAAATTACAGATTATTCAATTTAATTCCAAATGTGTATTATTTTCCTAATTTATATCACTTGTTTTATTGAAATTTTTGCATCCGGTATTCTGAACTTATTTTCTTTTAATCTGGTTTAATTTTTTCTGCAATGGGGAGAACTGTACATAAGCCCAAACCTATGATTCTCGATAGTCCTCATCACAGGTTACTTCCACTGCTCTAATAGGCAAACTGGCATGCACAGGATGCTTTGACCATGTTTGGTCACATTATATTCAACAGTTTTTGAGAAGTCATTTAAAGATTTTTCAATTCTGTTGAAAGGTTTTTGAGAAGAAGTCATTGTTAGGTTTTTCTATTTTTAGTAACGGTGGCTACATTTGGCAGTGGATCGGCATTATTTGCACAAAATTGAAAACCATCTATGCCAGGATGCTTTCCGTCAAATTTAGTTACATTCTGTTGAGCAGTTTGAGAATCTGTTTAAATTTTTTTCTGTTTTTAGTAACACTCATACTTGATGGCGGATGAACATTTGAACAAATCTAAAAGACCTTCATACCAGAATGCTTTCTTTCAAACTTGGTCAAATTCTGTCTAGTGCATATTAATAAGAAGTCATTTTTAGGTTTTCGATTGTTAGAAACAGTGGCCATATTTGACAGTGGATTGGAATCATTTGTACAGAATGAAAACCATGTATGCCAGGATGCTTTCTGTCAAATTTGGTCAAATTTTGCTTAATGGATTTTCAGAAGTTACTTAAAGGTTTTTCTATTTTTAGTAATGGTGGCCTTACTTGATAGTGGATCTGCATCATTTGAACGAATTTGAAAGAGCTTCACCCCATGATGCTTTCTGTCAAATTTGGTCAAATTCTGATAAGCGGTTATTTTTTTAAAGCAAATCAGATCAACATGATTTGAAAAAATCTGAAAGAATACATGGGGGAGGTCCCACACACCTACCTCCAGAGTAGGAGAATAAAGGATAGGGGGGAGGAAGAAAACAATGCAAATGACAGCTGAAGTGTGGAAAACAAACATTTAATGTCTGTTCCACTTCTTTGACAACATTATTATAAAGTATCTGCATACCTAATTCATATGCTCAGCTGGTAAATATTCTTTTCTGTTTCTTGTCACTCCACTTCTTCAAAGCCTCTGCAAACTGAAAACCATTTACTGGACCCTTTTGTGTCTGTATAGTCATTTTTTTGGTCATTTTCAGATGTTCCTATTCCTCAGAGTAGTGTGAATTCTGTTTCGAGAACTGAATCCAACCCCCCAACCCCCCATCACAATCAGCTGTTTGCAAAGGAAGAACCATTGCAATTTTGGCCAGTCTGAGTAAATTTGGGAACTGGTTTTTAGGGTATCCTATTTTTCACAATTCATGCATGTTGTTTTTAGGATATTTCTGTAAAACGAACGCATTTTTTGCAAGGCCAAGATGACAAGGCGTTGTCTATTTCTGTATCACTGCCTTCTGTGCCATCTTTGGTTAGCATCAGAACATTAGACCCTTCCGATTACCAAGTTCCATTTTTAGCAGATGATCTTTCTGTCTCCCTCATATTCCTATAGAAATCAGTTATCTTTTGTTTCAAAAGGACTGAATGCTGTTACACTCATGAAATTTTCCTCATGGTTGATCAATGGATTAATCTGCTATACTCCTCAAAGAGACCATTCAATCAGAACTCTCGACAGTTTCTGCTAATGACCGCAGATCATAGATGTGCTTGTATTAAAACACAAATTTTACCCAAATATAGCTTGATTGAGATCACGGACAAAAAACAAAAAGATGAAGATCTGATAAACCTTTATTTTGAAATTTTTTAAAAATTGCACATGGGGTACAACAAATTACAGGAACGACTGGTACTTTTTCCACAATCTTTCCACCACTGGGTTTTAAAAGGTGCAATACTCTTGACTGATTTAGTGAGAAACCCGTGATCCTGTGGCCTAGCAGCATCTCTGTCAAATTTTGCGGAGCGGTTTTTGAGAAGTTGTAAATAGCAACTTTGAACAGACGATGCATGATGGATGAAGCACTATGCACAATGGACAATGCATGACGTATGAAGGACTGTACCATAAGCTCACCTGGCATCATGGGCAGGTATGCTAACTAGTGAAGCATGGAAGGGTAACACTATAACTGAAGCTAGAGCAATTCAGAGCCGACACGACACATATTCTGGTATGTTTAATAATGAACAATATAAATGTTTTCTTTTTTGTTACAACTTGTTATACTTTTTATGCACAAATATCTGCCTGCCACATTAAAATTTTCAGAAAAAAAATGTCTGGCAAGAGCCATTAGAATATATATATATATATATATATATATATACACACACACACATATATATATATACCATAACTACCTTTAGGCTTTGGTTGCATGAAAGCCTGAGACTGTGGCTGTTGTTGTTGTTGTTGTTGCTGCTGCAGATTCTGCTGCTGTTGTTGTTGTTGTTGTGGAGAAAGCCGCCCTGGCTGTTGCTGGCTCTGGTTATTGTGCCTACCACCACGTGGACTCCCACCATCCTGGCGCTTGAAGTTATTGAAGCCTGAAATGTTAAAATGCAAATGATTGTCAACAAAAGCTGAAAAACAGCTGTTCAGAATTGACAAAACTAAGCAATAAAGACTGAATGTAAGTGACCTCAATTTACTTCTGCTTGATTTAATTGTCCCCTTCTCATGCTCTCCAACAAAATTTTGTTTTTTCAAACAAACTTCCATTTCTTGTTCTAATCAATCTCAAATTTTCTTTCCTGGACTGTAGATCATAAAACTCTGGAGTTGGAGTCTGAGATCAAGTGTCTATTATCAGCCACAAATCTGGAATGAGCTTTCAAAAGTTACACCATTTGTGTGGTCAAAACAACATCTCATGCTCACAAGTTTTCTTATTTCCACGACTAAGCTAGAGTACTCCTACTCCTTTTCTCTTTCTTAATGTCATGCATTTTGAATAGTCCAGTGTTCTATATTTACAACAAATATGAATCAACACTTTCCCATGATAAGCCCGTGCCTGTTGCCCCCACCCCATTACTTAATTTTGCTAGATTTTATATTAGAAAGAAAGCATTTTCTTTCTTTAATAAGTGCCCAGTCCCCCCTTTGTTTTTCAAAATGTTCTCAAGGCAGGACACAGGGGCTACTGATTGAAGAAATCAGAAATTCTCTATAAAAAAAAAAAAAGCATTCAAACAGACTGAAAATGTTCACTTAGACTCTGCAAGATATCTACAAGATGTATACATACAAATTATCTACCTGACAGCTACATCTATTACCTACAACAGGACTAGATATACTGTAGATCATTTCAACATGCCCAAAATGGAAATCAAGAAATTCTACACAAATCCACTTTTTCCCTATTATTCTATGTACGTTTTGGATTGGCTAACATAATATTTTACATACCAAGCAAACATGGTGATTTATTTAAGGCTGCCAAACAAGAGATTAGCTTAGTGTAACATAGTGGCAAAGGGATGATAGGAGATTTGCACAAGTGAAAACATATAGTATGCTTTTGTTGTGTGTTGTGGTATGCATATGTGCATACACATGTTGAAATATATAGACAGAAAGACAAACAGCTAGAAAATAAAATTATAAAAGGACAGATGGAACAATTATCTCATAAAAAAGAAGCACAACTGACTGAAAGCTAATGAGACTGATAGACAAATTTTCCTTTGTTGTTTGTAACTACTATAGGAGAAAATTATGAGTAGTATCATAACGTGCGCATTGGGAACCCTATGAGATTTCAGTTTTACCCAAATAACAAATAATCCAAAGTTGTGTTAATCACAGATAAATTGTCTGTACCTGTATTTTGTTGGTTATTCCTGGGTTTTCCCATGTTGCTGGAATAACCACCTGTAAAGCTGTCCATCTGAATTACACCGGGTCCTGTTCCCAAAGATCCTATGAAAAAAGATTAGTAATGGTTTTGATTGTGAATTGCTAAATATTTTTAATAATGAACTCATATTTGGGAAGTGGTTTCTCCAGCTTTCCAAGAAAAGGGGCCATTAGGACTCCCTGGGTCAAATTCATGGAGCTCTTCTCACTTTTAGAGTGTCCTGCCGATTATTTCATTATTATTACATCCCCACAATAATGAACATTTACATTAATTCTTTTGAATTAATGAAACAATGTCATACAAGTGATCTTCATTGATACTGAAGTTATGAATATTTTGTTATAACTTTTTTGTTTCTCTGAACCTGTCAATAAATGTAATGCTGATCAATAGGCAAAACATTCTGTAAAATTATATGCAGCTGCACGTACAGCATGGGTGACACCTGCAGATATATGCATGTGACGTAACACAGATAAATGGCAGTGATGTAAAAATGCAGGAGGAGAACAATTCTGCTACTTAACAAAGAGCATACTGTAATCGTGTGTGCTCTTAGGGTACTCTCTTACTGATTTCAAGGCCGACTTGAATAAAGTTTATGAATGTAATTCTCTGCCACAATTTTGAGGTGGTTTCATCATTTTGAAGATGGTTGTGAATCCATGGAAGATGACCCACATTCTGGAAGACCGTTTTGTCTGGGATTCGAGAGTGGGAAGAGAATGCTTTGAAGGAGGCAACTAACAAAGATACTTGATACATAGTGGAATATTTTTCTATTATCATGGACATTAATTTGTCAGCTGTTTTTAATATACTGAAGAATCATATTAAGCTCAGAAAGGTTTGTGCAAGAAGGGTCCAGCATTTGTTGACAGCTGATCAAAAACAGACTTGGGTTCCAATCGTTAAACAGCTACTTGCACAAAATTAGAAAAGAATGACCAGAGATGTTTGAACGAGATTGTCACAGGTGATGAAACATGGATTTACTTTCTGAACCCAAACTCAAGAGAAAATAATAAAGTCTGGATCGGAGAAAATGAACAGGGACCACAAATCGCTTGACGTAGTCGGACTGTCAGTAGAGTTTTATACACATTATTTTTCGTTGTCCAGGTACCTATACCCGACTTGGCTAGTGTCACTGGACATTTTTAGGCCTCTGAAATGTTGCCAAAAGTTGTGGAACACAACCAAACCAACCATCTGTGCACCGGTATCCATCTACTCCATGCCAAGGCACCAGCACATAAATTCGCCATTGTGACAGTCTTCTTGAAGGAGCACAGCATACAAACTTTGCCACATCCTCCATACAGCCCTAATATAGCTCCTAGTGATGTTTGGCTGAATCCCAATATCAAATATTCACCAAGGGCAGATGATTTGAAAGCTGCCACGCAGTTGGAAGTCCAGTTTTCCAGTGTATGAACAAGATACCAAAAAGTGAATACAAAATTGCATTCATATACAGGTTCTGATGTATACAGAGATTCCATGATGTTATGATAAATTGTTTACTTTTCTTGTCAACAGTTTACTTATCAATTTTAATTTTTTTTATTCTTAAAATTGGTAAAAGTATGGTCATACCCATCATACCCCCTCCAGGCATCCCAAAGAAATCCCCAAATGAGCCCGCTGGTGGTTGTGAACCCTTCCACTGTGGCCCTAAATTCCCATTCATCATGTTCATCTGTGGCCTGGAACCTCCCATCATCCTGTTTTGGTGAATATACACTCCCGTTTCCTACAAATAAAATAAAACAGAAACTGCAGCTGAATGATCTCTTAGATAGGGATATTCTAGCATTTAATAAGCAGCTCAAATCCATCTGCTATGGCTTAGTTGGCTTAAGATATGGCAAATAGCTACTTAACTAGCCACACTTTTTTCAATTTCAAAGTAAATATTTTTATGTAAACCTTCTTGTACTACTTCAGTGTTGTTAATAATAGCTTCTTGACCAAACTGAATCAAAATCTCATTTCAGAAATAAGGGCATCGGAATGACATTTTTTTTTAACTTGAAAAAAGAGGACAGGGACGGAGACAGAGGAAGGGAGGAGTAAAAAAATTAAGAGCAGATATTTAAGATGGTTTCCATCTAGTTTACTGACTGGACACCAGTTGTCATAACTTTTTAAAAAAATAAATCACAAATCACACAATACATATTATGGAAGGAGTGCTCTTTATGACCTAGAAAAAAACTTTGTTTAAACCCTAGTTGTTGGGTCTATACTTTATTTGCTTCCTTTGCCAAGTTTGGCAATAGATAGTTCATGAAATTGATCTCTTTTTCTGTACTGGAAATGAGGTCACTGTACCAGGTATCAGGATTAAAAAATTTCTTCGAGTTTTTATTGTTTTAAATTGACTTACAATTTGCCAATTTTTTGTATTATTTTGGTAAATGATTTTTATTTAAATCAGCAGCTTGAAAATGATAACAAAATAAACATAAATTACAGTATACATCATACAAGACATGAGCGTACATCACCAGGAAGTTCCAATCACATGTTTGTAACTCAAATGGGCACCTGGATTAATGCAAGGGAGATAAAACTGAAGGGCTTAACTGAATCTGCTGTTTGCATTTAGTTCCTAGATTGGAATTTCACAGAGGTTAGAGATTATATCATATCCATTATCAAATAAGGATGTTTACATGCAGTAGACAGTAACTTTACAGGCAAAAATTCAACATTTAGCCAGGCAGTCTGCAAACATTTAAATGATACCCACTGCAAAGGTAACAACCTGTCTTGTAGCAGACATCACGCAAAACAATTGGCATGCAAAGTGGACATGCATGGACAATGATGATAACTGGTACAACACAAGATCTGGTAGCCAGCCAGTACCATTCTTCATACAATTTTCTGGATATAGTCTTCAGAGTAAAAACAAGCTTAGCCAATATGATGCCAGATCATATCATTAATATACAATAAATGTCAGTCATGGTAAAAAAAAAAAAAATCTGAGATTTTGGTGTTAAAGGCATAATAATCAAAGTCTGATCAAACAAAAGCATGAATCAAGCATTTAACTATTCTTTTTCTTCTTTTCTGAGACTAGTATATCAGTAATTAATTGCAATATAACCAACACAAACATGCTAACTTACATCTGCTGCTTCCTGTCTGATCTGTGTGATTGTTTTAGGTCCATGATCTCCACTTCTTCGTGGCTTCCACTGCAAAATAGATGTGGACATGAATATAAACACCATTTGTTACACATTTATTTATTTACATTCCCAATGCAATAAAGTATATTTGTATTTACAAGTCTACCATTACATAGTTTTGTGCTTCTCATCTTTGCTTCATGCTTTTTTAACATCCCCTGAATTGATTTTCATGCGTATCAATTTTTATGGTTTTGAAAAAAAATGACGTTTTAACTGGCACTTAATTCTGTGGACTAAGCAAAAAAATCCTATTGTTTCCAAAGATGAATCAATGTTTGGTCTTTAAATTTTATTGTTTGCAGCAACTGAGAAATCCACAAAAAACTGGTACCCTACCACAACCAAAAAATAGTGAATTCACAGTGCAGAGGTCCCCCTGTTTCAAGGCCACCCCACTACAGTTTATGATGGCCTTATAAAATGGGTTGCCTCTCATGAAGGGGACAAAATGATTAAAATAATACTATTTTGGTGTCGAGCAAGGTGGAGTTTTAAAAAAAAGGTAACCTCTCTTTAAACGGGCCTCTCAAAAGGGGTAGCAATATCTTTGGTTATCAGAATAATTTTCACAAATTTTCAATAAATTCAATGATGTTGACATGGTTTATGTCAAGCCAGAGTTAAAAAAATCATTGCTTTCGTCTCGCTTTGTTAGATCATATACCATAAACAATAGAAGCCACTGCATGCTAAGGCTACTAGTTTTTAGTGATGAAAGTCAATATCATCATGGTATTAAAGTATTTCTTTTTTAGTTCGCTTGAATTAAATTTTGCA
Organism: Margaritifera margaritifera; assembly: GCA_029931535.1. Classification (NCBI taxonomy): domain Eukaryota; kingdom Metazoa; phylum Mollusca; class Bivalvia; order Unionida; family Margaritiferidae; genus Margaritifera; species Margaritifera margaritifera. The sequence goes on along the minus strand of JAQPZY010001457.1, from coordinate 2,194,926 downwards.
TCTAAAAATATGTATGCAATACATTACTTTATGACCAGGCCATGGTTTTACTACAACTCTCAAAATTTCTCCTAAAACTGGGATTTTATATTATCTTGCATATGATACTTTTGACAACATCAATAATTTTGACAGAGGTTGAGATAGTGGAAAGGATGCAAAATAACTTTTAAGTTTAAAAATAAATAAATACGAAAACAATTTAATCTTGAAAAAAAGAGTTTAGGAATTCCTTAAATTTCAGAGATAATTTAAGGCTCCTTTAAGGAAAATCTAATAATTTTATTAAGCATTTTATTTCCTGATAGATGCTCAATGTTGTTACCAACCAAGCAGTAAGATATTAAAAATCCCAATACGCGGAAGAAATTCTGGGATGTTTAGTGAAACTCGAGCCTGAATGTTAGTTTTCAACAGTTAGCAATATGCATCCAAACCTTAAGTGTCAAGTCCCTGACTCTCAATTTTCAAAGTTATTTTTGTTCTTTCTATGCCCCCACCCCTCAACTCTCAGTTTCTGTTCAATTTAAAAGGTTTAAATGCAGTTATACCAGTATAGGAACTCCTGGGAATACCTGCTATGTGGAACAGGTACATAAACTGAAATTCACCTTGTAGCCAAAGTACCCTGATTTGTGCATGTTTAAAGACAGGCAAACAATATTAAAGCTAGAACCTGTTCAGGTGATCAAGAAGAGAAAATCTGTAAACTTACACATACAGACATATAAATTATAATGTGTACACATTTTCTTTTACATGCAAGATAAGAGCTCCAGGAATTACAATCTCTTGCTTGCAAACCACACCAGAATAATTCTTCAGTGACTTTCAATTATATTCTTACATAAAAATGCATGCACATTTGTCTGATCATGGATATGTATATGGCCATTTCCATGTATCAACATCGTATTTCACATGGTATTGATGCCCAAATATATTGTTATACTTAATCTTTTTTTTTTTTGGGCCACATCCAAAATAAATGCATCTGCATCCCACATCTTGGCTGAAAACATGCAATCATGTTATGTTTTCCAGGCACAAATAAGTGAGAAATTTTATAACTACTGAAATAAGACATGCTCTTTTGCCCAGTGCATCTTGTTCACTCAAGATGATAAAAATAATGATATATGCAATGGGGACTTCAACTTATCAGATCTGTGTCACAGTAAATTACTGTATATTCTCATATGTGTATCAGTCAAAATACAGTTCAGATTCTGTTCAATTTCTTCTTATCATCTGCCAAACATTTGGTATATGTTTTATTCCTCAGAAATGACAGTTGGTATGCAGAATGATTTGCTAAAATGATTTTTTTCTCAACAGATCTTCACAATTGGCTCTCATGTGAGATTTTCATGTACACTGACCATTTTACATCAGCTGACTGAGAGAATGTGCCACCCTTAAAAAGAAACAAACAAAGCCAACATAATGGTTCAGCACCTTCATTAGGGAAACTTTAAATGCATCTAAAACTTTCAACAGTTTTTTTAATAATTTTTATAAAAGAATACTTACCATACATGTTTTTCTGGTATAAACATTCCCTGAATCCCTCAGATGTGTTGTAACCCTCGCCCTATGTGCCTGGGCTTCAACAACTCCTTCTGGATTTGGCAAACATTAATATCAGAAAAAAAATGTATTGTCTCTATGGCAGCTGAACACCAATCTTAACATGCCAACATCACGCCTATTAAAAGACAAGACAATCAATATTTAAGAAGAAATTAAAACTTACTCCATTGTCCCTCAGTTCCATTACATCCTGCAGCATGAATCTAATTCTTGGGAGCAGGTCTTGATGAGATGCAAACCATTTGATTCTTAAAAAGTATTGATCCATCCATGCCTGAAAAACATTTAAAAATCATGTCACTGTCCTTATAGCATCAATTTGATATATCGCCTTAGAACTTTTACATGAAGCATGACAGCAATGGCTATGGTGGCATGGCAACCACTAACGAATGCAATGAGATTTTAGGCCTAGAACCAACTACATTTACATGTGTCTTTAATGAAGAGTTACTTTTTACCATGATGATTTCAGAAATGCATGTTGATATGAAGGATTGCTAATAACAGTCAGTAAATTTGGGTAATGAGGGTACAGACTTTCAAGAAATAAATATCTACAGAATTTTGAAATAATGTACAAGTGTTGTTAAAAGACAGTAGAGCAAGAAAAGGACATACCATATTCAACATAATACCAGCACTGTGAACTTACAAATTATTATTAAGTAAACACTGATGGTGCCAACTTCATGCAAGTTTTAACAAAGAAGCGGGATGTGTGCTAATTAAGGCATGTACATGTATTACATCGAATATGGTATGTAGTCTTTAATATATCTAATCATAATTCTATTCATTTACAAGTGAATCCATTTATATTTCTTCAAGATTTTTTTTGTAAGTCAGTGCCTTCTGCGATACTGATATCAATAGAAGTATTGAAGTAGAGTGCAGGTTTCTTGTAAATTTGGTACAAAAGTTTTACAACACCACAGGCAACAATGAAATGTAGACCTTCAACTCTTTTCTATTTTAAGCAAGTTGTGATTTTGTTTTCAGAATAAAACAAAATTCAGTTCTCTGAAATAAACAGTAGTTACTACTTGCACTATGTTTTAAACCATAGCCAATATGCGATAGAGTACCAACCCTGGCTTTTGAAGTGTCAAGGCGTTGACCAACGGTGCTCATAATTTGACAGAGGCATTCCAAATCCTCCGCCATGTCGCGGACCGGGACCTTCTTTTTCTTCTCCAAAAGCTGTTTGATGCAGCTGTGTAGAATCCCCTCATGCAGCATCTCGAGTTTACCAAGCTCACCTGAAAACAAGAGAAATTACTATCGTTATCACTTAATATTAACATTATCAGTGTCACAATCTCACATCATAACAGGAAATCTGCTGCAAAGTAGCATTATTCCCATGCTTTTTCAGTTATCCTCACCACCAACACACATAAATGTGAAAGCATTCCCAACTCTAGTGAATGTATCTAAATTCTGAAACCATTGTGCATGTTTACTGGGCACCCCTAATCATATCATAAAGTTTTAAGTCTCTAATACAATGGAACCTAGCTATAATGCAGTACCGAACTGAGGTATAGCTGGTGTGATGGAAAATTTGATTAATGCATGTATGTGTGTTGTGCGGTGTGGGTGGGAATAAACAAGATTTAAATGACAATCGGGATTGATACCCAACGCTCGATGAAAATTAATTACTTCTGTACATGAACATTAATTATAAGCTATAGGTCTGTGAAATTTAACTCAATTATTGGCATCTGTTTGTCAGCTAGGCTGGTGTTTTGCGTTGTGTCTGGGAATAAGGGACATCTAAGACAACAAGAGGCCCAAATATGCCTGATATTGCTCACCTGGCTTACATAACTTAACAGTTGACCATTCAACTAAGCAGGTTTTTGTAATAGTGTAAGAACACTTGCTATTTAAACTATCTCCCAAACTTTATATCATGTTGATTTCAACTATTTTGCCATATTCTGATAAAAATTCTTTCTAAAAATGTGGGTATAATTAATATGAACAGTTTCTTGCTCATAATCGAAGTCATCCAAGATGTTGAAGATAATAAATCCAACAGATCAAACTATGGCTTCAAGAGTGGTAAGAAGCACTGTCAATCAGATGCAAGATCACCTCATTAATATGGATTAATCTAGCTCATTACTGAAACACTCCAAGATCCTGATGATAGAAGCATATATTCCAAGTTTAATAAAATTCAGAACACAAATATGGGTTCCAGAGTGGCAACAGGTCCAGTCAATCAGATGCAAGATTACATCATTAATACTCATGGATCTCACTCATTATCAAACTCATCCAAGATCTAAATGATACGGAGCAAACATTTCAAGCTTGATAAAAATTGGATCAGAAATATGAATTCCAGAGTGGTAACAACCTTAGCCAATCAGATGCAAGATCAACTCATTAATATGCGTGGATCTCATTCATTATCAAACTTGTACAAGATCTTGATAATATAAGCATATATTGCAAGTTTGATCAAATTAAGATCAGAAATATGGCTTCCAGACAGGTAACAAGCACAGCCAATCAGATGCAAGATCAACTCATTAATATGCTTGGATCTTGCTCATTATTGAACTCATCCGATATCTTGACACGATAAGCATATATTCCAAGTTTCATCAAAATCATATCAAAAATACGAGCTCAAGAGTTGTAACAAGCTCAGCCAATTGGATGCAAGACTACCTCACTAATATGCGTGAAGCTTGCTCATTACTGAATCCATCCAATATCTAGATGATATAAACCCTATCACAAGTTTGATAAGAATTGGATAAGAAATATGGTTTCCATAGGGGTAACAAGCTCAGCAAATCAGATGCAAGATCACCTCATTTGTAGGCATGGATCTCGTTCATTATTGAACTCATTAGAGATCTTAATGATACAATCACACATTCCAAGTCTGATCAAAATCTAATCAGAAATATGGCTTCCAGAGTGGTAACAAGCTTGGCCAATTAGACACAATATCATCTAATTAGTATACATGGATTTTGCTCATTAATGAATTCATCCGAGATCTTAATGATATAAGCATATATTCCAAGTTTGCTCGAAATCGGATAAGAAGACCGGCCTCCACAGCTGCAAATCAAATGCAAGAACACCTCATTAATATGCATGCATTTTGATCATTATTGAACTCATCCAAGATTTTGATGAGATAAACCTGTTCTAGGTTTGACTGAAATCAAATCAGAACATGGACCCCAGAGTGGTCGCAAGCAATTGGCGACAGATGTACACACACGATGCACACAGAACCATACTGTAAGCTCCCTTGGCCTTATGGTGAGGTAAGCTAAGAAATCAGAAGCCATTATGCAACCATGTTATATCCAAATTTGTGTTATAACAGTGTATGCTATTGTTGGGTTCCCCCTGTGTCTTTAACTGTGTAGAAGTTGTTTGACATTATATCCATCAATGCCCATCCTGACAGACAGACAGGATCATGAAAAATATGAAGATAACAATTGTAATGTCACACTGTGATGCAACATGGCAATGTCACTAAAATAAGGCAACATTTTTGCAGTTAGATTATAACAGATTCTCAATTTTGTGTCAATTAGACATGAAATGTTTTGAAACTTGTTTAAAAATTAAAATTTGCTGTAATCAACTTGTGCATGATATTATTTAACTTGTGTAATATACTCTAGACGTATGATGAGAGCAAAAGCAGCATGGTATTGTGACTTGCGCTACCTATTCATGATCTTTATTTATGGTTTATTGAACCATGATTTCATTACAAGGGAATTAGTTGGAACTATCCATTAGATGCTTTTTATATGCAAATGTGTGTATATAACAGTCAGGTATATGCTGTAAAAATCCCATAATCTGGACACCTATATAAATTTTTTTCTTATAGCCATTCTATATAGGTGAACAGTATAGGCATGATTAGTATTCAAACAGCCTTACTGGGGCCAAATAATATGACCAGTTTGCAGAGGAAGACGAGTTACAGAGGGGCAAATTCTGAAAAGTTTCAATGTACAACATTTTTCATATGAACAGTTGATGTTGCATTCAAGAATGTAAACTAAATGCAAAAAACGGATTTACATTCTCTACACATAATAAAGCATTCATACTCTTAATTTGTAGGTACACTATTTGAAGTTAAATACTTTCCATCTTATGTGAGGTATGGGAATGTCCTAAGTTCATGTTTATGGTTCACTTTTTGTCTTTCTAACCTGAATGGAAATGGGTACATTAAATAGTTTCATACACACCAATGATTTTTTTTTTTTACTGGGAGCAGAACTTTCCATTTTGGGGAAAACATCATTACTCTTTTAAATATTTCTTATCTATATATGAAAAAAAGTTGTGAGTGTGTGTGAGATTATTAGTCTTGAGGACCCCCAGCGTAGTCTGTGATTACTTCATCATGTGATTACTACTAACAAAAAGTGCTTCTGAAAATTTTTTATTGACCACTTGCCAGATGTAAAAAAACTCAGTGCTCTGAGGAGTTTTATGTACAATCACAACATATCAACCGAACCCCTGGACAAGAAGTTCTTAGACAAAGAGAAGTCAGTGTATGATTTTTGATCCCTGGTGTAGGGCTGTGGGTTTTTTTTTTGAGCACTGAATTGAGACAGCTTACAAATGAATTTGATGTTGCCCAGCATCTTTCTCTTGATCTGATGGTACTGCTCCAACTCTTCTTCAGTAAAAGTGCCATCTTCTCGGTCATATGCTGGAAAAAGAAAACATTCCAAAATATTATACAGACCAATGTTCCAATTTGATGACTATCACTCTAAGACTAGTAAAGGCATGTAGGAATTTCAAAAAACAAAACCATAATTTGGAAGCACTTTTTTTCAAAAAATTTTCTTTGTGCGATGTAAATTTATATATGAAGTTATGTCAAGAACATTGTAAGAACCTAAGAACTCAACATGGTGTTTACTCCTTAACACAAATCCCCTCACCAACAGGGGCACATACAGAGTAGTCCACAGTCTACACATTGAACAGATGAAAATACCAGTCACCCAAACCTGAAAATTATGTCACAATGACCTATTTTGGTATTACTGAATTATTCTCCGGGAGATGCTTCAACATAACAATTTTCACAAATATAAGTGAAAAAGGGTAAAACAATATTGAGGGTGTAAGAAATCGATAGCTGAAAACAAGTCGCTAAACGGTTCAACTGAGGATTCAGCCACATGTCGCCAATGGACAAATGACATTATCTAATGGGATCATGTCTGATTTTTTTTTATCAAACAAAATTTGCGAGGTTTATTTTTATTTGATTTAAATAGGAAAAATATGTTTTTTCATCTTTAGTAATTTCACAATACGTAATTCATAATATTGTGTAAATAAATCAAATATTTCTTCATTTGAGTCAAATCTTTGTGTGACATCAACACTATTCCTATATTCAATGATTTACCAATTACTAGCAATTCAGAGCCTCCTATCATGGCTATACATCCCGGTATGCAGACAGTTTGAAAGAGACAAGGTTGGAGCCATAATTGCAACACTATGTTGCACCATCATGTGCCGGTTACTGGATAATGCCTCCAGTTTTACCAATGAAATAACAATCATACTCAAATCTATGAACTACACTGCCCCCCACCCCCCCAATCTTTTTATCTTTCTGGACTCCTATTGCATACTGAAAGCCTTGCAAAACGTGAAATTATAGAACCTGTTAATATCCCAAATCATACAGAAACATGATTTGCTCATACAATCCGGGAAACAAGTATACTGTACTGTTACCCTTGGGTAATGAAAGAGCAAATAAAGCAACCACAGATGCCATGCAATCAACTGTTTCATCCGGACTTCAAATAATATATAGTTTAGCATGTTCATCCTACTTGGCAAAATATGTAGAATGAAAACTCCACAAATGAGCTTTAGAACATCAAACCCACCACTGGTGAGTGGCATCATATTGAACAAACCCCAGAGATGAGACGGTATTGTGCTGATAACCTATCAGACACACATACAGGACTTGTGCATACGTCCTAAAAGGTGAACCTTGACCAGAGTGCATACCCTGCCCATGTCCACTGACAGTAGAACACACTCTTGTTGAGCATGTCAACTTCCACCCTGTGTTACAGAAGTTTCTGATGTGAACTCAGTGAAGCAACTTTGTGATGGCCCACCAAAGAAAATTTTGGATTTTTGAGGGAATACAGTTTATATAACAAATTGTGACAATATGTTTTGAGGATTTTACATGTTTTACCTTTATTTTTTATTTTATATACCTTTCACAGAATTTTAAGTTCTTTACCTTTTAACATGTATCTATTAAGATTTCAAGCTTATGTTATTTGTGCAATTCTTTATATTTACATTTTTAGAACTTTACTTTGAACTGGCACCATACAGCCATTATTGTACTGACATGCTTTTAGACCCTACAACTACTACTGCTACTACTAGTAATTCACAGTAAAATTAGATGCTAATAATGAATTGCCTGTGAAAGATAGCCAGAAAAAGCAGAGAAGTCAAAAAGCTTCTCCAAATTTTATACTGAATTAAACATTGGTAACTTCCTTTATTCTTGTGCCAGCATATATGCTGCAGTCACTATGTCAGCAGTAAACTGGGGTCAATACTCGCTGCTGATGAGAAGAGTCACAGTGATTCAGTGGTAAGCATTGGACTCGTCACAAAGAAAGGTGTGGGTTCAATTACAACAATAGGATCAGCCCAGATCAGCTACTATGGCGTGTCCTTGGGTGTGGCACTTTGGTCTACTTGCCTTGGCACAGTATAACTTTCAAAGTGTTGTTGTGCCATAAAACACTAAACCAAATCAAGTCACTGCTGATACATTTTTGTACTTTTACAAAGGGTTTAAATAGCAACCTGAATCCACTTTACAAAGCAAACATCTAATGATATGTAAATGAAAATGACTTCATGTATATCTCGAGTGTGATATTTATAAAATCAGCACTATTTCATTACACAGTCTTGGAAGAAAAATTGGTAACACTGACCTAGTTTTTCATATGGTTGAGTTATTTTTGTCAAGTTGTATCCACCTACCAATTTTCCACGTGTAGGTAAAATGGGGTCAAAGATATTGTTAGTGTAACAAACAAACAGATGAAAATACAAAAGTCATTCAAGCATGAAATTTAAGTCACAGTGACCAAGTTTTAGCATGGTTGAGTTACTTTAGTTGAGATGTATCTATGTACCAATTTTAATGTGTAGATGAAATGTGATCTAGGACATTGTGGATCTAATGAAAAAACTACTGAAAATACAAGACACTCCAATATGAAAATTGGGTCAAATTGACCTAGCTTATGGTATGGTTGAGTTACTTTTGTCAAAATGTACCCAATTACCAATTTTCATGAGTGTACATGACATATGCGTCCAAGATATTGTAGGTGTAATGAATGAACATCTAAAATTACAAAGTCGCTCAAGCAAGCAATTTGCGGGTAACAAACAAACAGCTGAAAATACAAATGTCAGTTGAGCATGCAAATTAGGTCAGAGTGGCCTAGTTTTGGTGTGGTTAAGTTACTTTCACCCAGATGTATCTACATACCAATTTCCATGCATGTCGGTGAAATGCTGAAAGGATAACGTACTAACAGGCATAACACCAGTTCCTTCGCAACTTTGTTGGCGAGGGGATCAAAAAAAGACTTTGTATTGTGTGTTGTATAATGGATTACACAACTGCCTTAAAAGACAATCATTATTATAATAATTTTAGGACACTGTTCAACCCCCAAGTGGCCAACCCCTACCAATGTCAACTATACATGTGAGCATTATTTTAAATGTATCTGCTAGAGTGGTAGCAATATTTATTACTACAACAGCTAAGCAGAGCAAGGTCTAACACGTGACATGTATACATGGGCTTGAAATAACAATGTCCACTGACTGCAACTGTTGTGTCAACCAATCCTTAAGTTTGATTAACAGGGTATGCCAATACAATTATAGGACACTTGAGTAGTCATGGGGAAATGTAAGTACAATACAACATCTTACATGTCAGTATTGTCAATGAACAGTCAAGCCTTTATTGCCATGCTTTTTAATCAGAATCTGAACATAAAAATAGCAGTACTTCAAAACTATATCCAACAATTTATTGCAAGCATTTAACATTACCGATTCAAAATGATTTTTGGTTCAAATGTGCTTCCTAAAATTTCCCATGTTTAAACCTAATCTTAACCTAATGGTGAAACAAAAGTCTGATGCAATTATGTTCCTCCTATGTGTGTAAGTTGCACTTCTTGGTATATGATTATGATGTGTATGCAAATTTGTCAATAAAGATCTGCTTCTACATTCCATCGATATTAACTATACTCCAAAAGATAATTCCCGATATACTTTCTTGCTTGAGCATCAAAAGTGTAGCAGAACATTATTATGCATGCAGAATGTACACATGCTCTAAAAACAATTTAAAAGCATGTTTTTTGGGGACATTTTTGTTTAAAGTAGAATTTTATACTCAAAGACACTATACACATACCTTCTGTTGCTTTTGACCGATTTTCAAATTCATCTTGGCACTTATTTAGTAGAAGTCTCCGGAAAGTCTGTAAGAAGTAAAATAAATATTATAAATAGTTAGGAGGTTATTCCATTTTTTAACAAGTGATTGTCTTAATTAGTCTTTTTTGTCTCCGTAAGAGCACTCTGGTCATGTGTCTGTCTCCATGTTCATCTATTTTTCTCAGTTTTTCTCTCATTTTTTCATTCTCAATCTAGACAACTGCTTAAACTCATCACAAGAAGAGACCAAGGCCTGTATGTCAAGCCAAAACTCACATAAATAATTTAATTGAAGTTTCTTTGTTGCTTTGTATCTATTTGGAGATAGTTTGCATGCCAATATTTCCGGTATATTGCGCAGTGAACACGCTACAGTTAGTTCTGATTGGTGGTTATTGTTTTACCCTGGACTTGAACTAACAATAACCACTAATCAGAACTGCATGTATCATATTTCACTGCATGACACACCAGAACTGTAGCCTTCAAATTCGATCCAAATAGACCAGATGGGATGCAACAGACAAACGTCGCGTAAAAGTGGTTATTAAATGATCAGTAAATTACTTAAATCATACACGTGGAACAAATCTGGAATGTCTTCTTCAGTGGCTGAACATGCAGTCTGGATTAAATAATTAGCATGGCTTTGGGGCGGGGGGAGGGGGCAGATTTCAAACCATGTGAGTTAGTCATCTTTTGTGTTAATTTGTAAAAGGCGAGTGGGTGTTGTCAATAGTTTTTTTTACTGACAGAAATGAGTGCATGTGCTAGCTATGGCTGTCTCAGATGAATTCTAAATTTAAAGAATAAAATGGCAAACAACTAATAATTATTCATGACTGCTGAAGATTAAAGTAACTGTATAGAGTATCGTTTTGTATCGATTCTTCACCTCTTTTATTGATATGGGTATAGATATGGAAAAAGTATCGATGCATCGATATATCAATTCATCATTTCACCCCTAGTCAAGGTATCATCTACTTGCTGATTTCAAATAGATTCAGGCTAATGTGATTAGATATTTGTTTTGTTAAAGAAACTTAACTGCTAATTCAACCAAATTCTGCATTTCTCAGCTGCCATCGCTCTTCAACCAATTGAAATGGTGCTCCACAATAGCAACACTGTACAGGAGCAAATGGACAATTTATACATTTCTTGGGCTTAAGGTGCACACGACTCATAAAAATTTGTGCCTCAATCATCATTTTTCTCACAATTATACCCACACAAATTCAAACAGCGTACACAACAATTTTAAATTTAGCAGGAGTTTCACAATCATGTGTCCTAGATGCAACCATGGTATTGGACTAACACACACACACATTCGCAAACATAGGCATGCAGAACCAGTCACCCACATTACAAAAATACAATGGATTAACATTGGTGTCTATTTTTTCCTGTGTTTTTTAAATCACATTTCAGATACATCAAATAGATATATACTGCCTCTGAACACACCAATATATACTCACACCAGAAATGTACGTACATATATGATTACACACAATTTTAGGCAATTTAAGTTGCCTGCATCTTAACTTCATAAGTATCAAAGTGATGACATGTATATTTTTCATTTTTTTCTTCTTCCACAAATTAAGAGGATTTGTGCATCAAACAAGTCTCAAAATTGCCATGATGTTCATGAGGACATGCTATGATGCCTACTGTATCTCATGAATGGAGTTCCCCAAAAGATGTCACAATCTCATGCATATATCTGCCTGTTTACAACTCCTCAATCAGCTGTTTCCATAAAGATAACAGTTTTGTAGTATTTAACAAGCAATAACTCTTAATCCAGTGATCATTTTTGGGAGAGATTTACTGGCACTTTAACACATTATTGGTTATATCATGCAGAGGAAATGAGAGCTAAGTGTCCAGGTTTCCTGCCTCTGCATGTCCTTGGGAAAGGCACTTAGCTCCAATTTCCTCAAGATGATATGGCCAATAATGTGTCAAAAGTGCAGTTAAAACCAACAAAAACAAAAAAACAAAACAAATACACTTCATCAATTTACTTACTGAAATATTAGATGAGGGGGGTTCGAAATTGGGTGCGTCTTCACATAGCTGATGACATAACTTGGCATACAAAGAACTGTATTTGGGTTCATCTAAGGCTTTGTCGAAGATCTGAAGAAAAAAAAGAGTTAAATCTATCAAAAATGTAAAAAAAACACTTCACTTATAAAACTTTTAAAATACATTGTAGGTATACAAATTTACCACAATTTTACTCTCATTCAGTAAAATGATGGACCCATAATCAAAATGCTTGATATCATTATGGAAATCAAGGATTGTAAAAAAAAAGAAAACAAACAGACCTTCAGAAGTATGACGTAAAATCTCTTTATTAATTTTTTAAACATGGAAATAAGTTTAATAAATTGTATGCCTAAGCCTACAGAATTTAATTTGTCTTGGTTAAACAGTTTTTGAGTAAACATGCTACCTAATAAAATTACAAATACAAAAATTTGAATATGCACTGAAGCAGGGGTATTAAAATTGCATTATAAAAGTGAAATGATGCATAAACTGAAGATGTGGAGTTGAATTACTTACCAACAAAATGATCCCCTTAAGGACGACTTTGGAATCTATTCCCACATTGAGTAATGCTAAACTTAGCTTATCAAACTTCTCAGGTGTAAGTTTATTGAGAAATCTGCAACAAAGTGATTAAAAGTTAGATTTACACAAAGGTGTATGTATACTCAGTAACACTCGTATAATAAATAAAAATCATGTAATTTATGTCACAAGCATTAAAGAAAATCAGAGTAAAGTATTCCACACTTTGGAAGACATTTTTAAGTAACATTTGAACTTTTTCCAATACAAATAATATGTCAGACAATATATTCTCTCTCTATCCCACCTCCTTTCTCTCTTACAAACAAACTTTATTGGTTGATAATAAGTTACACTGAATGAAATAATAAGTTGCACTGCAATCTACCGTGTTTACTCGTGTATAAACTGCACAGACACAGATCTGCCGTTGCATAATACGCCAGCAGATCTGGGTATATGCAGTTTGTAAGGACAAATTAGTAGAACAAACAACATAGACCCTGATCTGCCGGAGCATTATGCGATGGCAGATCAGGGTCTATGTTGTTTGCATTTGGATAAGGGTTATAAGTGAGTACATACGAAGTAAAACTACTGACTAGCAGCTATTCATTTTATCAAGTTCACTAAATATTAGAATATCTGTTGATTAAAATAAGATAAAAATTCAACCATTAACTGGGTAAAAAAGTCTAAAATAATCGTAACATTTCAACCATAAGCTACAGCAAGTTCAATGACTTGAAAGAAACAATTAACAGTGTCATCCAACCCCACTCTGGGGACAAAGATCGTAAGAAGAAATCTAACATATAGCAGTTTCTGTTTTTGGACTGCAAAACAATTTGTACCCCAAAAAACAAAAATACATTTCATTCAGTGTTCAAAAACAAATGAATGAAAAATCCATGCCCAAGCAACCAATCCATGCATATGATATCAATAATCACACTTCACATGTACATTAATGAATGAAAACAAACATTATTTGCCTAGCTTCACCTAATTTATTGCAGTCCACAACCATGTCAGAAGACACAACTTTACACCTGAAGCAAATTACCAGCCATGTTTTAATCTCCTACAATTAAAAAAAAAAAGAAAAAAAAAAGATGTGATATGACAAATCTTGATTTTAATTTTCCACACAGTTAAAGCAATATTGTATATTTATTTTGGATTTTGGTAACAGGTGGGAGAGTAGAAAGTCAATACTAACAGAACCAATACTGGTTTGTGCACTCCAGTAATAACAATCTATATGACTAACAAGTTATTATCCACTGAAACTAATTACTAGATACATGAGGCCAAAAAGAAATAAATTGTATTTCCTATTGCACAGGTTTTAAAAGTAGGGTAGGCAGGTTTTTTTTTTTTTATATAAATAAACATTATAATTATATATAACTCAAATAATATTTCAAGCACTTCGAACTACATGTATTGGGCTAAACCAGCTCAATTAGATGCACAAATCAATTTAGTCAATTTTTAATTTTTGTTTTTTTTTGTTTTAACATTTGGGGAAAAAAAGTGCTAGGGTCAGCAATGGGAAACAGGGACGGTTGGCCGACCAGAAACATATTTTTTTTTGCCTGACCAGTAAGTAACTGGGTGAAGGTTTCAGTATTATCCACAAAGCAACGTTAAAAGTAAATTTTTAAGACAAAAGTATTGACTTTAATGTTTTCCACTTTAATACAGGGTGATATATTGTATTGTTTTTAGAAGTAAAATTTTCATATACAAGTAAGTAATATACTTTAATACAGCGTGATATATTGTAATGTTTTTACAACAAAGATTTTCATATACTGGTAAATAATATACTTTAAACAAATAAGATTTTGATATGCAGGTAAGCAATATACTTTAAACAAACAAGATTTTGATATACAGGTAAGTAATATACTTTAAAAAAATGGTATTCACTATATCACTGTCAGCGACCTCATGAATAGCAAAGCGTGGTTCTCCCTATTTTCCACAACTATAATCTAAAATCTAAATCTCCATCACTCCACTTTTTGAAAACATGCTAGTCAATCTCTATTGTTTTCTTCATGGGAAAACTACAAACATGTCTGAAAACATAAGTGCATAATAAAATTCTTTTAAAACAATGTCTGAAAGCATGCAAAAAGGTATTCTGACCTAAAGGAAAGTTTGGTGTCTGAAAACATAATTGTTCTAAAACTAACTGAAATTATGGGATACCATGGATCTCTAATACTAAGCATATCTACCATTTTTGAAAAATATGTTTCAAATGTCCCTATAATTGCAATTTTTTTTACTTCTGACCATGGATCCTCTCCAAGGTACAACAGGGAAGGAAGCCCCAGCACCAACACCATCTTGCACATGGTTCCTACCAAATTTAATGTTCTAACCAAGCCTTTCTGGAGGATACAGTTACTGACAGAGAGGCTGACTTTATAACAACATCACTAACACTTTCTTTAAACAGTGATACAAAATTGAGGAAAAGGTTTTACCCTCTGACTTTTCGAAAAATAACATCAGTTTTATCATCATGGGTAAGAGCATCTCGTTTCACGCTACTTGGAGGTATCCAACGCTTTGTTGCCACTGTAGAAGCTACAGTACCTGGGCCAGAGAGAGGGGGTGGTCTCTCGTCCCTGTAATTGAAAAAAAAAAAAAAAAATCCAGAACTGCTCCACATAATAATCTATGGATAAAAGAAATACCAACGTGGTGGCCATTTTTTTAAAATCAGGGTTTCTCTGTAAGCATTGAACTTCCCTGAAATTCATGCATTCATATAAAAAAAAATCTGTGGGAACATCTACTTTTTATCAAACTGATATAACATAAGGTTTTTCAATACAAGTCTAGAAGATGCTTGCTTCTTCCAATCTAGCATCAATAAAAACACCTGTGTGACACAATTTATTCTCCATACATGTTCAGCCTCTTTCCTTTCTCACCCAATTGATGATGATCAGTAGTGATGACCATGTGCAAATAATGAAGCAAGGGCTCTATAAGTTATGCAGTAGGGGATATGAAGATGGCGTGAAACAGACAAAATCAGATAGGCTAGCAGACTCTTGTAGATACGATGTATGAACAATACAGTAAAACCTGTCTTGAGAGACCACCCATTCTGTGTACAAAAAGCGGTCTCTCATAACAGGTTTGTACAAAAAGACCAGTTTCCAATGTCAAAATTCAGCAGTTCATGAAGAAAAAATAACCACAATTACTGTACATTTATTGTATTCTTTGTTGATAGTTCTTGTTAAAATATTGCATGCATTCATCTGAAAATAATTGTATATAGCAATAAAGATATACATCTATCATTAAACATGAATCACATTTATATTTGAAGATCACATGCACATGTATTAGCATATGAATTCGTTTCTAATTGACTACTTATCTTTTATAACACCCTGAATTTGAGTTTTACCGACGTTTAGACTGGCTGCTATTTTGCAAGCAGTCTCCCCTTTTTCACTTCTTTTAGTTACATTAATTCTTTCCTCCAGTGTTAGAATTTGTCTCGTTTTCATTGGAGGTTCTGCCATTTTTATTAAGGTGCTTAAGTGTTAACATTATCAGTGATCAATTGTAATAACGACTACAGCGGTTTTGATCATGCTTTGGGGAAATAAAGGAATACATATTCAATGTATATATACCAATCAACGAAAGAAAAAGACACAATTAACTCATCCAGAAGCATAATACATTTATTCAGAGACAAAAGTCGAAGGCTTCATTCACCAACAACATAAAGGGATTAACTCTATAAACAAAGGGTGTAACCAGCTGCACTAAGGTGAACAGATGATGGCTTGGTGTGAGGGCTGTAATCACTGTAACATAAAAAACAACAACAACAACAAAAAACAACACCCTTTAACAATGACAATCGAATCCAGAAAATGATTCTCACCTAAAGACAAATACAAAGACCTCATTCACCCCAGGCATCACAGATTAACTCCAAAGGCAAACGATGTATGCAACCACCACATTTACTTCAGAACTGCAATGGCAGTTAGTGACATGTACTTTAGTTTGGTTTAGAATCTATACCCAAGCACAGTACATGCATGACCTGTAAAATGTAGGAAACCGGTAGCCAGACAAATTTTTTTCGGGTTGTTTTTTTTGTTTTTGTTTAGAACAGTCTTTGTTTTTTAAGCGGTCATTGTTACAAAGGATTAAATAAAGGTGGTTGTTGTCTCAGTTCTCACTATTTTAGAGCATTCTGCCATTCACAACTTTGCGGTCAATCCTACGGATCATATTTTAGTCTCGTAGAAATAGCAGAGTTATTCCAAATGAACAATCTGCATGTACTCATCAGGTTTACAATCTATAACATATGACACTACATGCATGACCTGTAAAATTTAAGAAACCGGTAGCCAGCCAAACTTTTTGTTGTTTTTGATTATGTGTACAAGTCTTTACTTTTTAAGCGGTCGTAGTAACAAAGGATTAAATAAAGATCAGTGGTGTTTATCTGTTTTGTGATGCGGTTGTTCATAGCAGTGTCAAAATGCATATTTTGCCAGGAAATAGTGGTCGCTGGTCGCATTCTGTAGGTGGCTGCTCACAACAGTGTGTTTATATAATAAAATCGATCCGTGCATTACGATTGTGGTCATAAATGACAGGCGGTCGCTCAAGACAGGTTTTACTGTACCAATGAATCTTAATTTATTAGTTTCAGCACATACACAGCAGTGTAGCACCTTGGTCGAGTTGTCAGGGGGACATTTTATGTACATCTATCCCCCAATAATGATCAAGATATTGGATTTGTTATTCATTGGGGCACTTGAAGTTTGGGGTGGGAGAATGTCCCCATGACTAATTCAAGATGCAACACTGATACAGTATTATAAAGTACAGCATATTTTGCCCCGGGCTATAATGCCAACACCACAATAGATAAACTATGTTTTGATCTTCTTCTTATGTTGATTATTCTATCTTCTATTTTAGTTTGTGTATTATTATAAAACCTCAATTTTGCTTACTGTTCTATCATACAGCAACCTGCATTTTCCCCATTTTTTAACAACAGATTTTTAAAAATTATCAGATAAGAGATATTAATTTCGTTCAAACAAATGTAAAGATACAATATAAAAAAACAATATCCTTAATCCTGAAGATTCTGCATGATTAGTGTTTCACTGTTGTCATTTTAGGATGGCGTCACACCACGCTGGTCTTCCCATGTGCCAGGACATTTTTCCCCTGAAGCTGGCTGTTTTCTCCAAGAACTTCACCATTTTTCCGTTGCAGTGGAGTAGATATAATTAAATGGATCATCTTTTCAAGCATGAATTGTCTTTGCAGATGATGGCTGGTTTTGGTCAATTTTGCTTATTTTAAAGGACATGCTGATTACTGTAGTATCATTTAATTTCGTAGGTTTTTATGAATTTTAAAAAGACATTTTTGTAGGTACTTTAATTCCTTGTTTTGCCTGTCAATGTTTGCATATTTGAAGGTATTTAATTTCGTGGATTAACCTCTACAAATACCCAAAATAAAGAATACAAAAGAACAAAACCATACCAACAACAAACGGTGGTTGCGTCAATGTTTAAAATAATACTACCACCTGTATGAGCAGAAATCAAACACCTGTCAAGATCAATACATTACACTAAACAACAAAGAGCCAATACAGCCAACAACACAAATCTAATCGGTTATTGGAAGTACATGTACAGGGGTCACAAGGCAAAATGGGCAACTAAGTCGCCAAAAGATGTAAACTTTGCCTTCTTCTATTAGGAAAGCGAAAACTACTTCTCCCTGTGATTTTTTAGAAGTATACTGAGTGACAGTAGTTTATGGCTTTTGAGATGCTTGGTCGCTTCAGCTGAATACATGTAGTTAGTGTTGTTAACCCCAGGCAGCCTTAGCAGATGTTGATGTCGTACTGACAAAACAAACTTGTGCCCATTCACGGTTATGTGTTTTAATAGCTGACTGACCATTTAATCTTTTCCCCACAAGTTATTGCATGTTATCATTGCCCAAATTCCGCAAGTTATCATTTGTTATCATTTCATGATGAAAACACACCAACATGTATTTTGAAACTTAAAACATCAATATGTAAAAAAATATAGTTTTAATAGAATCAGTAATAGTACTTTCTAAATATATTTTTTTGAAGATTTTAACTGCCGAGATGCTGCCAGGATTTATTCTAAAGGGGGTTGGGGTGCTCCCTCCCCCCTTTTCACCAAAATAAGGGGGGGGGAGAAAACAGCTTTAATATTTACCTAACACATAAATATCCATCTCTTTCTTTCTTCGAGCTCTATTGAAATCAAAATCCTCAAAAGATGTCTCCTCTAGTTGTATAAGCATTAATCTGTGGATCATTTCTGAGTTTAATTTGTTTGTTATCTGTGTATGAATATTGTTCTGTGCTGAGAACCCCCTTTCACAATCTGCCTTCTGAAGCAACATATGCATAGCTAGCCAAGCCAGCTTGAACCAGTTGGGAAACTGTTCTTTATCGTTGTTGTGTACAATTTTCCACAGCTCATAGGTATTGTCTCTTGGATATATCTGCTCCAAAATAAGATTTTTCACTAACAATGGCTCTGTCCAAGTTTCACTTTCTTGAATCAGTGATTTGCAGACTACTATGCTAGATTTCTTATCCGTTCCACAATGTTGTATTAGGGTTTTAAGTTCATTAATGCTATAGTCTGCTTCTTCAGACAGAGGTATTTTGATCAAAAATAAATATCCATACTTTTTAAGATCCCTCAAGGCACAATTGTCTGAGAAAAGAAATGAAAATTGCACTCTACTTTTAAATTGTCTGTATTTTTATTTGGCTTGGTATTCTGCCTTTTCAACATTTAGTTTCGAAATACCGCTGAATAGGGGGTTGACCGGCATGCCATCTGATTTTGTCCATCAGACTCGTATTCAACATCATTTTCAGGTTCAAAATTACTCACTGGTATTTCCAGTAACACTTTCCAAGCTCCAATCATCTCATATACTTCAAAACCTCAAAAATCATTGTCATCATTGCTATTATCACTAGTATTTGCCGAACAAAATCGTCATATGAAGATGAACCATGTTGGGAGTTAGCCATTTTGGGTTTTCTAGGAGCCCTTACTTTACACATGCATTTGTAAAACTTCCTTCATGAATGCAAGATTCAAACTTTACAGAATACTTGTTCCAGGGCCCAATGTGCCAATCAAATTTAGTTTAACAACTGTTCATGTAAAGCCAAAGTACTAGTGTGTAAACAGCTGCCTATCTGAAAAAAGACACAGGTCGCCACAAATACAATGAGACCTCGACTGGCAGCGTGATGCCACGACAAGTACTTTAAGGGTTAATAGTTACATAAAAATTGTATTATGCACACAGTACATTTTTATATGTGTGACTTTAAATTTGCGGGATTTGCAAAACCTGGCAGTATCTCTGTAACTGTCCAGGTTGCTTCATAAAATCAGTTTGAAACAGTATGGGAACATGTCAAGGGATAATAATGGCAGACATCACTGTGTCTAGAAAGTACCTCTTCATTAGGTTGTTCTTTAATTCAGTGGGCACATGAATTAAGGAAAATATACAATTCGTAGAAAGAAAGGTCTAAATATTATGTGATAGAAGATTTCACCTACAAATTTTCGGTCAGAAACATACAAGACAATGCTATGTTGTGGAATTTGGGAAGCGCTGTTAGGTCACATCCATTTTCTTGCATTGCTCATTTTTGTAAAATTACGAAAAAAGCAAAGAAGCAAATATTATCTAACAAATACACGACGTTATTACAAGTATGTAGACAACTATTTAAACCATACATTTTGTTATCCTATCTATGGATTGTTGTAATGATGCTAGAAAATGTGAGTGGTCATATTAAGAAAATCCATGTTTCTAAAAATAGATGCACCCACACGGCATGCATGGTTCCTTACTTAAGGTTTATGTGCCCTTTTTGGTCTCTACACCATGTATTGTGGCCATATGACTTCACATCAGAACAGTAGAAACTATACATTGCAATTAATTCAACCTGATAAGAGTACCTAGATTACAGTATAATAATTACAATAGGTGTAAATAGTTAATCAACTGCCACTAGAACAATTAAACAATTTCATTTTTCTACTTTTGAAAACTTCACCAGAAATGTACAATACATTAGTAACGACTGGTTTAAATGGATGAACACTGGTGTGAAGACACCTGTGCATGTACTCTCATGTACATGTTATAGGGGTTGTTTCAAAGTAGTTAAGACATGTTTTCGACTGCCATTTTCTTGTAAATTTTAGAAACTAAAAAAAAAAAAAAATTATTGCTAAAGTGGCAGTTAAGTATTTTTACCTATTTGTAATTACCATATTAGAATCTAGGTACTATAACCAGTTAAAATTAATTACGATGTCTAGTTTCTGTTATGTTCTTGTGAAGTCATGGCCAAAATACATTGCATATATCTCTCCATCTAAACATACACGCTTTCAAGTATAAATACACTGCATATGAATATGATACATTCATACACTTACAAGGTTTATTTATAATATACCTGAATATAAAGTATTGATTAAAACCAATGTTAAATGCAAATATGCATCATGAGAAATAGAGGACACAGTTCAAATAAGAGAACCAAGGCACATACACCTACAATATATATATATATATATATATATATATATATATATATATATATATATATATATATATTGCATTTCTTGCTTTGCTCCTACTTCTCCCTGTTCAGCTCTCACTTCTCCCTGTTCTGTCAAAACAGGGAAGTCACTTCTCCATAAAATTCAAGTTTAGTCTGACCCTTGGTGTACGATCTTTTCCTTTAAACACTGTCTATAAAGTTGCACCATCAGCACTGTCCGACAACCATGGCATTAACAAAGCGACTTAAGAGTGGTAAAATTATTTAACTTGAATCTCCGTTGGTTGGGATAATGTCATCATTCCACATGTGAACCGACTGCCCCTGCTCAATGCAATTAGCAAGAAGTGTCAACATTTGATATGTTCAGAGCCCATCAAAGTGCGAAGATGCTAACTAAACTGAAAAACTATGGAACCACTCCTTTGAGCCTGCCTCATGTACAAACCAACTTCAAACACAAGACTTGACAATAAATAAAGACTACAAAAGAAGAATTAAAATCATATTTGCACAACTGGTATGCTAAATAGGTCATGGTTCTTAAAACCTCATCAATCAAGCAGATTCATGGTGAATGGATAATTGCAGCTCACACGAAAATGTGTGCAAGATCGGATCTAATTAGCCCCACCTTTGAAAATACTGGACCTATTTATTTAAATAATTGAAGAATTATTTACCTGTCAAACATTTGCAGCATTTGTTAATAATTTACAATATTACAAAATTAAAATTCTCAGTCTGACTGACAATTACTGAATACACCTCTCCCTTGATAACTCGCACGCGACAGGGTCCAAAAACATAGATTACACTGTAAGTGTGAGTGCGAGTCAGTTTGGGACCTCCCAAAAATTAAGAATGGGATGCCATCCCCGCTGGACATTGAGAAAAACTGGGAGGGGGGATGGGAGAGGAGGAGGGGGGTTATAATGGTATAATGGGACTGTTTAATGACTGAATACTCATTTTATAATCGTATTGGGAATAACTTTTTCTAATGAAGTTGTTTGCTTTTTTGTATAAATTTACCTTTATTTTCAAGATATCCAGCCTCTGAAAGAGCGAAAACATTGTGTATTCCATCACTGCTTCAAAACTAATTACATTTATTTCTTGAAACAACTGTCAACGTCGAAACTCAATTTTTTTCAATTGTTCTCTTAGTAAAATAATGATGCAGTGATTTCATTTTAAGTAACAGTGAAACTTCTCATCCTTGAGAAAATCTCTGGCAATTCAAGAATTTTTTTAATTCACTACAAACTATGGAGCTTGCTTCTCCATAATGAACTGTATCTGTGAAGCAATACTTTTTATTCACCAAGTACTCATTTCGTTTGGTTGCCTTGCAATCTTTGATCACATTTGTGAAGGAGTAGGCTAATTTAAGGAAGTTTAATTATATTACTTACATAATAATATTTATAACAATGTTCGATGGATCAATTGAAATGAGTGGACCTGACACACAACCATGACTCCTAGCTCTTATGCAGGCAGGATTTGCATACCTAATTTAACTTTTTTTTATTCCACAACAGGGATTTAAAATTTTATATAAAACAGCTTGCCCAGGGCAAAATGACTGGAAAATTGAACTCTCCATTGGAAAATATGAGCTTGCCCCAATAATATCCCAACATGAGTAAAAAACTAAGATAAATTGGCAGCTTAAAACTATATGCAGATAAAGTTATAAAAAAATATATATGTAAATATTACATGTAGATAAATACGTAGATGAGAAAGAGTTAGAATGCAGATATATATATGTAAATATTACATGTAGATAAATATGTAGATGAGAAAGAGTTAGAATGCAGATATAGTCAAAAGAGCAAAAACAGACATGTACAGGTGTATAGACAGATAAATGGATAAGTAGAAAAGAGTTTAGAAATTGCAAAATTTTTAAGTAAGAGAGAGAGATTTAGGAAAAAGACCTTGAACTGAAAAATTAAACAACTAATAACAGAACTGCGCTACTTTAATTTTTAATCATGTTTTAATATATAACATTTTTCTTTATCTACTTTTCCACTTAAGTTCAAATGATCATGCAAATTTAAGTATCCGTCCAGTAAACAAAACAAGGTAAAAATGAGCCCATCACTAAAGTATTCCACAAAAATATCAATGATTTCACTGTGGGATTTTTTTTTGGGGGGGGGGGGGGATTGTGTCAACTCACATCTGCTTCGGTTTCCATATTAACAATTATCATCTAGTCATCTTGAAATAGGCAACTTGCATCAAAATATTTGACAAACTGACTTTTGAGAATGATATGAGAACACTTAATTTTATCTATTTAATTGTTTACCAAGCTGTAAGTAAAGTATGTATTGGTCTCCTGTAATTATCACGTAAACAACATATCATAAACACGCCCGTGGGTACTACATTTTTGTAACATCAATCACGCTTTGAACTAAATTAATCACTAGAAACGAGTGCCTTTTATTTCCAAACACACCTGTCAAGAAAATCTCGTGAGTTATATTTTTAACAATTGACACCTGCTTACGTTACCATGGCGACATGCATCAAACAATCTCTGACAAGCCGATTATTTAGAACTGCTAAGCTGATAAATGCCTGAAGCTATCTTTAACGTGTCTAAGGGCATCGACGAATCCCAGATACGTACAAATATTACGATTAAAATGTAACTGATAAGTTAAAATATAATTATTTATACCTTATTTGGCAAAACATGCCTTACAGGGCTCGAATTTAACACAAATTTCTTTGTAGCCAGAAGGACTAATATACTCAGAAATTTACTAGTCCTACCAAATCTTTACTAGTCCTGTCCACAAAACAATGTCACACACTCGTATTGAAATTAACAACAATTATATTTCATAAATAACTGCTGCAAGAAACCTTGATTCATTCACACCTTCCACAAATTTCTGCCTTTCACTTTCAGCCATGTAGTGAGTAAATGTAACAACCTGTTTATCATTCCCGTAAGTCTTTCCAACATCAACCCCTTTCCTCTCATCCAGCTGACACATCCATACAAAATCAGTGAAGGGTCTTCTGTTCTTTACGATAGCATGTGTATTTCTAAACAAATTAACGAGCCGGTCAAATACATTCTGATTTAAACTTTCCAATATCTTATCAGCGGTCTATTCTTCTGGTGGTATCTGCGTAGCTGCTCTTCTCTCTGAACTCTTTTTGTGTTGCCCACAGCTTTCATGTGCGTTTACCAATTCAATTTTAATGTTCAAACAACCAGCAACAAAACTGGATGTTTTCTAGGTGTTTGTTTTTGCTAATTCCATACACCAACTACACCACAGAACGTTCTTCTCCTCATCATAATTCAGCGATTCCCTGTCTTTTGTCCATGTCTTTTGAAACGTTCGATTACGCTTTTCCCCCATCATAAGAATTATTCTCTCTTTAATGTCATTTTCATTCAACTTTTGCTTTTTTTCCGGTGGCTGAGCACCTTCTATAAAACGCCACATTTTGCCTGTCTTGCAAGGAGGGAATTGTGCCTCGTTTTGAAATACGAGATGTTACAGTATAGCTGACGCGGATTATTTAAAGTAAGAAAAGGAATGGCACAGTGTCCTTTATATAACAAAATCAGAGCAAGAAACACGTTTCAAAGCATGTGCCTCTGCCCCCCCCTTAAAATTAAATGGCCTCTCCCTAATAAAAACTTGACTTCATCGGATGTTCTGCAGGATCAAAGCAGTGGCTACTGTAAACACTGTTATAAAATATTAGCATCAGAAGATAATGTTAGTTTCAGCTTGGAAAGGTGCGTTCCTATCAAACGAAGCCATCTGACTTGGCGCATTGTACTCAACAGCTCCAATTATGGTCTCATCATTAACAGCGGAAGTTTGGTAATTGTTCCTAATTAATCGGACCTCAATGTATTGTTGAAATTAATAATAAGGTGGAAAATTTTCATATCTTAGATGCTCAGAGATTTTAATTCCCAACAAATCAACAAATGTACGGCATTCTGCTTGGATATCTCCACGTGTATTCAATTATTTGTTCGTTCTTGTAAGGGAAAAATATAAAAACTATTTTTATCATCATAGAAAAATGTAGTTATATGGAACCGATGTGTCAATAACGTAATCGTAACATTGATCTAATTCTTATAATTATTCCGATGCAAATGTAAAATATGCAGTTTTCCATTTGTGACTGTTGGAGCGTTTGGCTAGCGAGCCCCAAAAAAATTAAACAAACAAACATGCAAACTAATTTCTTTGAATAGTTTTTGTTGCGTTTCTGTGTGTGGTATACCGCTTTGAAGTTTGTTACTGTGGTCGAGTGGATAAAGTGTGATACCACATCATTTTTAATTTCATATGTTATCAGATTAATTAGGATCAATTACCAAACTTCCGCTGTTAATGACGGGACCATAATTGGCGCTGTTAAGCGAAATGCGCAAAATCGGATGGCTTATTGTTATAGAATCGCACCTTTCCGAGGCAGAAATTGACTTCATCTTCTGATGCTATTATTTTATGACTGTGTTTACAATGGTCACTGCCTTGATTCAACAGAACATCTGCTGAAGTCAAGTCTTTATTAGGGAGAGGCGTAAACAAACGCTGACTGTTGATAACCGAAACTTACTAGCCCATTGGACTATTAACATTATGACAGTTACCAGTCCGACAGGATATCTACTAGCCTCGGGCTAGCGGACTACTGCTAATTTCGAGCCGTGCTTTAAATAGTAAATATTCACATTATCACGTCTGCACGACAAAATGCATGCCTAACATGGACACTGACAACAAGATACTATAGATCACAGATTTAAGGAACTGCGGCCAGTTATGTAGAAGAATGCGGTACATATAAACACTAAATAAAGGTGCTGATATACCGTTTATACATACTGTGGCAAGATCGCAGGGTATAAAACTGGCAGAACATAAAGCATTATAAACTGAACACGACCACTTGTCGGTAAAATATATCTTAACCAGACCACGAATGTTAAATAAAAATCTTTGATCTCACTCTCAGTTTTTTGGACTTGCCCGATCTGAGTCTGTCCCGGGAGTCGGGCAAGTGGATTTGTAAATCCCTGCACTCCCATTAATTAACGTGATAATACAAAGCAGGTCTGCTTTGAATTAAATACTTCCACAAGTCAGAGATCAAAACACGGTCGACACTTAATTAGGTTCTCACAGAAACGCTCACAGAGTGAGACGAATCAGAGATCTCATTTTTCCCCAATAAAAGAATGGGAATAAATTCCATTACTCCCTTCATTAAAATGCTGTCCATGGGAACCATGCTCACAGTGAGACAGACCAGAGATCACACATTTCCTTATAAAAGAGTGGAAAATAAATGCAGTAATCCCTCATTACAATGCTGTCCATGGAAGCCATGCTCACAGATCTCTCTTTTGCCCTACAGAAAATGGATATAAATAGGGTATTCCTTCAGTATAATGCTATCAATGGGAGACATGCTCACAGAGTGAGAAGGATATAAGATCACACTTTTTCCCTTATAAGAATGGAAACAAATGCAGTACTCCCTCAGTATAATGTTGTCCATGTAAATGTGTTAAATTCCCTATAAATGGAACTCACTCTACATTACTCATGTGTACTAATGACTTCCCTGTTTAAAAACATTGTTCACTAAGCAAGATTCTCTAGATGTTTCTTATTACACTTGTGCCATCTAGCTACAGACAATAGTGATCGGTAAGTTTCATTCTAAGACTGATATTCTTGTTCTTGTCGCAAGAGTTATGTATATATATATAAAAACCACATTAAAACTGATCCTTACCGTCCTCCTGCGTGTGGAGAAGCACCACCCAGGCTCTTCTTTCCGTCCAGTATGTTGCTGGTTGTATGCAGCACAATCCAACACTCAATTAGGAAGGAAAGAAAAGAAAAATGTCTTGCTCTTGGAAATCTGAAAACATATGAAATAATTGCACTTAATCAAACATTCTCATCATAATGAGCCCATATAAAATGGGAGAAATGTACAAATATTGGAAAAAAGCAATGATAAGTGAAAAGATACTTTGTAGCAAGTCTTCTCACTTAACTTGTAGCAAGTCTTCTCACTTAACTGGAAGGCTAGGGCCAGTATGTGGAGCCCACAATTGAAGTATTGCTGTAAAATGAGTGAGCTTGACCCCAAAATCAAAGGGGCAAACAAGCATGTCGCAGAATAAATTGTCTTAGCTTCATGATGATTCTTGTCAAGTATGGTGACAATCTCAGGGATTGCAGTCCCAATAACTATACTTTTTTCCCCCCCTTGCAATAATTTAGAACATGCTCATTCATTGTGAAATAGTTAGTATTATCATAAATGAATGAAAATTAAGGCAGTGGATAACCATTACAATTGTGATTGTGTGTGATGTTACAACTATAACAATTCTCAATTCCTTTACCATGCCATTCTTACATTTTGTATCCAGCTAGAAGGAATCAAGGAAAAGATTACTTTCTTTTTTATATTAATTTACTGAATTAATTTAATTCCATTTCAAATCAATCAATTTTCGAAGACACTAGAATAAGAAACAAATGATCATTCACTTTTTTTCAGTTCATTTTTAAGCAAGACACCATACTACATTCACTTTTTTCTTAAACAAACTTTACCAAATTTCCCCACAGCAGGTTTCGGTTCTAAATCCTTAAGTTCTGGACCTTCCTCCATCATCCTCATCAATTTCTTGTTTTAAAAGTCCACAACCATTTGTCTTGAAAACGAAGCTATTTATGTACATGACACCGAAAAACAACTGATTTTACGATGATTTATAACAATTATCATGGAGTTCCTATTCATGTGACATACAAAATAAATCCTAAAATACCAACACTATTTTATAAATACGGTATACGATAACATGCAAGTGTTCCAAAACATCACGCAAGGATTTTTAATATGGATTAAAACTGTGCCAAGTAATGCTTATCAAAGAGGTGTAAAAGCACACATGTATTTAGTCTTTTGATAAAAATGATTAGGTGCCAACAGTCAATTAATAGGCGTCTTAATTTCCTTGTCTGCTAAAATCCAACCCATGTGGCTTCATCTAATCCCATTAAAATCACTTTACCTTTGTTTTAGAGCTCGTACACTACATGACTGACACTCACTTTATAGAAACAGATAAAAAAAAAAAAAAATTCACAGGCAAAAAGAAGCTTGTATACAGAGTACTCAGCAGTTGGAATTTTCATTTGTCCAAAAATTAATAGTATGCATACTTTTATGAAGTTTTTGGCATCCTGGAGAACCCTGAATCTATTATGGGGTTTAGGAAATATGTGCGTATGAAAAACTTGAACTAAAACCATAACAAAATGGTGATATGTCACTGCTGGCAGAAAAGTGACTGCCTTGCCTCACTTTCCACTTTTTTCGGCTAAACAAAAAGAACTCCTTATTAACTCGTTAACCCCTAGCACCACGTTTATGCATCATGAGGATGTACCCTACTTCCGAGCTCTGTAACGTCAACATCATTTAAGATACACTAAAGTGGATGATATTGCAGGAAAGCAGACAGATGTAGCTCTACAATGATACCAAATAATGTTGACTTTCTACTCACATTAAAAAATACAGCGAGAAAAAAGCATTTTTTTAGACCCAATTTTTTAGGTTGAAAATTGCCAGTTTCGGAACCGGAGTTTGTGTCAGGATTTTAGACTTTTTGGCCTTAGATCTAAAGCAGACCTATCTGAACTGCACACAGACAGATGAACCTTTGCGAAAAGTAGGATAAGTTTGAGATTTGGAGTAAAAAGGGGCCAGGACACAAAAATCAGTGGTCCAATACAAAGAAAAAAAAAGTCCAACTTTTACCCTTCTACACATATGTGAGTGTAACAGCCAATCAAAAACAATGTTTCTGATACACCTAAGCATCCGGTTAAACGAAAAACTTTCTTAAACAGATGTGTTTTGCTGCATTCAGAAGCAACCCAAAAAATGCGTTTCCCACCCCCATTTCAGGCGAAAATGAAAAGAATCTCCTGGGGTTAATGAGTTAAACACAACTGACTGTTACGGATAGACAGTGCAAGACAGAGAGAAAGAGGAAAAGATTTTCAAAACAGTAAAAGGCACTTTTCAGACCAATTCACCCTCTAAATAAAATTTACTGCATCAATCTGACACAAAACTACTTTGTCTTGACCTGCAACTGAAAATGACAGCTTTTGATGTGTGGCTGACTGAGGTAAATTTATCTTCCACAAAGTGTCACCTCTGTCAACACACGATTTTCTAATTTTCACAGGTTAGAAGTAAATTCTGCACTCATTGGTTTTGCCAAAGCTCTGATAACATAAACTTCATAAGAAAACTTGCTGCAAAGTAAAGTCTTACGCGAAGTCTTAATGCATGTCTTGAACACTTCATTCAAAATTCAACTACTTTACACATACATGCCTTAACATGGACGTGTCACGCGAAAAACACAATTTTGGACTCCCAAACAACACAAACATGGTCGTGTTTTGAAAAACACACTTTTCAACAATCTAAGTGGACAAAAAAAATTTCACATAAAACCCCACAAAAAACGAATATTTCTTGACCATCATGGCATACGCCCGTAATCTGTGGTATATATAAACAGTAAACAGTCTTGCTCAGATCTCATGTAAAACTATCTTCTGAGCAGTTTTAGAGGCAATTAAAAAATAAGGCAGAGATAAACAAACACCTTTCAGAGATTTACTGAATTGGCTCACAATAGCTAGGGTGATGTGTTGTGTCAAATCCTTTGAGCACTGCTGAGGGAGAGCCCATTAGGCTAATTTCCACAGGTAAAGTACACTAAGACACTAAGTGAAACAACCCAATTTGTCTCAAGTTAAGTACATCTAAGAGATGTGTGTTGATGAACAAATGTTATTACACATCACTGACTGCATTGAATGAGAATGTTGAAGCCATCTATATTAAAGTTTGTGATCAGAGGCAACGTTTCTTTGAAGTCGGATTTTTACTCCATATATAAAATTCAAAACATGATCATTTCGGTAGACTGAACAGCACCATTCAATCTCTAATGCAGTGTTGCACCTAGGATCCCAAGGTCATGGGACAATGTCCCTCACCCTCCAGATTTCGGGGACACAACATTTTAAAGGGACAAAGGAAAATTGTAGTACATAATGCATTATAAGTGCTAAAAAAATGATAATCTTATTTGCTTTTAAAGTTTTGCCTCCCTAACTTTCTCACATTTACCTTGAACATTTACATTATTGCAATAAATGTTTTATCATGTAATCAACTCATGAAAACATTAACATGTTTGAATATCTGGTTAACCTGAAATGAACTGCACCATGGAATTTTAATAATTTAAAAGTATTAAATCATTAAACAAATGATAAATTGTGATTTTGCATAAATTAGTACCTTTTTTCATTAATTCAGCATAAGAATAAATTAAATCTTCACTGCCACAGGTGTGACTTTAGCCTCGAAAATACATTACAATAGTGGCAGCCAAAGACTTTAGCAGCTCGGCCGATTACCACAAACCTTGAATGTTTTCATTGCCAGATTATCTTACAGGTTTTATCAATTGTAGCAACTTTGGCCATTGCTTGCGCCAACATGGACGTGGATGCACATCCACAAAGGAAAAGTGTAGGCATATTTGTGAACACAAATGACACTTGCATTACCGTCAAACCAACTACTGAACTATTGAAAACTGCAAAGACTGCATGTAATTAAAACTACATTCCACTGTCCAATGGATTTTAAAGACAGTAACTCTGTGTATTTTTATATTTAATGTCTGTGAGGTTGTGACAATGCGTGTGGTGATGTTATTTGACAATGCTAAGTCTACCATTTTTATGTTTGCAAGTATATTAAATGCTTCTAAGAAAATAGATGGTATTTTCTTTTATTCAGATTTGAATTTTCAGTCATTTGCTATAGGCTGATTTGAAAAGATAGCTTATTCTGATTTTGGATGATGTCACTTTTGGGGGGGTCACACGCACTGACCCCCATTGTGACCTCAAAACCCCCCCAACACTGGGAATATGGCAAGTATGTATGTAGCTCCAAATTTTTTAAATTTCAGAGACAAGTGAATGGTCTACTGGCACTAACGATTGCTGAAATCACCAAATGCAATAAACTTTCAAATAGCATTTTCAAAAAAACAACAAAAACAATAAATTTAGCATCTGAATATTTCCTGTATTCTCATTTTTCAATGTGATTCTAACATTTCTGCCAATCAAAAGACAATACAAACTGCTAGTGTACAATTTTTTGATTGTATGGATGATTCAAGAGACAACATTTCTGAAGAAAACCAAGTGGCTCAAATTGACATTAAATTAAAATCATACAGAAGTGCAGTATGAAGAAAGAAAATGTGAAAGGGAAGATCTGGGAATTTTGAAAAGACAATATTAGATGATAAGGGTCAAATTAAACTTAAAATAAAATCAAGATCTGAAACAGAATTTCTTTTCTGATACACGAACAGGGTTGATGCTACTGAGCAAACCAGGTGAAATAGTTGTTCTCATGCAAGTCATTGCACCTAAACACACAAAAAAAAGTAAAGTTCACTTAGCCAAGCATTGATTTCACACCATTCCCCCTCCCCTTTTGTTTCAATACAATACATTAATAACCAAAGTAAATGTCAACTTTTGTCAATTTTCCCTTCAAAGATGAAGGTGCAAAATTAGAAAAAGAAGTTTTAGTTTGAAGTAATGAATGTATTATATACTTAAATAATGTTCTTCTTTTTTAAGACACTCAACAAACTCTTGATGATTAAAAATATGAGGCAGTGCTCAAAGAAACATTTTGTCAAACACAGGCCCAGGGCTGGTGACAACAAAAAAAATCACAAGCCCTGACTCTAATTCCACAAGCCCCGACTCCAATTCCATGTACCAAAAAGGGACCTATTTTTTTTTTATTATTTGTCACACAACGCTGCAAGTGGTATACTTTAAATATGAAAATAAATAAACAAAATGATATTAAATTGACTTGTTTCTTCAGATCTCAAAATATTTCACGTAAAGCAATGTTTTCCTCCAGGTCCTGATGTCATTCATTGTCCAACTGCTCTTTCAATGTCACCCTTACTCATTGGGTCAGCAGTGTTCATGTTCATTAGCATCAGAAGCATGTCTTGCTTTATACAGTTTCTCTTTACACTTTTGATGTTGTTCATAGGCGCCATTTAATATGTTTAACCAGTGTTGCATTAATTACTTAAGTATTTGTCTAAATCATTTTTTGGGTTGTGCTTTCCCAAGGATAGTCGATTTTTAATCAAAGACTCAAAAGCCACCATGGAGCACCTTTGATTCCTTTATTACTTATAACACCACCAAAAAAACCCACATTTGGCCAAAACTCTCCACATTACAACAATAAGATAATAAATTAACAGCTTGTTGTGAACACATGTTAGCCTTAATCTGTTTATTCAGCCACACATCACTGCACCGGTCGCAACGACTGCTGGAACATTTCCGGTCCCCTGTAGACTGGTTTTGGCTGGTTACTGTAATGCGTGGATACAACAGGTAAAAAAAACAAAATCTTTCTTTTTTCAATATCTTTTTTAATCTGTTAATTTTAAAAAGAAGTAGATTTCAACAATAAAATGGTATGTGCGGTAGACTGACTTAAAAACTATTTTTGTCCTACAACCTGTAGAATCACATGTTTAAGCCAACTAAGCGCTAATTATAGGTAACCCAGGCAATCTGTTTCCCATTCATAGGTCACATGCTTTGCTTTGTACACAGAGTTTACAGCTTTCAATAGAAGTACGGTAAGTAGACGAGCTTCATAAGGGTAAGGGGCCAGGGTTGAGCAAATCTCATAGCCTGACGTCCCGGACTATTCATTTTTGAAGTCAGGCAAGTAAAATTGTCCAAGTCACTAGTCCGGGTCAAGTGTTTTTTAAAAAAGTCAGACAAGTCCTTATTTTCGTGCTTTAATCACTATATCTACCTTTATTTGGCTAATCATGCCCTGCGGGCGTACTGAATACTTGATTCTACCCCTCTTCATGTATACATTTACATTCTGTATAACACATACATGTGGTCAGTGATAATTTTCACATATGCGCACATTCTGTTACCGCTTGACTGCACATTGAGCCAAGCGACCAAATTATCGGCAAATTAAAACACGTCAAACAAAAGAAAGCCTGTATGATCAATTAGCAGTGTTTTAAGTGACTTTGTTGCATTGTGTTTACCCAAGCCAGATCCGCATGAGCGACTCACTATGATTTTAATCCAGCGAGTCAGTGTAATTAAATTATTGAAAGATACTTCACCGACATCAGTGTTGGCTTCCTTTATGAACTGATTAAATGACAGTAATGATTCTTTAATTTATAATTGATTATACAGATGATTAACTTGCACGTGCGATATTGCGTTTGAAGCGAAACAATTACGCTAATTAATGAGCAGTCTCTATTTGTATTTAAAAGAGAAAATGTATATGATCACTTTAGAAGTAGTTGTCAAGCAAGCTGATAGTTACTCTGTGGATAAAATGAGTTTACTAAATTATTTTCGCAAGGAGAAGGAAATTTTTTTTGAAAGTGGAGGGATAAAACGTAAGACTGCTACTTAATGTGCAGTAGCTATTTCTCCAAAGAGACATAAGCAGAACCTCTGAGATGCTTTAGAGCATTTGACTACAGGCACTTTCCTCATGAGAGGGCAGCTCTGTTGAAATATGGGAGGGAA
The DNA here is from genome assembly GCA_029931535.1 of Margaritifera margaritifera. Lineage (NCBI taxonomy): Eukaryota > Metazoa > Mollusca > Bivalvia > Unionida > Margaritiferidae > Margaritifera > Margaritifera margaritifera. The sequence continues at coordinate 2,160,678 of JAQPZY010001457.1, read as the reverse complement.
GACTTGCAGGTTCTTCTTAATCATCTTCAGGGCTGAGCAAATCCCATAGCCCAACATCCCAGACTATTAATTTTTGAAGTCGGGCAAGGGAAAATTTGCCAAGTCGCTAGTCCGGGACTAGTGGATGAAAAAACAATTTGCTCAGCCCTGGGGGCATACATGGGAATAAATATTAATAATTTAACAGTCTTTCAACAGATTGAAAATAAAATTCCGCATTTTGTCAGTGCAATCAAATTTTTCTCAGGCAAATTAGATTTTTTTTGTCTACAAGCCCAATGAGCACTTCATTTAGAATACAGGAGGTGCCCAATCTGAATTCGGCTATCGGATTTTTTGAGTACTGTAAGGACTTTAATTATCTGCAAAAAAACAGTAAAGTGACCACTGGTAAAAACCCAAGTCATTCATTGCATCAAAGGAGGTGGTCCTCATAAAGTGGACAACAATCAACAGCCAACTATGTCCGGTAAAAACGACGTCAAAAATTTTAATATAATATTTTTCCAGTTTCTGAGATGGGATTCAATGTCTTAAGCTCACAAAGATACTAACCTAGTCTTTCACACTTTTCCAATGAAGTTAATGTCGGATTATATTTGCATGGATGTGCGGAATTGACAATATTGCAAACAATATAAAATTTGTGTATACCAGGAAATATATACGTCGTGAAAAATTTGGTTGGCTAGGTAAAAAAAAAATTACACTCTACCGGATAACAGGCGAGAATAACTCTGAAGTGATTAAACGCTTCCAGGTTTAAAATGAGCACAATATTAAACTCTGCGCCCACCAGGTCCAAGATGGTTTATGTGTTCTACCGAAAACACGGTTACCTGTGTATCTTCGCTGTTATCCATCTGGCCTCACTAGACTTTCAGAACATAATTAAAAGCAATTTGAGTAATAAGACTGAAAAAGAATCTTTCTATAAAAATCTAAACCACGCCCCGTTGAATATCAACGCAACACGAGTCCATTGTGGTTCTAGTCGAGAAAGCCAAAACGATACGCAACAAAGAATATGACGATTCATACACAAATTAATCAGCTTTAGCATCATTGAGTCAATATTTTCGTAAAAATAACAATTGTTACCTATGACAGAATTGTATAGAATAGAATTATGTGACTAAAGTTCAAATTACCACTCAATAATTCTGTTTTCAACTGCCTTTCACAAAATTGATGAAATTCCTTCTAGGCTTATTTACTACTTCCGGTAACGCTTGATGGGAAATATCTGTTACGTCAATCATCGCATTAGTCAAAATGGGCGGGTTTTCATGACGTCATAAATAGTCTGGTTTCCTTCTTTTTTGTGCTACCTAGTCATATTAGTAGACATATATTTGAGCACTATTTACACCGTTTAAAAAAAAAACAACAACAAACAAACAAACTTAGATACCTATTTCAGAACGTACGAATTGTGTGTATTTTATTTCAAAAACAATTTTTGAATGACATCGCGTAATAATGCCATATCATAGTTTTAAAATCAAAATACAGAACTCACTATCAGTGCGAACTTTGAGATATCTGGCTAAAACTTAGGTTATGTAGCAAAAGGAATTTGTTATATATGCAAAGATTGTATTTTAAAGGATTATGACAGTGGCGTAGCAACCACCCAAGCAACCCCCACAGTTGCGAGAGGAGGGGGGCGGATCAAGAGCGTGCCCAAAATTCCCATCAAACAAAAACTTATTTTTATTTATTTATTTTTTTTATTGGGAGGGGGCCCCAGAATTAGATTTTGACAAAGGGGGGTGGGGGTCTTGCTACGCCACTGGTTTAAGATCAATGAAAGACTTGCGATTTACGTTGTACACGCAGAGTCCGATTTATATGATACCAAAACCTAAGGGAAATTTAACTTTCGATAATTTTTCCTATTCTTGAACATAATAAAATCCAGTAATGTTTCGGGTCGTGGAATAAAGTGATATAGCAGCAGGGAGGGTGAACAGACTAGATTACAGGAGGTCGAGTCAGCCGTCGCCGCGCCTCCCACAGACTCCATTTTTTTTAAAACGGCCCGCAGCGACTTCCAAAGGCAACACACACACACACCGGCATGTTCGAAAAAGATGCTCATCTTTTGGGTAGACTCTCTAGAGACGTAAGGGCCTATTCCCAGAAATCGCGACCTTGATTCGTATCGTCATCTGCAAGAAAGAGTTTGAAGTCGACGGCTCTGCGCACGTCTTTACCACGTTTCGCATCGAAGAAAAAGACCTTCTTGCGTCTGTTCCAACAGACGAAAAGTTTCTTGTTCAGGATGCAGGGGAGTAGTAGCAGTGGTGGGGGGGGGGGGGGGGGGAGGACGGACGGTAGTAGACAAAACTGACCCGGTGAAGACAGAAGAGCGCAAGGCGAGAAAGGTGATTGAAATTACGAGTGATACGAAACCTGGACTTCTTACTGCTATTGCCAAGTCTTACTACGAGAATGCTTACCCGGTGGCTGTAGTAGTCGTAGTATCAGTTAATGAGGCACAACCATGTGTAATTGGAGTTTGAGAAACAGATAAAGGTTGATAGCTTTAAAGCTAGTAAGACCTATGGTCAGTCTAATTAGAGTCCAATTAGTAACAGAATGCTTGTGATGTACATCATTTATTTTATACTCTCCAACCTTTATGTTCACTTGGTGTTGAGCCTTCATTTAGTTAACAGCATTGTCTGTATATAATAAAAGTAGTGTAGAGAATATCTTGTGTTTGTTCCTACATACCCACACAACAGTAGTATACAGAGTCTACACCAGAACCTGGCCCCTTTGAGGCACGGCGACCTGAACTGCGTTGCGCAGCGTTCGGTAGACCACTTTGAAAACGCCTTTAGAGGACAAGACCTAACAGAGGCTCGCCGCTAAAAGCTAGTGAAGCGAGTAACGAGACAGTGCAACCATCAACGATGTGGTCGATGAGGAAAAACTTCTCAGACTTGCGATTATCTTAAATGATAACAGGAGAAACTTCTGCTCAAGTGGGCATGTAGTCGAGCTCATTGTCCACAACTGTCACGCCTGGACAAAATACCTCCACTTTACGGCGGTGCGCAGCATTGAGTACTGCGAGGGCGACGTGTGGGACACAATTCAGCGGATTACGTAAGGCGAGCCAATGGCGATTTGGGTTCTTGGCGTCGGAAGCTTATACAGTAGCTTTTACTGGTTTAGAACACGGGTGAAGCACCTGCAGATTATTAAGATCTGCAACAAGTACACAGACTCGCATTCCGCAAAAGATGAGTTGGCGACCAAAGTCTTTAGTCACGCCTCTGCCGCCGCTAGTGATACTCGAGAGGGAAACGGCTGAAAGCCCATCTTGCGGCTATACTGGAGGACATCCAGCGGGCATGCGTCAACGGAACGTGTGGCTGTTAACAGACTACTTACTCAAGACCTCACGGGCTTTGCACAGCTGCGCTTTTGGACCTTTGGTCCCAACTGCAACCCAGTTTAGCCCGCATGGTTTGGATGTCACTTTGGCAAGCCTAAATAAAGCAAGGCTGCCCGCAACGACCGCGGCTGGGCTTCCATTGCTCTGCTGTGGTTTATGGTCGAGATGGGCGTGCTCACGCACTTCGAAGTGACCGAGGCCAATATCTCCTATAAGAAAGAGACCAAAGTATGGCTTCCAGAGGACAAGGACAGTTGTTGCATTATCATAGGCAGGTTAAGAGCCGGTAGTGCAAACGGGTGCAAGCGCATGACGCACAGGCTGGTTACCGACCGGGGCGAGCTAGACTTTCTCGTGCGCACCTGCCGCGAAACCAATTCTCTGGTAGATTATGACAAGACGCCCCTCGGGGACGTTAGTACTTACTACGACAGCTCGCAGCCGCAGTACACGCACCTCAGCGCTTCCATGATTGGTTACGTGCGCGTTCACCTTATTAGCATGCTGCGAAGGTGTCCTACTGAGTGTTAAATCACAAAAATATACTATGAAGATAATAGACTCACTGAAGATGTGTTATATCGTTTAATAGAAATCCCAAAAGAGGAAAAACGGAGAATTCAATGCTCGCTAATTAGCATAACTTTTTATTTCCAATGGGCATATAGTGTATTTCTCTTGAACAGAGAAAAGAAAGAAAGAAAATGAAAATTCCGATATGGGTGGGAAGGTGATTTTCTTTTACTTGTGTCAACTGGCACAAAACATCGCTTCATATGGTTAACGTGGAACAGTAGAGAAGGTGAAAAATATTAGAATGTTTATTGTTTTGATGAATCATGGGATTGTAATGAATATATAGTTCAGTATACAAAAGCATGCTAATAAAGGACAATTAATTTCTAATTACATTAAAGAAGAAATCTCATCGTACTAAACTCATTGATGATATTCAAAACTCGTCTATCGGTTTCTTTGGCAAAGTTGTCGTCAAGATTAAAACAACCATCACCATCATCTTCATCTCATCATCGTCGTTGTTGCCATCGTTGATGCCAATATCCCTCCAGATTTTATTTGTAGGAATCGAAACCCTCTGATTTTTATTTTCACTGCTCCTGCCGATATCCTTGCTAATTTCCTTTAAACGTTGATTTTACTTCCTAACTCTGGTTACAAGTAAGGATCCTCAAACGTCAAACAAAACAAAATAAGCACTGATTCCAGGGTTACAAGAACCATTTACAGCTCTCCAACTATATTTAGACAGGTGTTTCTAAATATTACGTTTTAGGACCGGACAATCGCAGGATAAGGGGATGGAAAGTATCTCATGTAAATCAAACTTAGAAAGATTGGCTCTTTGTTTTGGAATTTGTCATAAGTTCTCTACACCTCTACAAACAAAGAGAATGCAAAGTATGGGCTGCACGGAGCTTAAGGACTATGTATGCACTTCGCTGGTAACCAGCCTAAACTGGTAACTTGGTAAGCCAATATCAGCCGTCGTTGTCCTATAGATTTGTAAATGATCGGAGATCTATACTGCTATAGTTACCGAGTTGCTTTCTCCACATCCCGTTTAACATCGCATAAAACATAGTATTGTATGAGGATATTCTTAAAATCCTAACATTGTATGTGGCCTATTAGCGACTATCATTCCTAATATCGTATGTAGGCTATTGACGACATCTACTTTTGCATCACATTTTGGCTTATTGCGAAAAGCTATTCCAGTATTTCTTCCTTTTCTTGTTTCCTTCCTTTTTTCTCTTTCACAGTTTTAACAAGGTATTTCTGGAAGATAGTGAACTGAGATTTGTTTCTTATATAAAAATGTATTTTCTCATTTCTCTTTTCTGAAAATGCAGTTTTGCTACTTGAAAAAGTACAGATCGAATTATTGGTATAAGTGTCGATTTTTGGGAGCGTCGGTAGCTCAGTTGATAGAGCGTCGAGCTCGTAATCCAAGGCCGTGGGTTTGACACCCACCCACGCCAGCCTGGTTTGGCTGCCTCGGTGTGTCCTTGCGAAAGGCACTAAGCTCCCATATCCTCGCCATGATATAGCCAAAAATGTACTGAAAGTGTCGTTAAAACAAACAATACAAATAAAATTGTCGGTTTCCAAATCTTTGGCGATATTTAACTCTGCTTCTTTATTTTATTCTTCCTTTTTTTTTCTTCTATGTACTAATAATTTCAAATGTATGAATCACAATTTAAATTTCAGTTTAATACTACTTCACAAGATGACAAAATTCAAACATATATTTGGTTCCATAATATACAATTGTTAGGCACAAATCTAATTTTGCTTTGTTTGTTAGTTAGTTATTTTTTTTTTTTTTTTTTTTAATTATACATCGTTCATAATCTTTACTTTTGATCTGAAGTAAGTAATCTAGAGAAATTATATTTTGCAACTGCTAATTACAAGTGTTAACAAATACCATAACGTTTTATGTAAAACTTATAAACTATGCAGCATAGTTTGAGTTTCGTGACAACTCATCGTAGTCGATATGAGGATCGTCGTCGTAGTCGTTGTCTTAATTATCGTCACCATCATCTAGACTAACAAACTGTTCTCCGCAACCAGTCATGTCAGAAAAAAGGCGGAGAACAACTTGTTGGTCTACATGATCATCATCATCATCGATGATGAATGTGTATTAGATTTTCCCATGTAAACTTCCATTATTCAAAAGTGTTTCTTACATCGATTCAAATTTTAAAATAAAAAATGTGCAACTATCATATTTATAAGTTTAATGATGTATATTTATAGCTTCTTAATTGATTATGTGTGATTTTAAAAAGACAGAATTTTTATATTGAAAATAAAAGTTGTTAGTGAATTTTGTTTGCTTCCGATATCATGACAACCAAAAGGTTCAAGTCAAAGGTTACTTGATTTTCAGTTCTTATCTGTAGGTTTTTTATATTTATATTTTCTAATTTTCTAGGGAACAGATTGCATCCTTTATGCAATGACGTGACAGTGTAATTTAAAATATTTATAGACACCTTGACATTTCTGTTTCTACGCTCTCAGCAGGTGCGCGTTCTGTTTCTGCTTGCATCCCCTTAGTATTTATGGCGACCACTACGAAAAATTCCTCTGTCTCATCTTGAAGTGGCCCCGAACTATGTGTATTGAGAACAATATCACCCTGATACCTATTTATATTATGAGAAAATGCTTTTGCAGCATATGTGAGCAATTAAAATCTACGGGATTATTAATTTTAAATAGGGTCAGTATTAGAAGTTATGCTAGAAAGCAGAAACTTGCCAAATATTATAATTCAGATTAGCACATGCGCATTTCTTCTGTAGAAACGACAGCATTGCATGGCGGTCTAGGTGCTGAGGATTTTTGGGTAAGTTTTCCCAGTGTTCAATGTAAAACTGGTCATCTCTCGCGGTAGTCGACCATGATAGTAATTCGAGTTTACGCTCTTCACATGGTTTAAGGTACATAAGTTGTTTAATTTTTTAAAAATAAAGATATAAACGGGTGTTTTTACATGCGTTTTTGATTCTTTAAGTCATTCAATATGGAGGCTTGTTTTACCAGTTGAATTTTCTTCAGACCTAGAACGAAACGTGGAACTTGGAAGAAATCGTCTGCTCGAGTCCTGCGGACTTGAGGCATTTTGTGTCAATATTTCCTAATACTTATAAAGTTCATAAAAAGATAGACATATTGTGATAAAATTGCATCAGAGAGAATAATTATATAAAGTTGGATGTAAACAGGCGCCGGCAGCGTTCTCAAACACGTGCTGTGTTTTGGCTCTCCATATATCGTCTGTGTTTGCTGTGCTCGAGCTTTTGTAGCGTCTGTTCAACTTGTGTTTGAAATGATCATTATGTAACCACTATTAAAAGAAAGAACAAAACACACACAAAAATACAGACATGCAAAAAATAATACACTTTTATTATGCATGTATAGTACAAGTATACTATTCTTGTGACAATTATTTTTTTAATAATTACTATAGTTTAGACAAGTGCCTTATTATTATAACTATAATTTTGTTTCACATGACTTAAATTTACTTTGTCATGCTTCTATATTCTGATATTTGAAGGATAATTACGTTCAGTTATACATTGATAATATTCTAGGCTGTAATAAACACTTGTAGATTGGTTCACTAATAAATGATGGTATAATTTCAGTGCTTTAGTCTCAACTGTGAGGGGTGTAGAAAATATATGCTTTTATTGATCCTCATACTTAACTTTGTTCTTTTCATCCCTATTGAAATGGAGACAGTGGATGTAATTTTGAATGCACCAAAATGAAATGTGACCATCTACCATGTATAGGAGAACTTCAAGAGTACCCAATGTATCGACATGTTTGGCCTGCATATATTTTCAGCATGGTCATAGGTGTACCATTTACTATCAGTGGAGGATGCTTACATTTTTATGGAAAAGAATAATATTGGGAATTAAATATTAAAATGCATTTTTCATTCAATTACAGCTCAACATTGTCGTACCAAAGTACAACAGTCTGACCATTTATCACATACAAATATACTGATATTGTGTTCTTTGACATGTAAGAGCTTCCATTACATTTTACTTTAAATTTACCATCAAACACAAGAATGAATGATATTGCCTAATTAATATAAAATCAGTTTCTCAAATGAAGTTTACTGAAACCAAGTTCCCTAAATTTACTTTTAAAATTAATGAAGGGTTAGATTGTACAAATTACTGACTGCATTACCTCCCTTGACTAAGGCTCTGAATGCTATTCTGACATCCTTCTAGAATTATGCCGACTAGCCACTAATGTAGAAGTCTGTTGATTGAACGGACATTTCAAATAAATTATGAACTTTGTGCAATATACAGTAACAAATTGTGACAAAAAAAAGGCTTTTGTTTTCTGTTTTCTTAAATTCATAAATAAGGAAAATGCATAAAATAGTGATTGAATGATTATACTGTGTCAAACTGGAATGTGTTATGAAGAGCTTTCCAAGCAGGCCCTAATGTTTATTCTAATTTTTCCCAAGCATATTAGATCATCACAACGTTGACAAAAAAAGATCTAGACATGTATCATTTAGGTAATAATTGGGGGAAAAAAGAATAAAAAAATTAATAATTTGTGCTCTTTCATAGGGTACAGAAGTTTAAACTGCAAAACACATAAGAAGGTAGGATCTCCCATATGCTATTTCAGATAACCAGTTTATTTCTGAAGAGTTATTGCAATAATTTTGACTAAAAAAATGGGGATCTGGTGTATTTGTTTTCTCTGTGGCTTATATCATATAGAAGATAAAAAGTATGCAGAGATCATGCTGATGTAAGCTTGAGCAAAGTCGTTTTATAATTTTCAGTGAATATGTGAGAAGCCTAATTTTATTAAAATTAATTTTATTGATCTCTCCATCATATTTGAATGATCCACGGGTTGAATCTGTTTATCTATCACATGAACCTCATCCACCACCCTTGGTCACCTGTCAATTTCATACTTGTATTAAACTGGGCTGGTAATCGACAGAGCACTTCGTAAATGATGCATCATAAATGTATCATTGCAATGAATATTGGGTTTTCAGGTATGGAAGATTAAAAATTAAGTTTAAACGGAAACCTCTATATTTGACCTTTAAGAATCAAAGTTGGTGAGTATGTAGATCAGATCAAGATTTTATGAATTCTAGTTTCTGATTTCCTTTTCACCATAAAACAAATATTGTAGCAAGCAAAATGACCCAAGTACAGACAATTTGCATAGACAAGAAAGGAGGTTTTGACAACATAATACGATGGTAGGAAGATTAAATAATGTAATTCACCAGGTTCTCAAGTACTTGGGATACTGGCTAATTGAGTGGGTTGTTTGGGAGAAAAAAAAATCTACATTTAAGAAACGTAGTTGTAAGAACCAATAACTTTTGAAAAGTCCTGTTTTATACTTTGAATCATATTTTAGCTTGAGCTATCATGAATACAAGCAAATTAGCATCAATGGGACACACATATTTGCTTGAATAACTAAACATCAGTAGTGCCATATACTCTTTCATTACAAATATTTATGCATATCTTTGTTTCTCACATGTTTGGCAAATGTTCTGTATTTGCTAAAAGTTTATGCTAGTTTTAGTGTAACCCTTTGGTAATGCAAACATCATTGCCTTGTCTTAAAACTGAATTTAATGTTTGTAATTTCTTTGTCCAATCAAGTCAATAATTTATAATGAAAACAAGTTTAAATATGATGCAGGATTAAATTATAGGGATGTAACAATACATATGTATTGAATATCATAATGTTTTAATGATATATATTGCATATCATACCATGATCCACATTAGTATAGTACGATTAGAAAAGTATAGTTTATGAAGTACATTTTCCAGATGTATCTACACATACCACAAAAATGAATCTACAGACCTGTACGGTGGGTTTGGGGATATAGAACAGGTTTGATGTGCCCATGTGTATGTTGGTAGTACAGCTAATGGAGACGGGAACTGCAGTGATTAGCCAAACTCAAACAATAACTTTAGTTTCTCAGAAAATTTCAGGAGAGTGATATTATATAATCTTATTGAAATTGACCTTGAAAACATAATTGTTAAACAACCAGAAGAAGAGTATTATTCACCATATGTATAAAATCGGGTGATTTGTATAATGATACATACCATATCGTGAATAAAGTGGTGATACACACCCCTATTAAAATACCACCAATTTGTATGTGTTAGCCTCAAACATCACACACAATTTCATATAAATCATGAAATAAAGCTTTCCGTTATAACGCATCTTGTTATAACGTGATTTCGAATATAACGCAGTATGACTATGGACCCCATGACCAAAATCATACCAATGTATAACAATAAGGGTTGAAAAAAGAAGTTTATATCTTTATTTCCTTTTGCAAAACACCATTATTTAACAAATTTTGAAACTGCCTGCTATACCATGGTTCTGTATATTATGATATATCTCAATATATTGCAGTGCTCAGTATAACGCATTTTGGTACATAATGCGATCGGCATTAATGGACCCCAACTACTGCATTATAATGAGGGAGAGCTGTATAATTGTTTACAGAGCTTGCATAAAATGCAAAGGCCATAGTATTTATATTCGTTTATTTAAATGCATGCTTATGCATTTTGTGATCCATGCACCCTTGGATCATTAGGTAATTCTGGAAAACAGATTATTATTGGATTATCTTGCCTTGGATTGAAGTCATATATGTTATGAATAGTTGGCTGAACAGTTTGAAGAACGCGGGTGCAGACATGCACCCTGTTTGACCTGTGAACCTGAAAATATCGGCCATTGATGTTGATGCACCAAAACTTTAAATGGAAGTATAAATGTGCACCTGGAAAAAACATTGAATTTTGAACCTTGCTGTAGATTTTAATTAGGTATTATTAAACAATGCATATAGAAGAGAAAAAATAAAACGATTTTTAAAAAATAACATTTTGAAAATCTGAAAAGTAAACTTTTTGCATAAAAATCCCTCCCCCTCGTTATTTTTTTGCTGTAGAATGTCATGATAATCACCAGTGGTTGGAATACAGTGTTTACTTTTGTAACAAATAAAGCTGTATTCTCATTAAAAATGGGCATTTGATTTAATTTTTATAATTATTTTTCAGCTGCCTATTTTTTTCAAAATTATATATTACATATGTGATATTTTTTCTGTACTGCCAGCTTTTGCAAACATTTTGCTGCCTTTTAGAATCTTGGTAGAAACATTTCATAGTATTCATCTTGAGTACATATCTGGATAATCTATAACGGTGTAAACTATATCCAGTAGTCAGAAACCTTTAACATAGTAAAGTTAGATCCTTGACTTAAGAAGACTTTAGTATGCATAATATTTTGTATGAGTTAACATTTTTTGTGTTCAGATAAACATTTCTCTTGTTCATTCACCACTAAATCAAAACTCACAAAAATAAAATTAATAGCAATTGCTGCTGGATTTGGGGGGAGGGGGAAGGGGGTATAGAAAATATTGGTAAAAGATGAAAGAAGAATCAAACCAATTGTCACTAAGCTTAATCAGATGGTGTGCAATTAGATTACGTACCTTTTTGTTGTAATTTTGTTAGGAATTTTACAAACAGATAATTAAAAATTTTCTACAATCAGTCAAGGTTCCTAAAATTGTTTTCACCTCGTTAATGTTTCATATGCTGTTCAGAAAGTTCAAATTCCTGGATATTAATTTGTTTACTTTGGATATTGTATGAAAATCTATCATAATATAGATTACTCGTATCACTGGTAGTTGGTAAACAGATGATTTCTATAACTTTAACGCTCAATCTTTATTACAATGGACATGGTTCATATATTTCATCGTGTAATTTAGCAGATTGATCTCCGATTATGATATAAAATGAACAATAAATGAAATGTACACAGAATTTGATACTCTTTTATTTTCTGTCAGTGACCTGTCCATGGTTAAATGGATGTCCAACTGCCAGAAGACGCAATTACAGATCAAGAGGAAGATGACCCTGGTCATGATATTAACTGTGTGGCTGAAGTATCTGAAAACTGCTTAGATGAGACAGAAAATGATGCCATACAAATTAAGATAGAGGAAGACGGGGAAGATGAGATTGATATAAATCAAGGAAATGAGCAGCTTATTATATGTTAGTGTCCACTAAGTACCGTATATACTCACATATAAGCCAATACAAACTGCATAGACCCAGATCTGCCGTCGCATAATGCGCCTGCAGATCTGGGTCTATGCAGTTTGTAAGGACTAATCAGTAGAACAAACAACATAGACCCTGATCTGCTGGTGCATTACACGACGGCAGATCAGGGTCTATGTCATTTGCATTTGGACTCTGCTTATATGCGAGTTATATATGGTAAATGAACTAATTTTTTTATAAACAAAACTATATGCACATTTTACCTGCCCAGGCCAGCCCGGGTCGGCTACCTTGGTGTATCCTTGGGACAGGCACTTAGCTCCCATTTCCTTGGCGTGTTTTGGCCAATTATGTGTTAAAAGTGCTGTTAAAACTATATTGGACGAGTTTTTTCCCCCTGACTCTGATCAAAAGAGGAAAACAGTTTTTTGTATTTATTACGTACCCTCTCTTTTACACTTTCCAAATAGTTTTTGATATTGCGAATGGAATTCAAAGCAGATTGGAATTTATAAAAGTTTGATTCAGTGCAACTAATAATATGAACATGCAGACATCGGTGAAAACACCAAAATAGTTCCAGTCTGTGTGTGCTATACAAAAGTCTGGTTGAGCACACATTTAATGCTAGATGAGTCATGAAAGATTAAATGCGTATGTGATAAATAATGTATCATATGACATCATGAATATGACATTTCATTAATGTATCGTATGACATCATGAATATGACATTTCATTAATGTATCATATATCATAAATATGACATTTCATTAATGTATCAAATGACATCATAAATATGACATTTCATTAATGTATCATATGACATAAATATGACATTTCATAAACTCATTTTATATTTATGATGCTTCACATATCTAGCACTGTAAAAATCTGGATAATAAACACACATGCTTAATTTTGCAGTTGGTGAATTAGTATGTACCTATTTTTTATGTGCATTTATCTACAGCAAAATTTCATACAACCACAGAGTATGTCCCATGAATGATATGAGTCATTTATATTTTTATTTTATTCACTGTAATATTGTCCAAAATATTCAAAAATCAATAACATATATGCAGACACAACTATATTGATACAATATCTATGCTTTATTGAAGAGTTGCAAAGGCAAGAAAAACGTGGGAACATACAACAAATTATTGTAAGAGCCTTGGAACCAGTCTGTGTGTGGTGGAATATTAAATACCATATTTAAAAGAATGAATGTCAATGGTTGGTTTAGAATAATTACCGGAAAAATATCGACATAATTTATTCAGAAGAAATCTGCATGTGGGTGAATTGTACACAAGAGAAGACTTGAACATAAAACCAGTTTTATTTGATCGCTGTTACTACTGAATGTAAATGGAAGATATCACTTGGCCAGATTCTGATAGTGGTAGTGCAGCATATCCTTTTAATCGCTGTAAAAGTTTGTTTTGGGTTAGATCGTTCATAGGATGTAAGCATGTTTTTCTGGTCTTACCATGAAAGTATTGTTAATTTGTGCCCATATATTTCCATGTCAGATCAGATTCATGAATGTGCACTTATGTTTGCTGTAAGAAAATGGGAATGTTCATATAAGCTTGTATTTAACAATACTTATTTTCACATGTGTACTTTTTATCTGGATCTAACCACAGTATGCCATTTTATCACAATTAAGATCTAAAACTTATCACTTTATATATTTGAAAATTAATCAAGTCGTACCATGTGTATGTTTCTCTGCAACTCCCTAAATAAAACGTCTAAAAAATTTTGTCACAAGAAAAATACAGTAAAACTTTAAGTGCTGAAGGCCAATATTATTTGGTAGAAGCTCAACATAGCAATCCATCCATATGTCCATCTGTCCATCCACACCCGAAATTAAGGTTAGTGTTGAAAGGTTTTTTGTTTAATTGCAGTAATACAATACCTATCAGTATTGCCTTGCTTACCTGCTGGAATGCTAAGTCCCATCATCCGAGCTCATAATTCCAACCTCCCATTACATGAAACGTTGTAGAAATCTAGAACAGAGAGAACCCAGAACCAGTCTGACTACAACATCATCGGCTTATGTCGGATACTCTTCCTCTTTTACTCAGATGCTTGTAATGCTATTATGTGTTCAATTTGCTCTCAGAAAATTGCCTTCGTTTATGTGTTTAAATAAATTTTTCGGCAATTACTCTAATTTTCTGTTTTAATTGAGTGATTATCCCCTTAGTCTTTGCATGTTTTTATTGTGATTTTAGTTCTCTTGATAATTAAGCGAACTTTAGTGCACCATGTTCATCTAGTGGTGCTCTTCACTGTTTTTCCCCTTCTGGGAATGTATTCTCCATTCTATTGATCAATCCTGTTGAGGATAGGGAGCTGGTTTACACTCATCTGACTAAAGAAGGGGATCTGATAGGTATCCCTCCCTTTCCTATGTTTCCTTTCAATACCTACGGGATATGGGGATATTAATTCCAGGAAAGTGAATCTTCATTCCCATTGCCCATGCCTTAGCCTCAGAGCAGTTAGTTGTGCCAGGTCGTGGACCTACATCTTCTGCTTATGTGGATCCAAACAAAAAGAGCGAGGACTGGTTCTCTCCCACCTGATGATCGAGGAGGGACAAGAAATATTCCCATCCCCCTAAAAGTCTGCGAGTAAGGTCTGTCCTGCTACTTCCCATGAGCAGTTGCAGGATGATGATACCCTAGTCCCTAGTCTTCCTCTCATCAGAGAGACACTGGGTTGGGAAGACCCATCTCCTCTCAGGAGCGGGAGCAGGATATTGATGTCCTTTCTGTTTTGGTGGACTCAAACAAGATCACCAAAGAACCGGCAGAGACACTTCCTCCTCCTCCTCCCTTTGGGTTCTCTTCCTCCTTCCACCTGTCAGTCCAGGTGGAGGAGGAGAAAGAGATATTTTCTTTTGAGAAGAGACTCTCAGGGAGCCGCATCAAATCAGATCTCCTTTTATTTCCTCATTCGACCGTGGTAAGGGAACTTTCACAAAGGTTTCTGAGAGGCCAGAAATTCAGCAGGCAGCATAAGGAGCTTATCATGGGTCAGTGGTTCTTCCCAGGTTCTTCCTCCACCAGATATACTTGCCATCATGTATAGCCTATCTTGTGCTGAAAAATATAGTTAAACTCCACAAAGCCAAAAATCAAACTGTTCCCTATCTATGCTGCAACCACTGGTTTCAGCTAGTAACTATAGCCAGCATATCGATCTTTTTTCAGCAGCCTCCTTCAGTCTTGCCCACTTTCACAGGTTTGGTTAGGCATAACTGAAGATACATGGGTCCTTTCTATACTAAAGGAAGGATACCAGCATTGTTTCCTGAAACATCTTCTTGCAAGGACCCCCATTCTTCTTCACCAGTCAAAACTGGCTCAATTAAGGGAAGAGATGCACAGTCTTCTTTGGAAGGGCAGAGTAGAGAGAGTGGCAAACAACCAGTCTCTGGCTTTCTACTCCTGGATTTTCCTGTTCTCTTCCTACATATTAAGGGCTTTGCTGATATCTTGGCATATGCCATTTCCAGGTGGATTGTTCTCACTATCAAGAGAGCTTATCAGTCCCTCACTGAGAAGGATTTTTATTCATGAGAATTAAAATCCATGAAGTCATGGCTGTTGCTATGTCATAGGCCTATTATAATCTTTCATTGTTGGAGGATGTTATGAGAGTTGCGTTTTGGTGGTTGCACAGGCATTTTTTCCTTGAGGCCCAATAGTTATGGCACAAAATGTGGCTCAATCTGCTGTCAGCTTACAGTAGTGACACTTCTACCATAAGGATGAGTATATTAATTTTATACCAGTTTTTTTAGTCCATTAGTCTCCGAAGAACTCGTAAATTCAGCAAGGCAATAGTGACAGGGGATGTATTATACTGCTATTAAGATGTAGGGTTTGTTTTTTTTTTTGGGGGGGGGGTGAAACTAATGTTAAAAATGTAATACTTGCCTGTTACTATTTTAAGATTTCCTCCTCTCACTCCACTTTGATGGCCTAGATTTCTACAATGATCATGTAATGGGAGGTTGGAATTGTGAGCTCAGACAAGGGGACTTTGTGTCCCAGAAGGTAAGCAAGGCAATAGCAATAGTGATGGGAAAGCTTTACATTATTAATATTAGTTTACCCCCCCCCCCAAAAAAAAAAAAAAAAAAAATACATATTAAGTTCCATGCTTCAGTTCTTACTTTTTAGCTAAGAAAAAGGTTAGTTGGACAAAAAGGGAATCTCTTTTTGTTCAAGTTTTTGATGGTCACAAGCAAGAGAATTCTTTAAGTCCAGATTGAATGAGTAATTCGAGTCGTGGCATGTATTTATGTGTATTTGAGTGATTGATTTTTTAGTTATCAAAGTTGTACTGTGGAATCTTACATTTGTGTAACTTTTATTTGAAATGTATGAGTTTGAATACTGGAAACAATAGGACTGTTTCCCAAATGTATGAGATTGAATACTGGAACAATAGGACTATTTCCCAGATGTATGAGATTGAATACTGGAAAGAATAGGACTATTTCCCAGATGTATGAGATTGAATACTGGAACAATAGGACTATTTTCCAGATGTATGAGATTGAATACTGGAACAATAGGACTGTTTCCCAGATGTATGAGATTGAATACTGGAACAATAGGACTATTTCCCAGATGTATGAGATTGAATACTGGAAACAATAGGACTGTTTCCCAAATGTATGAGATTGAATACTGGAACAATAGGACTATTTCCCAGATGTATGAGATTGAATACTGGAACAATAGGACTATTTCCCAGATGTATGAGATTGAATACTGGAACAATAGGACTATTTCCCAAATGTATGAGATTGAATACTGGAACAATAGGACTATTTCCCAAATGTATAAGATTGAATACTGGAACAATAGGACTATTTCCCAAATGTATGAGATTGAATACAGGAACAATAGGACTATTTCCCAGATGTATGAGATTGAATACTGAAACAATAGGACTATTTCCCAGATGTATAAGATTGAATACTGGAACAATAGGACTATTTCCCAAATGTATGAGATTGAATACTGGAACAATAGGACTATTTCCCAAATCTGTGAATTTAAGTAGCAACGAAAATGTCATTTTTTGTAAAATCATTAATGAATTGTGAATATTTTTAATGTTTTTTGAGCATTTGCTTGCAAAATATAGAATTATTTAAAGCATGTTTCATAATTTTTAATATGAAATGAGTACAAATGGAGGATCCGTATACACTGTACATGTTTTTCTTTTCCAAACAAGCAATATCAGCATATTAAATTTATTAATTATTAAACAATTATTTGTCATGCAACTGATTTTTCATGGACTTAAGGGCTCTCATCAGAGTATTTGTCATGCAACTGATTTTTCATGGACTTAAGGACTCATATCAGAGTATTTGTCATGCAACTGATTTTTGATGAACTTAAAGTCTCTCATCAGAGTATTTGTCATACAACTGATTTTTCATGGACTTAAGGCTTCTCATCAGAGTATTTGTCATGCAACTGATTTTTCATGGACTTAAGGGCTTGAATAAGAGTATTTGTCATACAACTGATTTTTCATGAACTTAAAGGCTCTCATCAGAGTATTTGTCATACAACTGTTTTTTCATGGACTTAAGGGTTCTCATCAGAGTATTTGTCATGCAACTGATTTTTCATGGACTTAAGGGCTCTCATAATAGTATTTGTCATACAACTGATTTTTCATGGACTTAAGGGCTCTCATCAGAGTATTTCAAGTATGTATACTTGAAATTGTAATTTATCTTTTAGGAAAAAAAAGGAAGTACACAGATGGTTTATATATAAACGATATGTGTACACATATATTTGAAGTTAATTTTATTGTACCATTTCCAGCTTCCTTTCTCATCACCTAGTCTGGTGTGTAAATGTTTGAGGAATATACAGCTTTTGGTAGCACATGTCCCCATTTTCCAGAGTCTCAATACTCAACCATTTCATTCACCAACATAAAATTTATATACAAGCTTTTCATAAATTTAGCATGAGGAAAACGTTATGACCAAAAATGTATGCAAAAGCTTTTAAAGATCTCTGGCATATATCTTTTATTAAAATGCTGTCTTAGTTCTGGTCTCACTGTTCAAAATTTGATCCCCTGTTTTGGCCGGATTGCAGCACAGATCTATCTTATGGTTTGATGATATCTGTCTGTATGGTATCAACATTGATGTTTGCATTTGGATGATTGTCTTGAACACTGTTCCTTGTAGAGTCATGTAAGTTGGTATTTAGATGTAATATGTGGGGTACTACACCTTTCAGTGAAAATTAAGTCACTGTAACCTATATTTCACAGTCCATTGATTTGGGTTAACCAATGAATTTAGATCAATTTAGCTTCCGCCATCAGTGAAAGCTAATCACTGTGACCAAAATTTCACAGTTCAGTGATTGGCGCTTACCTTTGTGTTGAACTTATTTTTCTGGTTTAGGTTTTGTATTTATCTCATTTTTTCTGACCCTATCACTTGTATCACAAAAGTTGGTATTTAGATGTGTCATGTGGAGTAGGATGCCTTTCAATGAAAATTAGGTCAATGTGACTTATATTTCATGGTCCATTGGTATGGCATAACCTTTGCATTTAGTTTATTTTTGTTAGGCATTATTGCCTATGGAATCACATTACTTGGTATGTAATTGCATCATGAGGCATATAACAGTCATCAGTGAAAGTAGGTCACTGACCTGTATTTCAAGGTTCTGAGATTTGTGCTTTATCTTTGCTTTAAGCTCCTTTTCTTTTGGCTATGGTTTGTGTGTAGGTAATTTTCTCAGACACTATTGTTCATAGAGTAACATAAATTGATATTTAGATGTATCAATCTATGGTTCATAGAGACCAAAAAATCTACAAAAACTGGTATATGAAAAAAAATTTGAAATTACAGTATTCATCATTTGCAATCTGGCGATACTGTCATACGCAGTTTTCTTATTTATTTATAAAAACTGGACTCCCACTTATTGAAGAATTCTGTCATTCTTAGAATTCCATTTTCAAATTCCTAAGGAGAGCTTTGAGAAACCTTTAGTTGTTAATTGTCCTGCCAGAAAGTATTGGCAAAAAATCAAAATAGCTTTTCTGATGGTCTTGTAATTTTGGTAAAGATGAAGTTCTGCTTTTATCTCCATTTCTCTAAAATTATTACATGACCAGTCATACAATTTTATGCCAGAGTACATTCAGCTTAAGGGACACCACTCATTGCTTACAAAAATAGGTCATGGTTAGCTACTTTTGGAATTGGTTTGGGTAAGGGATCAGGCAACAGCAAAGCAGACAAGGCATAGTGTTAAATGGAAACATTGTTTAGTTATTCTGTCTATTTTCAGTTGGTACCATGGTTCCTCCACCAGCTTTAGGGGGCCCATATGGGGAGTCAGCTGATGTCCTTGGTTCAGACACGCAGGATAAGAGTTCTGATTCATCAGAAAGCCTTGAATCTCAGGTAATCATCAATGACCCCAAAATGACCCCTAGCAACCCCCAATTAAACCCAAGTGATGTGGGGCTTGAGCACGATGTGATGTCAGGTGAATTGATGACATCTGACTCAACAGTGACAATGATTTCATCAGAGACATCAATATTGTCTGAAGGAGAAGGTGGTATACAGACAATTAATAGTCTGACCACAACACTTCCAACAGCAGGGGACCATGAGGTGATCCATCTGCTGCTTTCACAATCTGATGTGGTAAGTACTTAACTGCTGTACAGTTGTAGAAATAAACACAGAGCTATTGGCTATTGCGTTGGCTATGTTAGCAGATAGGCATATGTGTTTCTTTTCTGGTGGCAACATTTTGGTCAAAGCTGTGATTTTTTGTGAAGATTTTAATGGTTTAGCAGACAATACGAAACAGAAAGAAAGTAGTTGGACACAGAAACTGACTGCCAATCTTAGGCTGATCAAATGCACAGCCATATTTGTTTGCCGACTAAGACTGCTAATAGGATAATCACATTGCCAGGGAATCTGTGTGGTTGAATAAATATGAGTGCATCTATGATTTGCTTAGAAACGAGAGCAAAATTTAAAACTTTGCCAATTTTATGCAGGTTTCAGAAGTAAGTGTTAACCAGTCGATAGCTGCATTTGACCAATTGCATAAGGTAATCAAATAATTAAACTTTAGATATTGGTTTATCACAGTTTTTACCTCTCACTGGTACAGCAGGATAACTTTCAAAGGTGTAACAAAATGTTGATTAGTGTATATCACCATTGCTTACTGCAGTGAGAGTCCCTGGTTCCAGGATCTATACGTTTTGTGTCCTGCTGTGTCTGAGAAGTCTTTCACCCAGAGTCCAAGGTGGAAAACCTGTCTCTTTACCTTTTCTCGTTATTGCTGAGTCAATTTCAATCGAACTTAATAGGAGTGTTTCGAGAAAATGCTTTTTAAGGGTGGCTCCACTTGCAATGGTGTGGCATCCATAGCAACCTTATGGAAACCTATTTTCAACTTATTCTCCATTACAGCTGAGCCAGTTTTGATCAGGACTGTTTCTTAGGATATGCTCTTTAAAATTTAGCTCAGGATGTCACCCCTGGCAACAATGTGGTTTTATTATTAAACCAGTTGGAAAACTGATTTTCAACTTTTTCTTTACACAGGGTTCCCATGCTACTGGGAAATTGGGGGAAAAGTCGGATGAAAGAATAGTTCTTTTCCTTACTGGGAAAAGCCCTTTAATTTGCAAATATTTATCAAAATTGGGGAAAAACCAGGAATTTTCAGCTGCCACTGGATCACAGAAAAAATAAGTAATTGACTTGTACTTGAACTATCGTGAGTTAAATTTATTGAGTTCTTACCAGAATTTTCTGAGGTTGCACAATTTCAGATAGTCAAGGTGCAATTGCTGTATGGATCATTTCAGTGCTTGCCCTGAAGATATTTTGTATAGTCAATCCAAGCACTCATGCAATCTATAGCAACTGGGTGGAAAACATGCAAGTGATACTTATTTCCCTTAAAGTATGGCTATTATTACTAATATATTTTTAATAAACTATAATAGATTGACTTTCTCTCCCAAATAGCTTTACCATGTCAGACCAGATGTGATAGGTAGACTCCTAGCACGAACACCTTTCACATTCATACAAAAGATGCCAATGCATCATCTGGTCCAGCTGTAGTTACTCAAAGTAGAAACACAGTTAAGCAACATGTCCAATACCACCAATAACTGGAAATTATCCTGACATGGCTGTCTTTCAATCCAAGGCACCTGTCTTATTAATACATTTGCATTTTAGACCAATGTATGCCATGTTAGTGATATTAGTCTCACTTGGGCCTATTGTTTGTTATGTTTGGGGTTTTGGGCTTGGAGGGATTTCAATCCCACCTTGCCTTATGGCATAGTGTCCATTCTCTTTTATCAAATATAGTTTGTATTGCTAATAAATAGTAACAAACTTTGTGGTCTTTCTAAAATTATTAGGAAAGAATAGCTCCATTAGCCTTTCAGGTCAGTTATATAGGTCAATGGAGGCAACTTCAAGTTTAGCTAAATGATTAGACCTGATAGTAATTATGTCCCTTGGATATTGTTCCACAGATGGTAATATTTGGAACCAATGTAGAAAATGCTTTCAAAAGGAAATCATCACAATAATTTCTTCAGTAATGTTTCAAATATTAATATAAATTCTTTTGTGACATAAAGGAAAAGAAAAATATTATTTAGAGCAGTATTTCTATAACACTAATAGCAATATATCTGGAGTTCTGTTCTTCCATCTGATTATATGTAAATTAGCATCACTTGAACCCTCCAAGCCATCAGTATTTGTAAGTTTTTGTCGTTACAGGCAAAAAAGGCTTTGTTTTGGGGATGAGCAAGTCATGTGCATTATGGGGAGAATTTGAGGGGCTGATGTTCGAGCTATCTATGTTTTATTGCAACTCTAAAGTTATATTTAACCATACATGCCTATTTGCAGGTGAACAAATTTAACTTTTTAAAATGGCTTGACATCACAAAACTTTGTTTTAGTAACAACTGAATGTTAAAAAGAAATTTGATGAGTTTTGTTATGGGGGTTGTTTGTCTATGTCTTTTAGAGGACTTTAAAAATAAATGCCATAAATGGGGGAAATCAGTGCCTTACAGTGACATATAGGGTCAGGATCCATGAAAGGTGTCAAGTGATCTTTTGGTCACAGAAACAAGAGTCAGGGTCATTCAAAATAGGGGCAATCTTTGAGATGAGTATCAGGCAAAAGTTATTTTGAAATTAGACTATTATTTTTTTTTCTTTTCTTGTTTTGTTTTTCCAGGATAGCAACACTTTACCTCAGGTGTCCAGTGCAGATAGCATAAATATTTCTCTTGCTGGCAATGCCATAATAACATCTGACATAAGTTCTGGTATCCAAACAACAGCAGAGATAGGTCAAGGTGATCAAATTACCTCTGACATGATGCACACAGTCCAGGCCATTACTTTGTCTGATGGAAGCACTGCATTCATTCAGCATCCAAACAAAGGTGATGAAATGGTTCAAGGAGATGAGTTATAGGGTTTAAAATTTATTTGGTTTACACTTTGTTCTTTATTTACTATTGCTCTGACCTTTGCTGTTGAAATAGGCTTTATTGGTCATGCAGTCATGATGCGTATAATTTGTAGAGATACCCTACCAGCCCACTCAGAGTCTCTAACTGCAATGCAATGATTTTGAGAGCAGCTACAATTCATATTCAAAGCTTCTCGTTCTTATGAAGAAAGTTTAGAGTTAACATTAAAAAATCATTAATGAGACAAAAACTAGTATGAGCATTGAGTTCTTTCATTGCCTGATGTCAGCTAATCTACATTAGGATAGGGCATTCTTAAATTAGAATGGGAAATATTACAGTGCTGACAAATTTTGGGATGATTACACCCACCATGTTGATAGTACAGTGAAACCCCGCTATAACGCGCCCCGCTATAACGCGAATTTGGATATAACGCGATCGTGGCATGGCTCCCAAAATTTCATATATTCATTCGCACATGAACATTTTTTTTTTTTCAAAGTACGAGAAATAGTGTATAAAAATGTGTATATTACAGTATCATTTTGGGGAAGAGATCGCGTATGAATTCGAGTATAATACGTCTGTGGCGTGGTTCCTGAAATTTTATATACATGTACATGTATTTTTCTCGTACACGGAAAAAAATCATTTTTTTTTAAGTACGAGAAATAGTGTACAAAATGTTTATTATCATTTTGGGGAAGAGATCACTTATGAATTCGATCGTGGCGTGGCTTCTGAAATTTAACAATTTCACCAATTTTTTCAAGTGTTATGCCAAAATAAACATTAACGGAAATGTTACTTATTATTGATCCATGAGTAAAGCCAGTAAGTCTTCTTTGTGTTTGTCTTCAATTCATTCTGTATGCAATCATTGCTCAAACAATAGCCGATATGTTTTTCTTCTTTAACTGCATACACAACCGAGCATCAGACAATGTGGTGGTTGATAAAAGATTCTCACGATTTAATAAACATCAAAAAACGTAAGCCGCCAACACGTGCGCTGGACTTCAATTCATCCTGTATACAATCATTGCGCAAACAATAGCCGACTTATGTTTCTTCTTTAACTGCATACACAACCAAGCACCAGACAATGCGGTGGTTGATCAAAGATTGTCAGATTGTCATATGTGGGTGCTTATATAGAGACTGAGCTTGGGCGGCAAGATCAAAGATTGTCATATGTGGGTGCTTATGTAGAGACTGAGCTTGGGCGGCAAGATCACAGGGAGTTCAAAAAACCACTCTCTGTTACTTGGCACAGAACAAGTACAGCTGTATCAAACTCGTGGCTCAATCAAAGGGTTTTCATGTTGGAAAACAAAGACGGATCAATATCAGATAGTAAACGGTGTTGATACCCTATTCATGCTATACATTAGACATGTATACATTGTTCTCTGAATAAAGTAAAATATAGTAAAACCCCGCAATAACGCGACCCCGCTTTTTCCGCGATCGAATTTTATGGACCCCAAATATCGCGTTATAGCGGGGTTTCACTGTATATGTATTCTCAGTACACCATATAAACTTTTATCACATCAGGGTTATTACCAGTCCCTAACATACATTAAAAACCGTTCAAATGACCAATTGCATATAGTGACCAACACTTCATATCTATCGTAATTTTCTGTCCCTTCCAGTTTTCATATATATTTTCCCTGTATATAGCAACTACCTGTTCAGCGCAAGCAGCATCCACTATTTTTTGGCACATAGCAACTTGCAGTCATGAAGGGTTTTTTATTATCCCCTATACTGAAGGTGTGGGAAGGATCTAGCAATAGCGATGTCTGTTTTTACATCAGTCCATCTGTCAGCCCATCCATTAGACAAGGTGGTTTCCATAACATAAGTTTCATTTGATGTGGTCTTTTTCTCAAACCTCATATGTGCCATACCCATGTGTAGGTGGCAGAAGCCTATTAAATTTGGGGCTGCCAGGTCCCAGGTCACTGGAGCTGAAAATATGATCAGGGGTAGAAACATTTTGAAAATCCATGATTGACTCTGGGCAATCAGCTTTGAAAAACTGGTTGCCCAGCAGTTTTTTCTGGTTACCTGGTAAATTACTGCAATTGCCCCAAAATTGCTGTAATCAAAATTATTCAACAACCATTTTTATCATATATATGTAGCATACAATACTTGTAATTCACCATCAGTCCTGCTAATGGAAAGTGTCACACATGTTGACATTATTATTTAATATGTTTGAGATCAGCAAATAAAAGATAATTGAACAAAATTTCCTTTTTTGATGGTGTTTTGTAGTCTGATAAATCATCCCCTAAACCTATAATGGTATTGATGGGTAATCAGACTTGGTGTCTTGTTGTCTGTCAGCTTTCTAGTAGTTGGCCACCCCTGACTAGAAACTTGTATATATTTTATGTTTATCTGAGTTGACATCATCATGGTTCACTTTATCGTTAATCCAATACCATTATTCCTGTGTCTAAACTGTCAGGTAAATGTTAACTTTCCATGTGGGATTTTTGTTTAGTCATTACCCAACAAGCCATTATAGTATGCAACAACAATTGCAATTGGTTTGATTCTTGATACTTGCCCGATTCCTTTAGCTGAAGTTAGCCAACAGAAACAACTGTCACATGCTCTGCAGGAGTGTCCATTTCTTCCACTGACCAATGGGAAAGTGTACTACTAGATTATAGGTATTCAGTGTGTCAAGTCAAAGATGAAAGATACCACTACCATATGCTAGTGTGTTGATAAAATACAAGCATTCACTAGTCTTGTATCTTTAAGGGTTCACCCCTAGGGGCTTGTAGTATGGACTGTGATTACTTAATCAGAGACATGTGGATTAGTGTGACTTCTTACTGGTAGAAATCATCCAACTCTCAACTATGGAATTATATGGACATAATTTGGGCACCATGCTAAAGGTACCAAGATGGACAATTTAATGATCAAATGTTTGTCGCTAGAAAACATAAAATCCCATTATAATTTTTAACACGGTCATTTTTTAATAATATTTCTTTGTTTGCATGACTGGGCTTTCACATTGGGAAAAATGATTGCCCAGCATTAATTTTTGGTTGTCTCAGGCTCCAAGACAATGGATTTTTCTACCCCTGATGATATTTTTCCTTTCTGCAGTGATATTTTTCCTTTCTGCAGTGATATTTTTCCTTTCTGCAGGGTAAGTTAAGTTCCCATTGCCAATTGAATGTGAGGCAGAGAGGTGAAAGATTAATCTTTTTGGTTTCTTCTTGTTAAGTCAACTTTCCTGGATTCAGTTTTCATTCAGCTTTGTAGGTAGTCTACATTTGAGGAGATTCACCTTCTATTCTTGGGTCCAGAGGTCAAAGTTGATGGTCACTGGAGCTAAAATTGTAATTTTTGGTTACACAAGATAAATCCACATTCCTCAAGTTTCCCTGCACCCAGTTTTTACCAACTTCATTGTTGCATTATATTTTAGAACTAAAGATTATTATCTAGTCTACAGTTGACATATCATAGGTTAAGGTCACTGAATGTGAAATTGCATTCTTGGTTTCTACATAGTAACCTATGTGGTGGGTCCAATTTTCATCAAACTTCATTGTATACTACACTTGAACAGTAGCAGCTCCTAATTATTTCTGGGTGTATTGAACCATGATTGCTGGCACTGAAATTGTAAATTGTGTCGCACACACACAGACACACACACAGACACACAGCTGAATGGCATGGAGAACTTTCCATTTCATAGAGGGTAAAAAATCCAAACCTCAGGATGACTGATGTTCAGATTATGCTTGGTTTATGCATACACAATATCGGATCAAATCATTATAGGTCAAGGTCATTTGAGGTAAAAATCAGATGTTCATTGTGTACGCCAGGTTTCAGCTCTGATGAAAGTCGATGTGAGAAGATGTGTTTTGGGAATAAAAATGAACACCTTATTGTTGAGAATAATATTTCTCTGAGACCAGAAAACAATTTGAAGATGTGGGTGGGGCCAATCACACTCCAGCTAAAGTTTGTTGAGGACTAAAGATCTACATCATCAATGCAGATGACAGCAGCTGGGTGGCTTTCTACTTTTCTCAACAGGACCCATGGGTTATTTGATTTGGCAGGAAAGACATTGAAATATTACCATTACTGTGTCAGAAATATGCTATTGGTTAATTGACTGAAATACCTTTATAACAGTCAAAGAGTAGATGACATTGTAGGTGACAATAATGATTGTCTGTTTGATGCACCTTGACTGACCAAACAATTTGAAATAGCATGAAAATGACAAGATAAATCTAAAAATGGATTGCTAATTTCAGTTGAATAATAGGTATAAACTCTGGCATATGCAAATTTTGTTCTTAATACTTTTACATGCATCTATCAAAACTGATCATCCATACATAAGAAACAGCCCATAACAAGGGTTATCATGTCTGATAATAGCACCTCAGTCACTGTAATGGTTAGGGCCCACACAACAGTCCCATGCATGTTATGACAGGTTGACCTCAGGTAGCAGCCAATCACATGTTCAAATTATTCTATTAAATCTACGGGCCATACCAGTGTGCTGGGTCTTCCAAAGTGCTTAATTTTAAATTATTGCAGTACTGGGCAAAAATGTTAACCCAGCCTTAGAAAATTTTTGAAAAAATTATTCTAGAGTTCATCCAAGGATAACTTAACAACAGAGTTGGCTCACATTTGTGTGGAAAGTAAAATTTAAAGAATTGGAATCTTATGGCCAGGAAAGGGACATCAAATGGACCATAGATGACAACAAAGTTTCAATCCTGAATGCAGTCCCTTGAACGAGGATGCAGAATGGTACAGGGTGGCCCAAAAAAAAGTACAGATATTTGTTGCAAATTCCATCTCTGGTTGAAATTGGATAAAAAGATGTAATTTTCTGAGCTTTAAGATTAAAGGTGTTGTTGTTTTTAATTTGTCTTATAAGGTAATTGGAGCACCACTATCCTTACACCCATGAGAATCCTAGATTGGTGCAAGTGAAGTACAAATTGAAGTTCAGGTAATATGATTCACCTTAATGGTAACAAGAATGCCCTGAGTTACCGTCTATACTCATGTATAAGCCTGGTCCAAATGCAAACAACATAGACCTTGATCTGTCGTCACATAATGCACCATCAGATCAGGGTCTATTTTGTTCTACTGATTAGTCCTTACAAACTGCATAGACCCAGATCTGCCGGCACATTATGCAATGGCAGATCTGGGTCTATGCAGTTTGCAGTTGGTATCAGTTTATATGGGAGTATATACTGTATTCTGGCATTGAATATGATCATGTTGGCAGATGATTATCACATTTTTGTGTCATGCATGTAAAGTCTGTAATTCAATTTTTCACTTCTAAAAAATGTGCTTACATTTTGGACTTGTATTCAGTTAAATTGGTTAGTAATTAGATGAAGAGAAAAAAAAGTAAAAATGTGAACATGTTTTGAAAAGATGTATATTAATTGCCAATATGCACTCCTCACAGAAGTAAAATTAACTCAGCATAATTGTTTTCTTTTTATGATCTGCAGACGGCAAGTTTTTAGAGGGTCAGACAATAACACTGGAGGATGGTACCACTGCTGTAGTACAAGGGATCACACAGAAAAGTAAGTAAGGTAACAAAACAAAAAACACAAAAGTTTGAAGAATCAGAGTGACTGATATCCAGTTTGTGGTTAAATTGGCAGCCCTAACCAGTCATGGGTTTCCTAGGTCATCTAAACTCGAGCTCAGGGCCAATTGAATTTTGTTTTATTTCCTACTTGCATTTGTTTGCAAGTTCAGAAAAAAGCTACAGTAGAACCTGTCTTGAAAGACCACCCCTTCTGCCAAAAAATAATGGTCTCTCAAGACAGGTGGTCTCTCATAACAGGTCATAACACTATATAATCAATAAATCTGTGCTTGGAGATCCTGGTCTCTCAAGACAGGTGGTCTCTCATAGCAGTGGTCTCTCAAGACAGGTTTTACTGTACTCACAAAAATAAACTTATACTTGCGATTTTCAAACTTACTTTCCACTATAATACAATATGAAATTTTAAAGAAAAAGAAGAACTATATTTGTTATCGACAGTTTTAATCAAAAGAATATTTAATCAAATAGCAGAAGCTAGATCTATTTCTGATATGTATGATTAAACATTAAAGTGGCAAATTGACGCGTAGTTCATCTTAGTATAATGTTTCCATATTCCGCAAGCAAAGAATTATATATATACTTTATTTTCTTTTTTCAAACCAATCATTGCAAAACACTGTAATGTATTTGAAATGAAGTACTGATATTTGAACAGAAATATGAAATTTTTTAGAAAAGTTCTGATATGTCCAGGTTTGTGTTCCATACCATTACATGTCTTAGTAAAAAAGTGGCTTACCTTTCTATGATATGTATACTAAGCTTCCATTGCAAATTGACTACTGAGCATGTTCAGCTAACTAACATGTCTGCCTGTCACATCGAGATGCTAATCATTGTCTGCGTTGATACTACCAATGTGCTCAAGCTGAAAAAATTATTTTACGAGATCTGAATTGAACAAAACTCTCCTAGTTTTCCATTTGGGGAAGGCTAGTCAGTCTTCCAAAAAAGTAAAGTGAGTCAACAACAGCGACTGAAATGAGCCTTTTTCATCTGTTGTAGAAATTTCAGCACTCACTTAAAGATGCAAGTGCTTTAAATCTCAACATGCATAGACTAAAATAAACTCGCATTTGCAAGTATGAGAGTGTTAAATTCAAGCCTTGGTAATTCAAGTAAATTGAGAGTTTTGAAAATAACCAAAAAAAGGAATATCTTTTATTGCTTTACATTTTTATACAAAATATTTTTCCAGTTTCAGTCTTAAAATGTGCGGATGATTAATGTTACTTAAGTGCAGGGATTGCGCTGTGCATCGCCAATGTCGCAAATTGCGATTTTTTTTCCTGATTGGCGACAATGTCTTTGGCTCTTAAAACTTGTATATACAATCTTGGGTTTGGAGTGGAGGAATTCAAAGGCACCGCAAAAGGAAACCGCAAACTTAGGTATACAATGCACTGGAATCTCTCTATTGTTACATAAACAAATCATTTGTTTATATTGACTGCTAATGCTGACATCTGGCCTGAGTACTGTATGTGGTGATACACTCCAATAGTCATGCTACCGGACTTTAGTATGGGCCCATTCCATTCTGAATCGTACACCACCTTCGGTCTTCGAAAGTATTTACCTGGGCCAGTTACTATCTAGCTGAGGATTATTTAATCTCTTTATACCTTACAAAATTTCAAACCAAACCTTGTTCCGTCTACGCATACTTTTTTAATTTGCAAAAATAAAGTTGTTAACGGCGAGTGCAATGTTAAAGAAAATGCTATTTATAGTACAAGCACTGCCTAAAACATGTCGTACGTTGCATGGTTGCAACGTTGTCCTCGCGCAGATAAAACTAAAAGTCGGTACATTTATACTGTATAAAACGTGCACAATATCATCCGCTATAATCAGCAATATTAAAATAAAGGCTACGAAACTACAGTGAAAAAAATTATCTGAATCATCAAAATGTAATGTAAGTAGAATATAGACTTTATCATTTTTTTTAATTATATTGCCACACATTCCAAAATAATGAAGTCTGAATAAAAATAGCATTATAATATTTTTGTAAAAATCATAATTAAGTACATTTAAAATAGCAAGAAATTTATACATTATTATTATTATTATTATTATAGAAGACCAAAACAAAAAAAAAAACAAAACATATACACATGCATGCAGAATAAGTAATAATTCAAATAATAATTAAAATATTCAGATGACAATACTTTTTTCCCAGATCAAAAATGAATACAAATAAAAATAGAAATAATATTTTATAATAATGCTGATATTTTGTATCACAATTTTAAAATTAAGAAATTGAATCAGATTGTAAAATAAATAATTTTAATAATGATGATTTATATGTTTATCAGACTTTTATACTTATATTTAGGAATTATTTGTATTTTCAACAAGATCAATAATAATAATAATAATTATAATGTCTACATTACAAGCTCTTTTTAAATATTAATCAAACTGCTGGCATACTAAATGCCATGTAAATATGAATTAAATATATTTAGATGGTGTAGACACTTATGTTCATACTGCATTTTTTGTGGAATGTTTAACATATGATATAAAAATGATAAAAAGCTATAATCTAATTATCTGACATATTTATGAGTTAGAGAATGACATATGATTTAGAGAATTTTGTTAATGTTGTTTTGTATCCATTTATTATAGTCATAGTCATTAAAGTAGTAGGCATCTTGTATGGTAATACAGTATACAGTATAGATCCACATCACAACCGTGCACCTTACAATAAAAGTATTAACTGTTTGATTTTACATTTCTATCTTTATTTGTATTCATCACTGATTTGGTAAAAAAAAAAGGTGTAAAAAATATGTAATTCATATTTACATGGCATTTAGCATGTGCACGTTTTATACAGTGGTGTACGATTCAGAATGGAACGGGCCAATACTATAGCTACAATCGACCAAACGACTGCTAATCCTTTTTTTTGTGGAAATTTGGGCGTCCGTGGCTGAGATATGATAGAAAATTAAAACTGATGTTCTGTGATATGTGTTTCATACTTTTCGGACAATCTTCAAGAATTTTACATTCAAGCGATTAGGTACTTCCCGATTGAATATTTCCAAGGTTACCCTTTATTCTCATACAACATGTACATACTGTTCAGCCGACACAAGAAATTTACAAATACTGAGTCTGTAATAAACTGAATACAGTGTATCATTTAATATGATAAAAAGTCGGTCAGTTTATACAACTGTTTAAAGACAATTAAAAGGTAAGGCGGTCAGCGATAAACAGACACCTTTCAGAGATTTATTGAATTGACTCGTAATAGCTAGGGTGATGTGTCATGTCAAATCCTTTGAGCACTGCTGAGGGAGAGCCCATTAGGTTAATTTGCATAGGTAAAGTACACTAAGTGGAACAACCCAATTTGTCTTAAGTACATCAAAGAGAGAGAACCTAATGAGAATCGGCACGTATGAATGTGAAGGAGACTTTGACTTTGAAACTGCATTCAGCAAGTGGGCAC
Organism: Margaritifera margaritifera; assembly: GCA_029931535.1. Classification (NCBI taxonomy): domain Eukaryota; kingdom Metazoa; phylum Mollusca; class Bivalvia; order Unionida; family Margaritiferidae; genus Margaritifera; species Margaritifera margaritifera. The sequence goes on along the minus strand of JAQPZY010001457.1, from coordinate 2,128,777 downwards.
GATGCATACTCATGTGACATTCGATTTTATTATTTTTATGAAACAACATTTTAATAGTGCAAAACAATAAGCATACAAAACAGTCATGCAATGATTTATTCTGTAATATTGTGGTCTTGTATTGTTTGCTGTCAATAAAGTAATAAATACTCCATCTTTTTCAATTTTCATTGCCTACCACATTAATAGACATGGAAAAATACTTACTCCTTGCTTGGCGACACTTTTTGAAAATTGGCGACAAAATATTGAGATTTGCGATTTTTTGGGCGACAACTTTTTTAAAGCCAGCACCATCCCTGAAGTGTCTCCTTTCCTTTTTCTGGAAACTTTCAGATCAGAATTAACCCCTTGGCCATCAGTGGCATCTGTCAATTAACTACTGTGAAACACTTTATTTTTGTGGGTTTAAAATTTCGTGGTTAGGTAAAAATTGCATATTCATGGGTACCTAATTTCATGGATCTATCATTTACTTTTTTTTTTTACAAAACTAACAATGATGAATATGTCTCTGTAAAAGTTTATACTGACATTAATTTCCATGCATTTGCAAGCAAACAGGTTTAATCCATACTAAAGTTATTAAGTTGATTCATTAAGATATTTCATTGCTAACATCTGGAGTATATGTAGAGATCTTAAAGAAAATGCCTACTCCTTTTTCGACACATGTCTGAGATAACACATTTAGTACCACTATTGTAATCTTAAGTGATTAGGTTCCCATATGTTCTTAAAAATTGATATCAAAGTTCTCAACAATTATGGAGTAGGTGCATGAACAATGCCAAGCCGACAAACACCCCCCACCCCAATAGTATTCCTCTATTGTAATAAATCAATAAACCTCTTGTTCAAAACAATCCTGCCAAAATCGTCCCAATGGAACCGCTTGTTTATTTATCAGTTAGTTGATATGTGCAAAAATGTATTCATAAATGGGAATAATATGTGCTTTGGGAAATAAAGAAAGACACGGACAGTGATTATATCTGCATTTATAACTACACATCAGGTAGTCTTTAAACCTGACACAAGTTTTCATGCTCATGAAATTTTGCATTTCAAATTAAATTGTAATAAATCAGTTCCATTGTTCCTTGTCATTCATGTACTTATCCTAATGCATATGACTGAAGCGAGGTGGGGGGTGTTTGTCGGCTTGGTTGGTATTTCGTTGTGATTTTTATTTTGAGGTCTAGCTCACCCACGAAAACCACGAAAATTGGTACCCAAGGAATTTAAAGTGTTTTACAGTATTGTATATCAAAGATTCTAATAGGCAACTAATTTTATCACCCACTAGGTGCGAATTATTACATAATTGAATGCCCAGATAAGAGCTAACCAAACGGAGAGGTCAAATAGACATGAACTGGACTAGGAAAGTCTATGATAGTTCAGAATCATCCTAAATACTACTAGAATACATTTGATGTGATGAATTACACATGCTGTAAGCTTGACTTTAGAGTTTGTCTATACCAATACAAAGCTGTGTTTTGTGTCAAATTGTATTTGTTATTAACATTTACTCATTTGATAGCACATTTAGCAGTGTGGATACAAAAGTCATGAACAGCTCAAAAGGAAATGCATGAACAAATTACTAATTTAACTTTTTATGGCTATACATTTCTGTGGTTGTGTAAAAGAAATTATCATTTTAAGGGTACTTAAATGTGGATGTGTCTGTAGAGTCGGTTCCTTGTAAAGGATTTCAATGGATCATAAAAGTAGTGGTTTGAAGCAAGCATGAAAATCTAGAAGAATTAGAATGCCAGAAACATGAAGTTACATTAATGTTTTATGTAATTTTTCAAAATACTTAAGTTCCACAGATCAGTATGGTAGCATCGACAACAGTGTCATCAGCAGCTGGAGATTCCATGACATCAGAGACTTCTAAGCCCTTGATAAGTGAAAGTCAGCAAGTTCAGCTTGAAGATGGCTCCACAGCCTACCTGTCTCATCAGACTAAAGGTAAATCACAAAGTTTTGATGGAAACAAAGCTTTGGTAATAGCTCTTGTTAAACTTTTTACTTTGCATGACATTTCATAGAACAACATTTTATGGCCTTCATTATGTCATCAGAATGTGTGTGGGGTTTTTTGTTGAGTCATTTTCTGTGAAAAACCATTCCTCAGATGGTTGTCAATATTGAATTTCAGTTGCTTATTCAATCAATTTTTTTAATCACCTTGCCATAATGCCAGAGTGAGTTTATTTTATGGTCCCATGCCTGGCATACATTGCCTGACGTCTATCAACATTTGCTGTTTTAAACTTTTTACTGCTCCAGTTTCAACCAGTATTTGGCAGAGGGCATCCTGGCATGAAAACTTTTAAGATTTGTACAAAATATGCAGATTTGCCATAAAATATGGCCACCATTACTAAAAATAGAAAAACCTTTAAATGACTTCTCAGAAACCACTCAACAGAATTTGACTAAATTTGGCAGATAGCATCCTGGCATAAATGCCTTTAAATTTTATACAAATTTTATCAACCCATCATCAATTATGACCAATGTCACTAAACACAGAAAACCTTAAAACAACTTCTTAAAAAACTCCTAAACAGAATTTGCCCAAACCATTCTGGCATTAAGGCCTTTTTAAGTTTCTATAAATGATGCCTCTCCATTATCAAATATGGCCACCATTACTAAAAATAGAAAAACCTTCAAACAACTTCTTTGAAACCACTGAAAAGAATTCCACAAAATTTGACCGAAAGCATCCTGGCATAAGACTTTTCAGATTTGTACAGTTGATGCTGATCTGTTATCAAAAATGGTTGCCGTTACCAAAAATGGAAGGACCTTTTAATGACTTCTTCAGAGATGCTGCCAGGGTGTGTGAGTGTGCAAATCGTGCAAGATTTGTACAAATTTGCACAAATTGGAAAGCAATGATGTGTGAGAACTCCTGCAAATTAATATAAAAAGGTACTCTGTGCAGTGGACAATTTTTATTTAACTGTTAAGATAAACTGAATAAATAAGAATCTAAAAAGAAATTAAAAAGTAAGGATATTTATTTCATCAAAATATCTCTATCCATTCCAAAGTCTGCAGATGTACATTAATACAAAAGGGTGCTTGGAAATCCCTCTAATTATTTATAACAGAAATATGTGTGTCCTAGAGGGGTTGTGCAATTGATGCCCTTTCCTCTCATTTGCACATGTGTGAACTTTGGTCCATTTCCAGAAGGAGAGAATATAGTCAAGCAAGGCTGGTTAGAAAATTATTGATTCTTTTCAACTCAGTGGTGGCATGAATATGCAAAGTGAATGGCAGAATGAAGAAAGTGAATAATGAAACGAGTTTCTTGCCAAATGGAGGATAATAATTTTAAAACAATGTCAGATGCTGGGTTAGATGAAACACCAAAGAAGAAACCAAACTTGGATGCAGAGTTTCAGAAATCTTGACTCTTAAAGTTCAAATGGTTACAACACAACACCAAGACAGTAGGTATGTTGTGTAATATTCGCAAAAGTTGTGGGTAAAATAACTTTTTCAATGCTGGAAATGTGCTGTTTGAATTTTAGGACATCGATTGAATTTTAGGAGGTCGATTTTACATGAGTCGCCAGATAACTTCTGTTTTGGAGCAGAGATCTCCATGAGACAATAACCTCTGAACTGTGGAAAATTCTACAAAATAACCGTAAAGAACAGTTTCCCAACTTATTGAAGCTGCAGTGCAAATGACCCATTCAGATGGCAGACTGTGAAAGTGGGTTTTCAGCACAGAACAATATTCATACACAGATAAAGAACAGATTAAGCTCAGAAACAATAAACAGATTAATGCTTATACAGCTAGAGGGGACATATTTTGAGGATTTTTATTTTAATAGAGCCCTAACAGAGTGGATCAGGAAGAAAGAGAGATGGATATTTAAGTGTTGGGCAAATATTGAACTATGGCTTTCCTCCTCCCTTTTTTTTGTCTACTCCCCCCTTATTTTGGTGAAAAGGGGGGGGGAGATCCCCTCTTTATATAAAATCCTGGCAGCATCTCTGCTTTTCTCACAATCTGCTGAACAGAATTTGACAAAATTTGACATAAAGGCATTTCAGTCTTATACAGATGATGCCGATCTGCCATCAATTATAGCTGCTGTTACCAAAAACAAAAAAATCATCAAACAACTTCTCAAAAATCACTGGACAGAATTTGACCAACTTTAACAACTTTAACAAAAAGCATCATAACATGACATCCTTTAAAGATCTTAAAAATTATGCAGATCTGTCATCAAATGTGTCCTTTATTACTAAAAATGGAAGAATTTGTTTTTTCTTCTAAACAATTCTTTTCAAAAACCACAGAACAGAATTTGAGCAAATTGGGCAGAAAACATAATGGCCTTTTCAATTTGTACAAATGATCTGTCATCAAATATGGCCACCATTACTATAAATAAGGAAACCTTTCAAGGACTTTCTTCTCAAAACCCCTTGAACAGACTTTTACCAAATTTGACAGAAAGCACTCTGACATTATGTCCTTTCAATTTTTACAAATGATGCCAATCCATCATGAAATATGGCAACGATTCCTAAATATTAAAAAAAAAGCTTTAAACTACTTCTCCAAAAAACCGCTTGGCAGAATTTGCCCACATTTGACAGAAAGTATACTAGCATAAAGGCTTTAAATTTTATACAAATAATACTAAAAAATGGCTGCTCTTAATATAAATAGAACAATATCTAAATGACTTCTTTTAAAAAACCATGAATAAAAATTTGATCAAATTTGGCAGAAAGCAATCTTGTATAAAGTTCTTTCAGTTGTATACAAATGATGCCAATCTACTATCAGATTTGGCCACCATTACTAAAAATAAAATAAAAATTAAATGATTGTTTGAAAACCATCAACAGAAGTTCTCTGAATTTTATAGAAAGCATTCTGGCATAAAGGCCTTTCAAGTTAGCAAAAAATGATGCTGATCTGCAATCCATTATGGCTGCCATTAATAGAAAACATACAACCTTCAGTGTCAAAAAGTATCATATTAACTTGGATTTTTTGGCCAACTGCCCTGGCATATTGCTTTGTGTAGATGTCATATTAACTTGGATTTCTTGGCCAACTGCTGTGGCATATTGCTTTGTGTAGATGTCATATTAACTTGGATTTTTTGGCCAACTGCCCTGGCATATTGCTTTGTGGTAGATGTCAACTACATGAGCAATCTCTTTTGATCAGATTTTTTTATCAAACTTGGTATGTAAGCTTATATCATCAAGATCTTTGGTGAGTTGGATTGTGAGTGACATCTGCACATAGTTATGAAGCATTTTGGCATCTAATCAGTGGTTCTACAAGGCCGCATGAGTTTGCTAATCTCAAAAAGTGACCATCTATCATGCAATTTAAATTAGCTATGCACGAGAACTCGTTCAATGAAACATGAACTTCCACAAATAAAAATCTATGATGCATGAATAATCTAAATGAAGTCTGGTTGTGGTTTGCTCGGTGCAAGGTTGTTTGCTTTAGTCTTGGTCACAATGTCTTTTTTGTGTCTCTAATGAACTTTTCCATATGTCTTCACACTTCTTGACAGTGTATGACTATGAATTCATTCATGCTTGCTCAAGACAATGGCAGGTCATAAGGTGATAACAGATTACTTTAAAGTTCCCTCTGCTGGGATCTTTTACTCAGATCAGGATGCTGAACAGGTCACTGATAACTTGGAGACTGTTAATACTTTGGTTGCATCTTCAGGGACCTCTGATCAAATAGACACAATTGAAGTTTCTCAAGAAATTGGTGATTCAAGTTCTGGATTGGTTAGGACTGAGGCTCCCAAAAGAAGAAGAAAATATTTGAGTAAAAATTTCAGAGGTTGTGGAGTCAGTGGTACAATTGGTTAGAACAAAATCCCACTACTGGAGGTATGTTGTTCAGTATGTGTAAAAAATGTAGTAGAAATAATCCTTTTACATCAAAAGTTGGTTGTCTGAACTTAGGTCTTCAGCACTATTATGTCACACAGACTTGCAGGACCATGTGCAGTCACTTAAGGTCAGTATTATATATCTGAAACAACTGGTGCAATAACTTGTCAATGCAAAACTGCATATGAAAATGTCCCAATTTTGAAATACCCTTCCTTATGGAAACTGCAGCATACAAATGGTTGTGAGGTACTTTTCATGTTAAGGGTTGGGGATAATTGGGGATAATGCAACCTACGAATCCAGAAGTACAGGTGAAGAATTTGTACAGGTCATGCAGTAAGATGTAGCAAAAAATACTCCAAAAAAGTAAATATTTAACTGTAATGACAGATGCGGGTACTGTTGTTTCAGTGAATAAGAAACTACTGGTGTATGATACGGTGGTGTATGGCAGTTTGGTTCCAGAAACTTTGTATCTGGGCAATGTTCGACTCATTGAAGTGAGTGTCAGCAGAAGTGTTAATACCCTATCTATATTCGTTGACCAGTGAGGTTTAAGTTTGAAAAAAGTAATTGGTTTTGGAAGTGTTGGGGCCTCAACCATGACAGGAAGCAAATGTTTTAACTAAAATTTGGGAAGTTAGCCAATATTTTATTTGCTGTACACTGCATGGCACACAGACTAAGTCTTTTTTCAGCCAAGGTAGCTGATATAGTGTCATATTTAAAATTGGCTGTTTAGCAAGTATTGAATGGCTTGTGTTATAATTTGTTTTAATCTTCATCATGGACATTTGAACTTGAAGAGATTTTAAAAATACACAATATAGGAAGTGCATGAAATTAGGTGGATGGCTTTTCATAGTGCTCTTGAGGCTGTCTTCAAGTTTTGGAAGCCATTGGTTACATATTTTGCAAGAGACTTATTGGAATGTCTGATCAGCTATAAGCTTGTGTTGGTTCTGTATCTCATGATGGACTCCATTCCTTCACTTGATACACTAAGTATGGTTTTCCAGAAAACACAGGTATATATTGCAGCAGTTAAATCTGCAATTGATGCTTTCTTTTCAACTTCTGATGACAAAGTCAGGGAAATCAGTCTATCAAGAAGAGCTTCACAACAAAATAAAAGAGCAAACTGGCAAGAATGGAAGAAACAGTCACTTTGAAGGGTACAGCGCTTCACATTGAGCAAAGCAGAATCCAGAATAGTTACAGAATTACAAGAATTGAGAAACAATTCTTTGAAAAACTTTTGTCTGAAATCAGGAAATTTTCCTGCTGGCAACAGCTCAGTTGCAATGAGTTTCCAAGTGCTTTGACTTAGAAGTCTGTCATTCCTTTAAAAGGATAACCAAGCTAAATTAGTGTTAAGGAGTTCAGTATACTGACACAGCACTATGGAAGTGACAAAAAGTCTGGACATCTAGCAACCAATAAAGCCATAATTTATGTTAATGCTTATTTGGCAGAATTCACACTGGCAAGCAAAATTATTTTGGAACAAAAGTATCCAAGAGACAACACTTTTTAAGTTGTGGGGGATCATGTACAGTAATCATTGGGATTTATTTCCTAACTTGTTAAACCTAGTACAGCTACCTATACACAAGCCTCTCCAGACCACAGATTGTAGAAGGGGTTTCCCAGCACATGCCTCTCCAAACCACAGATTGTGGAAGGAGTTTCCCTGCAGATGCCTCCCCAGACCACAGATTGTGAAGGGGTTTCCCAGTAGATGCCTCTCCAGACCACAGATTGTGGAAGGGGTTTCCTAGCAAATGCCTTTCCAGACCACAGATTGTGGAAGGGGTTTCCCTGCACATGCCTCTCCAAACCACAAATTGTGGAAGGGGTTTCCCGGCACATGCCTCTCCAAACCACAGATTGTGGGAGGGTTTCTCGGCACATGCCTCTCCATACCACAGATTGTGGAAGGGGTTTATCGGCACATGCCTCTAGAGACCACAGATTGTGGGAGGGGTTTCCTTGAACAACATTCACACTGCAATCAAGAACAGATTAACTTGTAAAATTGTCAGTAGAATAATGCTAATGCATCTACAGGGTGGTTCATATGTAGATTTCAGTTTCATCAGAGCACTGGATACATGGAAAGGGAAAAAGGGAATGGTGCATGTTCTGGCGTTAAGGACAAAAGATTTATACTACCCTGTAATTTTCCTGATTCCCCTATTTAGAAGTCAAGGGGGAAGCTCCCCCTCCACAGCTAATGCAGACCTGCCAACCGTTATGATTTGACTGCAAGTCTTGCTGAAATGACCCTTAAATTACAGACTTGTGGAATAAAAGTAAATGTTATGAAAATACGATTGTTGCAGTCAAATTTAAAACTGGCTTGTGCAAGTTTGATCCAGATCCAGGTTTCATATCAGTTTCAGTGGAGTTGGTAAGGGAACCAGTCTAACTTTTGCAGTAGTATCTCGGATGCTTTAAACTTCCCATATTTTTCATGCAAAACATCAGCATGATCCAGCTGGTGCTTGTAGCATTGTTTAGAACTGGCATCAAATGGGAAAAAAACACTTTAAAGATGAAAGGAACAATGAGCCTCTTAAAAACTTTAGAAGTCAGCATAGAAGTATAAAAAGGAATATTCAGATTCTTGGGAAAAAAACAGGAAAGGCAACAATTACGTTTATTGGAGATCATATCATATTGATTTGAGTATGTCTCATGGTGGTAGAGATGATTGCCATTGCCACTTGAAGTTAAGAGATCTAGCAAGAAGTCTTTGAGCTCCATGGGGTTTGGAACTGAAGATTCTGAACAGTATTGGAGGTCATTAAGGTTCAAGTGTACCTTACAAAATTTCTTAGTTAAACATGTTTGCCTTAACTGGATTAGTCTCAGATCACACTTCTGAACTTTCAAATGTATGTTTCCATGTTGATAATAGCAGTACATAATATTTTGTTGCATCTTACTGAAAAATGGTCTTTACTCGCATATAAGCCGATACCAACTGCAAACTGCATAGACCCAGATCTGCCGTCGCATAATGTGCCAGCAGATCTAGGTCTATGCAGTTTGTAAGGACTTATCAGTAGAACAAACAACATAGACCCTGATCTGCCGGCATATTATCAGGGTCTATGTTGTTTGCATTCAGACCCGGATTATACACGAGTATATACGGTATATAAAAATATATCAATTTTTTAAAAGTTAAATACTCCAACATTTCACAAGCAATCCTCCTTAACCATCTTCCACTCGTATACAGCCTGTGTTCAATTTTCACTGCTCATTTTCCATCATGTTTGACTTCTCTTGAACAGCCACTTTTTTTTCTTTTCAAAATTTCCCATCCCTGAGGTGGCTGCTAAGGAGGGATTAAATTGTAATTCATGCTTTTTCTTCATCAGATGGAATTCAGGCTATTTTGTTGGAAGATGGAACAACGGCATATATTGCAACACAACAACAAAATGTCACTCCCTTCAATGATGCCTCAAATATGGAGAATACTGGACTTAACCTGGAGCATTTATCTACACAAGTAACCAATGCCCAGGCCTTGCTTGCCAATGGTATTGTTCGGGACATTAAACCTTCATTAACTACTACCTCTATAGTGAGTATAATTGTCTAAACTGGAAGTTTGGGCAAGACATAGATGTTTCTTTTTAAATTAATCTGTTGATTTTAGCTCACCTGGCCATAAGGGTAAATGAGCTTATGGTATGATCCTCATCTGTTGTGTGTTGTGTGCCTATCTGCCATCAAATATGGCCACCATTACTAACACTAGAAAACATTTAAAGTAGTTCTCATAAACTGACCAAATTTGAGGTATTCTGGCATAAAGTTCTTTCAGATTTGTTCAAATGATGCCAGTCCACCATCAGTTATGGCTTCTGTTACTAAAAATAGAAAGGACCTTTGAACGACTTCTTCTCAATACCACTCAACAGAATTTGATCAAATTTGACTTAAAGCATCCTGGCATGAATGTCTTTCAGATATGTTCAGATGATGCTGATCCACCATTAAATATGGCCACCATTACTAAAAGCAGGAAAACCTTTAAATGACTTCTTAAAAACAGCTTAACATAATTTGACCAAATTTTAAATAAAGCATTCTGGCATAAAGCTCTTTCAGATTTGTTCAAATGATGCTGGTTCACCATCAAATATGGCTGCTCTTACTTAAAATAGAAAAACCTCTTTCCTTTTTTCTCAAAAACTCCTCAGCAGAATTTGATCAAATTTGACAGAAAGCATCCTGGCATGATGGTGCCAATTCACCATCAAATATGGCTGCCATTACTAAAAATATAGACAAAGATTTTTTTCTTTTTTCTCAAAACCGCTCAGCAGAATTTGATCAAGTTTGCCAGAAAGCAACCTGGCATGATGGTGCCAATCCACCATCAAATATGGCTGCCATTACTAAAAAAATAGACAATCTTTAAACTGCTCAGCAGAAATTGACCAAATTTGACAGAAAGTTTTCTGGTGATAGGGGCTTTCAAATTGATGTGAATAATGCCAATTCACCATCAAAAATGGTAGCTGTTACTAAAAAATGGATAATCCTTTAAATTAACTCTTTTAAAAAAACTACTCAGCAAAATTTGACCAAATTTTACAGAAAGCATTCTGGCATGAAGGGCTTTTAAATTATACAAATGTCAATCTACCATCAAATATGGCTGCTGTTACTAAAAATGGAAATACTTTTAACATCTTCTTCTGCCATTAGTAAATGTAGAAAAAATTTGTACACAACTGTATCTAAACAAACTGCTGAACAGAATTTGACCAACTTTGACACAATGTGTCCTTGCATAGGGGTCTTCAATATTGCACAAATCATGCTGTTGTGCCATCAAATACGGATGAAAATACAAAAACAAGAGAAACCTTGAAACAGTTGTAACAGTTATTTTCATAATATATGCAGACAGCAGCATTGGAGGAAATTTTAACAGAAGCATCCTACAAGCCCAGATTTCTTGTTAGAGCAAAGCAAGGGAAGTAACATATGATAAGGACTATTTAGAATCACAGGTCTGAGGTTATGCAGAGTTTTTCACATGCAGAAGTAAGTTTGAAACAGATAAAAAAAAAAAGGTTTTGTAGAATACAAGATGGATAGATTTCTATAGAACAATATGTTAAAAAAATATAAAAATAATACACATGAGGGATTATAATGAATGATTTAAATTTAAACCAAAGAAAACTATAAAATAGCAACACAACAAGTAGCACTCAAAGTGCTGAGTTGATAATAATTTGATTGTATAATGTTATTGTTAAAACTAGCTTGTGGTTTCCAGTAGATAGCATGTTGGACTCACATCCAGGAAAACTGGGTTTGATTTCCTGACCAAATGAGTTGGCTGCTATGTTGCATCTTTGGGCAAGACACTTTACTCTCATTGCCCAACAAAAACTAACTAAAGCCGCTAGGAAAAACACGTCGAGAGGGTTTAGCCCAACCAAACTGGAAACAGTGTGCATGCACACCAATAATTTTTCTACTAAGGAAAAAAGATCTATGGGAATTTACTAATAATGCAATAAATGTATCTTAGTATCAGATTTTCTTTACATATTTAATTGTGTGCAAGAAAAAGATTTTGTTTTAAGAAGAACATATTTCATGTAAAAAGCATGTCTGAGTTTACATATTTATTTGCAGAGAATTATTGCTAAAATCTTGACCACATTTGTAATTTAAAGCAAGTTTGATAAATTTGGTTTGATAGAGCTTTATAGTTGCTAGTATTACCATATGAAAGTGCTTAAAACATTTGTTACTTATATGTTATCATGTTATTACATATATTGTGCATTATTTCATGACATTTCATATATTCAGTTTCCATTACTCACAAATTATTTTAAATGTATATTTTGTATTGTTTAGCTTTTAATTTAAAATAATATACTAGCCCAATAAGGTTTCTTCCTAAAACGCTTCAAAATTTTCTTACTATGAGTAAACAAAAGCATGACCTTAAAAAAGAAATCCTGAGAAAGTTGGTAGTTGATCCAGTCTGATCAGATGGTGGGACTCTAACCTGCAACCTTTTGGTCACATGTCCAAGGCCTTAACCACAGAGCTACCACAGCTGCCTTGGGTGCAGACCTCAATGGTTTCCAAGTTATCAGTCCTGGGTAGGGACCCATGGGCCTAAAAGACAGACCAAGGAATCCATTCTGACAGCTTACATTAACCTCCTTTGTAATACCAAGTAAGTTATACTTTAAGGGCAGAGCTCTGAACACTTTCTAAGTTATAAATTAGGGTTAAGTCCCCAGGGGTTGGAAGAAATCCAGGAGACAATGCTGGTTGTATAAATGACTTGTGCATTTTATGCCAAGAAACTGATCATAGATATAGATATATGGACTAGGAAAAAAGATAAATCACACCAGCATTAATAGACAGTGAAGCAACTGTGTGCTCCAAGTTTTTCTTCCCCCACAACAGTTTCAGTACATGTGAATTTGCATTCACAAGCTGGCATGTGTCAAAAGTGAGTGAAATCAGGTCCACTTGGGCCCCTTGATGTTGCTGTTGTTGGTGTTGTATTTGCCAGTAAAACGTTTTTGCACTTAACATAATTTCTATGAAATTATATGTACAGTTATGACACTTGGTGGGTACCTTTATCTTGAGGGACACTATTCAGTTCAGCATAAATGGGTCCCGATGACCTCATTTTCACAGCTGTTTAGTATCTTAAATTTTAGTTCCATTTCTTCTACACAGTACATTAGCAGTCATAAAACATGCATTCATTTTGTAAAACTTGTATGCACACCTTTAAAATACTGTATTATCATTTATTTATCTTAAGGGACACTTCAGTGCAGCATAATTGGGTCCTGATTACTTTATTTTCACAACTGGTTAGTATCTTAAATTTTAGCTCCATTTCTTCTGCACAGTTCATTAACAGTCATAAAACTTGGTAAGTGCATTCATTTTGTAAGACTTGTATGCACACCTTTAAAATATTGTAGTATCATTTATTTATGTGGGTGGCAATTTTAATGATTTTGTAGTTTAAAAAAAGACATTTTCATGGGTGCTTAAATTCATGGTTTTGCCTGTCAAAGTTTGCGTATTTGTAGGTATTTAATTTCATGGATTAACCTCCACAAATGCCCCAAAAGAGAATACGAAGGAAAAACTATGCTGACAACAAATGGCAGTTGCTTCAATGGTTAAAACAATACTGCCACCTGTATGAGCACAAACACCTGTCAAGATCAATCACTTACACTCAACATCAAAGGGAGCTGACACAGCCAACAACACTAAGCTAATTGGTTATTAAAGTACATGTGTATGATCTCTTCCTTAAAACACTGTCCATAAACTTGCACCATCAATTACTTTCCGACGACCAAGGTGTTAGCACAGTGGCTTAAGAGTGGTAAAATTCAGCTTAGATCTCCATTGATTTGAATAATGTCATCATTCCACATGTGAACCAAACACATGACCAACTGTCCCTTGCTCAGTGCAGTTAGCAAGCAGTGTCAACATTTGATGAATTCAGAGCCCATCAAAGTGCAAAGATGATAAGTAAATTGAAGAACAATGGAATCACTCCTCTGTTTGAGCCTGCCTCATGTACGAATCAACTTCAGCCACTAGACTTTACTTAAAACTTCATCAATCAAGCTGATTCATGTTGAATGGACAGTTGTGGCTCACATGAAAATGGGTGACAGATCAGACCTAATTGTTCATGACTTTGGGAATGCTGGACTTGTTTAATTCAACAATTTCAGGATTATTTACCTGACAAACATTTACGTGTACCAGCAGACTTGATTGACACAATGTTGATTCAGTGGTTTTGTCCGAATATTCATTAGTAATTGTGCTTCAATCAATAGTTCTAGTATCTTACAATTATCTTTTTCATTGAGATTAAGCATGCATGAATAAAATAAGATGTGCTTTCATGAGGATTTAAATTTTTCGACAACAGTTACACTTGAATGAAGAATCAATTTGAATAAGTATTAAATCTAATTTTCATATACTAGTATCATTTATTAGTATTTCTTTCATTTTCAGTAATACTTGTGTTTGAATACCTTTTGCTTTTTCTCATTTCTCTCTATCCTTACTTATGTCACAACATATTGATTTAAGGCAGTGAGTGGAAATTACAGGTACCATATAGATACGTGTGCACTGAAAGAATATAAAATGCATTATAATTCTTTTTTTAAAGGGTTAAAATAAAACAAATACATGTAAAAGCTTAATGTTTTTATTACCAGATTACAGAAATGACATTATGAGAATTATAGGAAAGCTGAAGACTGCATTAGTTTCCAAGGTTTCTGTAAATATAGTATTCTGAAGTAGGGGTAAAACGATACATTATCGATTCTCAGTTTAAAGAATAAGAAGGCAAACGACTAATAGTTATTCATGACTGCTGAGGATTAAAGTAACTTATATAGGATAGATATCGTTTTGTATCGATTCTTCACCTCATTTATCGATACGTGTATCGATATGGCAAAAGTATCGATGCATTGATATATCGATGAATCGTTTTACCCCTATTCTGAAAGATCAAGAACAAAACCATACCTTAATTTTGACCATGTAGAAAATATGTAAACCATAAAACCAGATATTTCTTTTCATCTTGTTAAAAAAAATGAAAATTACACAACATTGAAACTTGAGTGAAAATCAAATCAATTGGTTTCCTAGACAGTTGTCAAGATGGAGGAAGTATAAACCCACAAATTGTGTCCCTATGCTAATAGTTCTATGCATGACAAAATTTCAACCCCAGAAAATACAATTTTCTGATCATATTATAGATTGTTGGAACTTCTTCAGAAAAAACTATAGCCATAGGTGAGAAGGCTTACAAGTGTGGATTTGACGGTTGTGGGAGACTGTATACTACTCTTCACCATTTGAAGGTAAGAAATAAATACATGTATATTTTAACAAAGTTTGTCAATTTTACCAGACAATTAGAATCATAGTGCCTGCAAAAAATGTATCCCCTATTTAAAGGATGATGTGGCCAGTTGACTGAGATAGGCCCTGTAGAATAGTGTCCCCTATTTAAAGCATAATGTGGCCAGTTGACTGAGATAGGCCCTCTAGATCATATCCCCTATTTGAAGGATAATGTGGCCAGTTGACTGAGATAGGCCCTCTAGAATTGTATCCCCTATTTAAAGGATAATGTGGCCAGTTGACTGAGATAGGCCCTCTAGAATCTTATCCCCTATTTGAAGGATAATGTGACCAGTTGACTGAGAGAGGCCCTTTAGATTCGTATCCCCTATTTAAAGGATAATGTGGCCAGTTGACTGAGATAGGACCTCTAGAATTGTATCCCCTATTTAAAGGATAATGAGACCAGTTGACTGAGATAGGCTCTCTAGAATTGTATCCCCTATTTAAAGGATAATGTGGCCATTTTACTGAGATAGACTCTCTAGAATTGTATCATCTATTTAAAGGATAATGTGGCCAGTTGACTGAGATAGGACCTCTAGAATTGTATCCCCTATTTAAAGGATAATGAGACCAGTTGACTGAGATAGGCTCTCTAGAATTGTATCCCCTATTTAAAGGATAATGTGGCCATTTTACTGAGATAGACTCTCTAGAATTGTATCATCTATTTAAAGGATAATGTGGCCATTTGACTGAGATAGACCCTCTATAATTGTATCCCCTATTTAATGGATAATGTGGCCAGTTGACTGAGTTAGGCCGTCTAGAATCATATCCCCCATTTATAGGATAATGTGGCCCGTTGACTGAGATAGGCCCTCTAAAATATCTTTTATTTGTATGATTTTTTTAGAAGAAAAAGATATAATATTGCAAAATTCTGAATCAGAAACTTAAATAGGTAAAAAATCATTCATGATTCCTTTGTACCAATACTTTTCAGCATTTTAAATTGCCACCTGTTCAGCATTGCAAAACTAGCGGTTTCAGTGTAGGCTGCTAACTTTTAAATGGAACATACAATTTGTCTAAAATAGTTGCTATCCCGTGGCCCTCGCAGATTTTAAAACTTAGTTTCACGCTATGATGATTTTCTAAATTATGCATTTTAAGATATCTTGTCATTTTTACCCACAAGGATGTTAAGTCTTGGGACAGGAATTTATTTTAATTTTTTTTTTTTTGTCAGAAGACTTATATGCACAAAAAAATATAACCAAACACAAATATTTTGAGATGTAATCTACAAGATCGCAACATATCACACCAGCAGTAACCAACTCTTGTTCAATTATTAAGTCATTAAACTGTTGTAAACTACTAAAATTGCTTTTATATTGTCATTTCTGTGTGCATACTTTCTTATTTCTCCAACATGAAAATTAAAATAAAGGCAATTCAAGGCTGTGTAGTCCATGGCCACATGGTAAAGTTAGATTTAAAATAGACCCACAGTACTTAGAGCGGAAAGCTGTGTAGTCCATGTTAAAGTTAGATTTAAAATAGACCTACAGTACTTAGTGCACAAAGCTGTGTAGTCCATGGGCCACATGGTAAAGTTAGATTTAAAATAGACCTACAGTACTTAGAGCACGAGGCTGTGTAGTCCATGGGCCACATGGTAAAGTTAGATTTAAAATAGACCCACAGTACTTAGAGCGGAAAGCTGTGTAGTCCATGTTAAAGTTAGATTTAAAATAGACCTACAGTACTTAGTGCACAAAGCTGTGTAGTCCATGGGCCACATGGTAAAGTTAGATTTAAAATAGACCTACAGTACTTAAAGCACAAGGCTGTGTAGTCTATGGGCCACATGGTAAAGTTAGATTTAAAATAGACCTACATGGGGTTTTCACAAAAACACTTCTAATGATGTCTATTTTGTCCTAAATTAAAATGGTGCCAAGCTGACATTCAGATTGTCCTCAAAAACAGCTAATTTGAAATTCTAGTTATTGCTGAAGAATATCAGAGATAGTTTCAACACTTAGCAGTTAAAAGGATGAAATGGTCTTATCTTGAATTTCTGGAAATTCTTTTCACCTGGTAGAGCATCAGTTCCTTCGAGGGACTCTTGTTACAGTTGTAATATCGGTACAACATTTTAACGAGTAAGATATTTACAATTTTCAATGCAGAAAATGTAATTAATGCTGACTGGCAACAGATTAATGCTTAAAGTGAAAATAGTAAACAAGTCTAGTCTAAAACGGGCGAGTAGTTACTGTTTATTTAGTACAGCATTGTGGTAATGCTAAATGCTTGTCAGTTTCCAATGAAACTATACATGTTTGAAATAGAAATAAGAAGAAACTGATAACAATTAAATATCTTTATTGATTCCTCAAACAATTTATATCAACCTCATTTACACCAATTCCATCTATTGAGTAATGGAAGTAGTACCTTAACTATTGAGTAATGGAAGTAGTACCGTAACAGCCAGTAAATCGGGGACTATAATGTTAAGATGTATAGAATATGCCGATTGCCATGTTGGAACAAAAAGTTGTCAGGTCTCCCAAAACTTATAGTACATGAAAAAGTTACCATGATTTTGTGTCCCAACCTTTGCAGAGTATAAATAATTTTTTTTTGAAAATAATTAAGACTGCCACTGACTAAATACATGTATGGTGATTCTTTTCTCTACCCTGCACCATTTACTGTTTTTTTTTATACATATAACACTCTTATGATTATGGTTCCTGTTAACACAGGTTAGTTTCATTCATTTCTTTATTTTTTAGAGTAGTGATGTTCTGGGTAATAGATTTGGCCTTGCTTGGTTGTTTTCAGTATTTGACAACAAATTAGTTACAGTTTCATATGATCAGTTGACCACTATAACTTTGTCTCTAATTATAGGCATAATAAAAAAAAGACTCCAAATATATTCATACCTAAGATAATTTTAAATTCAGGTGTTTAATTCGTTACTTTGTTGTAAAATGAACGATAAATACAACACAGTTTTCCTGCTAATGGTTCAGTCTTAATAATGATTCTAGAAAGTACTAATATAATCAAGTAATGATGGATCATATTTTGGTTTTGTAAAACCAATTACTGATCATAAGGTTTCCAACACTGTATGTATTTTAGTGCATTACTGACAATAACAAATTAGTACATACTTCACAAGTACCATTCCTTATTATAATGGTGTTTTGCTTATACATAACCAAATTAAACTTGACATTTGTATAACCTACCCCATGATAGTTCAGCCTTACCTACAACACAGTTTACCTTTGCTCCATGATAGTGCAGCCTTGCCTACAACACAGTTTACCTTTGCTCCGTTATAATGCAACCTTGCCTACAACATAATTAAATTTTGTGGCTTCTGTAAACTACTCTGTAATTTGAGATCTCACTGTGTATTCTTACAGTATCCAAATTTTGATTCCTTTTTCTGACAGGTTCATGAAAGGTCCCATACAGGTGACCGTCCATTTAAATGTGAATTTCCTTGCTGTAACAAAGCCTTTGCCACAGGGTATGGGCTTAAAAGCCACACCAGGGTCCACACAGGGGAAAAACCTTACAAATGTCCAGAGGAACTCTGTGATAAAGCTTTCAAAACTTCAGGAGATTTGCAGAAACATGTCAGGACACATACTGGTAAGTTTCCTTTCTTTTTTTTTTGTGTGTAAATCAGGTAATGGTAATTTTTTTTGTCAAACTAGCCTGGGCAGAGGTTTGAAACAGCAATCACTTTGGCATCCATGTGCATGTCAGTACATCCATCCACACCCAAGATTAACCTCAATATTAAAGATTTTATGTGGTCAGTCTCTGGAGTACAGCTGGCCACAGTCATGTTACTTGGGAGGTAGAAACATATTGTTGTGTACAACACCAGTTTTTCAAAAGCTTGGGGGCAGGCTCGACATGCAGGCCATGGCCAGCTTCTTGTGATTAGGTATATGCTTACATGCAGGCCATAGCCAGCTTCTTGTGATTAGGTACATGCTTACATGCAGGCCATGGCCAGCTTCTTGTGATTAGGTACATGCTTACATGCAGGCCATGGCCAGCTTCTTGTGATTAGGTACATGCTTACATGCAGGCCATGGCCAGCTTCTTGTGATTAGGTACATGCTTACATGCAGGCCATGGCCAGCTTCTTGTGATTAGGAACATGCTTACATGCAGGCCATGGCCAGCTTCTTGAGATTAGGTAAAGGCTTACATGCAGGCCATGGCCAGCTTCTTGAGATTAGGTAAAGGCTTACATGCAGGCCATGGCCAGCTTCTTGTGATTAGGTACATGCTTACATGCAGGCCATGGCCAGCTTCTTGAGATTAGGTAAAGGCTTACATTAAAGTCTCCTTGAGCTTAATATACACAAAACAATTGAATATGTCAAAGTTATTGGGCTGAGATACATATCAAAAGACTTCTCCACCTGCTCTGACTCGGAACAAAACAATTACACCTCTCCCTTGATAACTCGTGCACAGCAGGGTCTAAAAACATAGACCAAGGCATAGGCGCGGGTGCAAGTTACCAAGCAACCTATGAAAATTAAGAAAGGGATGGACATTGACAGTGAGAAGTTGGGGAGGGTTTGGGGCGGGTTAAGTGGTTGAATACTCATTTAATAATCATGTGGGGAATAATTGTCAATAAATAGCTTCTAATAAAGTTCTTCACTTTTCTGTATAAATTACCTTTGTTTTCAATATATCCAATCTCTGAAAGATCGTTTAAAACCTTACTCCAGGTGGTTTAAACACACATCACATATGCATCAGCAAAACATTGTGTATTATGACAGGATGCCTTTCGCTTGGTTCCTTTGCTATCGTTGATCACATTTGCGAATGAGTATGATAAACCACTGATTAATGTTAGATACTTTAATTATGTTACATGTACTTACAGTTTTCTCAGTGTTTGATTAGTCAATTGAAATGAGTTGACTTAAAACACTACCATGACTCTTAGCTCTTACACAAGTAGGATATGCATGCCTTTTAACTTTTTTATTCTACCTCCTTTATTTAATCAGTGTGATAATACAATGCAGGTCAACTATTAATTGATTGTAACAATGCAACAAACACTTCCGCAAGTCAGAGATCAAAACACAGTTGGTACTTAATTAGGTTCTCACGGAAATGATCACAGGCATCACTGTGATGGTCTATTGACATTTTTCACATTTGAACTCAAGGGCACATCGCATTTATGATGATTACACTAAGACTGAATTAAAAGATAAAACAAATACAAATTTCACTTGACAAGACTTATTTAATTAGTAATTATTTCATAAAGTATTGCCACTGGTAGGCAATACTGACATTTTAATTAATCAATATTTTGTCATATAATGTTATTTACAGTGTACTGAGAATTTGTGGTTTTTTAAAAAGAAAATGTAACAAAATATACGACTTTTATTAAAAGTTACGAATTTTATAATTCAGAATCAATGTACCAGGCACTAGCCACTGTTTTCAACAATAAAACAAGCAATATATCAAGGTTTCATTTACCAGTTTTTATCAAATTTTTTTCACATTCAACAAATAGGGGCTATATCTTATGGTATTTTCTAGATAAAAAAAAATTAGGATCCATTCCTGACCCTGTGTTATAAACTGGTACACGAGTTAATTGGCATGAGTTATCGAGGGAGAGGTGTACATGGCTTTGTATTTACTACCTCTTTCCACTATACGGTAGTTTTAGACAAAAATAATTTTTCCCATGTTATTGTATTATTGTACATTTTAAATCCTACTTAGCTGTTTATTGAAACTCTGTATGTACAGAAAGCTATAATTGAATATAGCTTTGAATCGGTGGAAAGAAAGTGTTTGATATGGTGTATGAATATTGTGATGTTTTATGGCACATTCCAATGCCTTATCACAAAAATTATTTCCCCTTTCTCAGAACAAAACAAATATATGTCTTTCTATTATTTATAAATATATATAAACCCATTTCTTAACTTCCACCTTGTTTTAAATACTCAGTTTCAATATGATTTGAAGCATATTTGTATTGATAACAGTTCAATATAATGCTTCCAGAAATATGAGCAGAAATCTGTGAAAACACTCACTATATTATTTGTAGCTTCCTTATTTAGGTGGGATGTACATGCTATCCAAATGATCCTTAAATTTAAAACAACTATTTTTTAATTTGCATTTAAATAGCTTTCAAGCATGGAAGCATACTTTATTCACTAAATTCTCACAAAAATAACTTTTATTTGATATTATTGTAAGTAGTTTCAAGATGGGTATGTGATAGAGAAATTTTTGTGTGTAGTTTGGATATCTATTCTAGAACTGACAATTTAGAGGTGAAATTCCCCCGTCATTTGAAAAAAGGGTGACATTTTCCAGATATAGGAGGAATTTAATAAAGAAATGAAGTAGGGATTGAAAAAATAATGCATGATTTTCACACATTAGGTTAATTTTTCACCACTATTTTGTGGGAATGAGAGCGTAGCCCACAATCATGGATCCTAAAAAAAAGACTCTGCAACATGGAAGCACTGATGAATTGAATATCTGATTCAAATTTTTTATAAAACATGGAAGATGAAGTGGGTCTGTAATAAAATAAAGTTCAGTTATAAATGAATACAGTTTATCAACTGACATAGTTTATTCTAGGAGGGGGTAAGTGGGTTTTTTTTTTATACAAAGCTTTTCTTTAACCTTTTCAGGAGAGAGACCTTTCAAGTGTCCATTTGAGGGTTGTAATCGTTCATTTACCACATCCAACATCAGAAAGGTTCATATTAGAACACACACTGGGGAAAGGCCCTATATATGCACAGAAGATGGGTGCGGAAGAGCATTTGCTAGTGCTACAAACTACAAAAATCATATTCGAATTCACACAGGTATGATGTATTTCTTGCCTGCAAAGCAGTCAAGACAGAGGTATCACTTTTCTGATGGTATTGTCATTGTTGTTAGCATATGCACCAGTATAACATTTTTGCATATGGCTCAGTTTCTGACACTTTTGCATGTATGGTTATGAAACTTGATGGGTGTATTAATTGTTTGGGGGTACTGCTTGTCACAGGCAAAAGTAGATCACATTGACTTACTTTTCATGCTCCAGTCACTCTGCTGAGTATTTGGAATGTGGAATTCTGCATCTGCAGAGATGTGGGATGGTGTTAGTATTAGTTTAGCATCAGTATCTTTACTGAGGTATGATTTTCCAAGGTTTAGAAAGATGTTTAGTCTTAGTGAATGCCTTGATTCCTGACTTTTTTTAGTTTTTCTTTTCTTGATTTTTCACTTTACTATTATCAAGACTCTCAGATGAATCAGACTATGAATCAGAAAGAGCACATTATTGGCTATATCATGGCGAGTAAATAGAAGCTAAGTGCCTTTCCCAAGGACACACAGAGGCAGTTGATCTGGGCTTGCCAAGGCAAGAAGGGCCCCATAAATTTGAACCTTGACAATGGCAGGGCATAGAGTGTTACCTTTCTCCATCCATTCATCTGGCACACATTGGTTGATTTTTCCATCCGGTCAGTTTTCAGGTATTGTGGTGGGTGTCCATGTTCCATGAACAAATTTCTGATTAGAACTTGTTGTGCTTTCCACGCAGAATAAGAACAAATGTCTAATTACCATATTTTGGTTTGTATAATGCGCAGTGATGTATAACGTACACCCCAATTTTCGACCCAGAATGAGGGGAAAAAACGTAGTTCTGCTATATAATGTGCATGTGATGTAATACATTTTAAAATCTTGATAATTTTGCTCCCTTTTGTTGTGTAACAACAGTTGGCCATTTTGGATAGTGCATTGATCATCATTTGTTATACAATGTTTGAATTCTTTACAATAAATCAGCGCATGACTGTTTCTCTGGTCTTTCCTGTCAGTACATGGGACCCGATTATGACCAATACTTTTTTTATACAGATTATGTAAAAGAAAGAACGACAAAGTGGCAAACTTTAAAGTTTATCTTTCTGATTTTATGGTTGGCCCTTAAAAGGGCTATTTTATGGTTCGCCTTGTTGAGTTCAGTCTATTGCATCAAATCCCTTAAATTCCTCTTCATTGTCATCAATGTCCTCATCTGTCATCATTCCTGGCATTTCAAGATCGAACACAAGATGCTTTGTGAAAGCTCAGGTCCTATATTTATACTTATTTCAATTAGCATGACACTTCTTAAATGTATCTCAGTGCCCTAGATAAAATTTACCAAGACAATGCTTTGTAATTATGTTTGGCACATCAAAACTTTAGCCGGCGCTGATACCTATAAAAACACCATGCCAAGTCAATTAAATATTGCTCACTCTATTGTAACAAAGAAGGATCAAATACTATGATTTAATATGAGAAATAAAACAAAGAACCAAGCTTATTTTCTGAGGGAAAGTAAATAAATTGCAAATTTACCTAGACAAAGCATTGTAACAATGTTTAGCACATCAAAGCTTAGTCGGTGCTGATTACCGTGAAAAGACCACACTGAGTCCATGAAGCATTGATCACTGTATAGTTGCAAAAATATGTAAAATACTATGATTTAAGATGAGAAAAAAAGCTAAGAACCAAGTTTTTTTCCAAAGAAAAAAAAAATGTTTTCCGACTTCGTATATTAATTATTTTGTTTCACAATGTGTCAGTGTTACCGTAACAGACTAACCATAGTCACGAAAAAGATGTCCTCTAAATGTGCCTCTGATGAGAACATTAATACTTCCTGAATTCTAAATATTATATTTCAATTCAAATAAACATAAATGAAGAAAAAATTAATTAGATCCACAGTTATCGAATATTGAACATTTACAGGTATGGTAATGATATGTTTGTTCCACTGATAACCTTGAAAAGACCACACTGAGTCAGTGAAGCATTGAGCACTGTATAGTCACAAAGAAATATATAAAATGCTATCATTTAAGATGAGAAATTAAACTAAGAACCAAGTTTATTTTCCAAAGGAAAAGAAATGTTTTCCAACTTTATTCATTAATTGATTTCCGTAATAACGGTAAGTCTTGGGACACTATAAGTCTTGGGACACCCTTAATTATTTTCAAAGTAATTTTTTTATGACCTGTAAAAGTTGGGACATGAAGTTAAAACAATTTTTTCATGTACTATAAGTCTTGGGGCACCTAAAACATTTTTTTCTACTGATCGATTGGCGTATTTTATCAATCGTAACCTCATGTAAAATAAACATGACTTTGTGGTTGTTAAGGGACTCTCATTATGAATTATTACATGGAAATGTTATAAATTATTATAATTTGTTTGAAAAGGCAATAAATATATTTAATTTTTCTCTGTTTTTTTATTATTTCTACCGAATTCAAATATGTATACTTTGATCAGACAATAACAAGAATTGAGCATTAGCAGTATGTTATACCCATTCAACAGTAACTTCTCCCTTTTGTGCTCTAGTTTTATATTGTCAGTTTATGCATTATTGCATTAAAATTGTCAAAAGTTACCTGTAATTATGGTGGGGTATTGCCCTGAAAATGGAAATACCTAACTCCTTAAAATGTGATACCAGTATGACAACAACGAAAATAGTGTTTATTTCAACTCTTGCATTTATTGTGCACATGTTTACATCATGGCATCACCACATGTACATTGAAGATTTACTTGTGCTGAATGAAGTACATCCCTTGGATTTGAATCATAGACACCACTGCACTAAATTTAAATAATATCTCTAAAATAAGATAAAAAAGTTTCAGAAATAATGCTTTTAAAATAAAAACTCCATGGTCGTTTGCTTTGATGTAAGTGACCTTAAATAAGTACCTGTTACTCAGCTATGTTAATCATGCTAATATTACAGAGTAGAAGGCAATTACACATCAAAGTACTGGCATTGCCGCTAGACAAAATTTCCTCTTTACCCAAGCCAATTTCAGTGTTTAAACAATTAACTGGCCTGGATTGCTGTCGGAAAACAAAAGACAAATCTGCCAATTATAAACAAAGGAGACACCAAAACAACCAGCTTGCCAAAATTAAAAGTGGAATGAATAATGTGTGGAAAATTACGATTTTGTGAAGCCGAAACACAGAACTAAAATGGTATGACGATGATCTTAATCGATCTATATTCAGAATTTTGACATATATTACAATCATTCTTTCATAAACATATGACAGTTACGTGAATTTATGCTGGTTATGTACTTTATATAATTAAACATGTGTGCCTTTTCATATAGATTACATCCCGTTGTAGGATACAACTGAAAAACAGTAACTCTTGAGTGCGTAAATCCATATGAATGAAACAGCAATGAAAACATCTAGCTGAAATGTAATCTGGAAGAATGCGATTTGGTAAAAATGATGAATAAAGCAAAATCTTCATCGACTATATTTGGGAATAAATTAGGATATAAATGATGCCAAGCATGATTTGCAGCATGTAAGTAATGCACACTATAGTACTGGTCTCCCATAAACTCTAAGTGGCCTGTGACTATGAAGTCTTTATTTACCTTTATTGTAAATCATGTTGGAGAAATCGGAAAATATGTACATGCAAAATAATAACATAAAAACAGTCATAGTAGTTTACAACAGTTTATTGACGTGGTAAATGAACGAGCTGGTCACTGCTGTGTGATGTATGACTATTTTTCCCATTTTGTCTTTACATTTTTTCGTGTCTACAAGTTTTGGGACACTGAAAATTGTATATATTTTACATGTAAGTCTTGGAAGATGAAAAAAAATTTTTTTTTTTTCATGTTCCAAGACTTACCATCATTATGGTATTTTGTTTCACAATGTGTCTGTGTTACCGTAACAGACAAACCGCAGTCGCAAAAAAGATGTCCCCATAAGGTGCCTCTGATGCGAATATTAACACTGTTTGAATTCTAAATATTATGTTTAAATTCAACAATAAATGAAGAAAAAATGTATTAGACCCACAGTTATGGAATACTGAACATTTACAGTACAGGTATGGTAATCATCATATTTGTTCCGCTGCGATGCGGTACTTTACACAGATTTAGAACAACAAGTTGCCAGTTGCTATTTACATGTATTTCCGGTCAAGGCACAGAACAAAATGCTACACAGTGATGTGAAATGAAATGAGTTTATTAACATAAGCAATCAAAGAAAAAGATTATCAAGGTTTGTAAGCATTATTTTATTTCTTTAATAAGGCCAGTACCGGTAACCAATTTAGTTACAATGCAATATGCAATGGATTTAATAGTTCACATGGAGTGAATGTGACACATGTAGGCAGCTATAGTGCCTTCATTCTTTCATCAGATCAACCTGGAAAAAACTTTTCTTTTTAGTTCTTTTTTAAAATGCACCCCCCCCCCCAACTGAAAATAAGAAAATTAGGTGAAAAAAGTGCACATTATACACAGCTAAATACAGTAGAACTTGTAGTGCTCCCCATACAGAATAAGAACACATTTTATTTTGAGCTCAAAATCTAATGTTCTTTTTTGCTGTCTTTCAGGTGAAAAGCCATATGTCTGCACTGTTAAAGGTTGTGGGAAAAGGTTCACAGAATATTCTAGTCTATACAAGCATCATGTCGTCCACACTCATTCCAAGCCATATGTATGTAATCACTGTGGGAAGACATATCGTCAGACCTCAACTTTAGCCATACATAAACGCACAGCCCATGGTGAAGATGTAACGCCAGAGAGTGAAGCTGCTTTGTTTGCAGACCATCATTCTCAAGGTAAGGTGTCATCCAGAATTAAAGGTGAGGTTGTGTGGGTGGTTAAAGGTACTAAACTTTTGAATGCAGCAGCAGCTGGCATTGATAGTACCGTATATACTCACGTACAAGCCAATACCAACTGCAAACTGCATAGACCCAGATCTGCCATCGCATAATGCACTGGCTGATCTGGGTCTATGCAGTTTGTAAGGACTAATCGGTAGAACAAACAACATAGACCCTGATCTGCTGGCACATTATGCAATGGCAGATCAGGGTCTATGTTGTTTGCATTTGGACCAAGCTTGTATGCGAGTAATATGGTAAGTCCTTTTTGAGATGGAGAAAACTGGTATATCCAGAGAAAATCATTCACCATGTATTAGCTGCTGATAACCCTTGCCATTGCCTCAGTGCTTTATACAGTAAACTCTCTATATAAGGTACCTCATTATAAGACAGTCCTTTTATATATTAGGTGGGAATGGTCATGAATCCCATTGTACTATTTGATAGTAATATTATTCATAAAATACCTCAGTATGAGGCAACCTAAGCTATATGGTGGTCCACTTTTATGGCTCCCATGAACTGTGTTATAGTGTGGGAGTGTGCAGTGTTATAGTGAGGGAATATATAGTGTTTTAGTGAGGGAGTATGCAGTGTTATAGTGAGGGAGTATGTTGTGTTATAGTGAGGGAATATGCTGTGTTATATTGAGGGAGTATGTTGTGTTATAGTGAGGGAGTATGCAGTGTTATATTTAGGGAGTGTGTTGTGTTATAGTGAGTTTGTATGCAGTGTTATAGTGAGGGAGTATGCAGTGTAATATTGAGGGAGTGTTGTGTTATAGTTAGTATGCAGTGTTATAGTGACAGAGTATGCAGTGTTATATTGAGGGAATACATTGGGTTATAGTGAGGGAGTATGCAGTGTTATAGTAAGGGAGTATGCAGTGTTATAGTGAGGAAGTATGCAGTGTTATAATGAGGGAGTACTGTGCCATCATCACTGTATTTTCTACAAAAATAAGGACTTTAAATTATTGTTTCTATAGGCAGAACAGAGTCTTTATCCAACTTGATAAAGCACACTAGAGTTCAGTACAATTATTTGTCTAATGGAGTACATGTATATTCTGGCACTGTTTGATGTTGCCAAATTGTTCAGAATCCAAGCTGCTGTATGACTACAAATGAAGGCATTCGTATCAGCTTGATTCTTAATCATAACTCCAAATTAGAGGTTTTTAGGTTGAGTGCTTTAATTTTGAATTATGATGAATTGTTGACAAGTGAAATAATGCAGTTAGATACATAATCTCTCTGATTTAAAGCTGAAGTACTTGAAATGAAGATTTGCAATATGATTTGTGGCCTTTAATCAGCAAACTTTCTCTAGAAATGGGGTGGAAGGAGCAGATGGATATTTGATGAGCAGCACTAGCAATAGAGACATATTTACTTTGTGAGATATTTCAAGCTGTTGATCTTGGACCAGTTCTTAGTATGAAGAAGACAGACCACAGACAGGTGGCTTTAGTGACAGACAGGACTTTGGCAATAGATCTGTTTCTGTGTAAACTGTTGATCTTGGATCAGTTCTCAGTATGAAGAAGACAGACTACAGACAGGTGGCTTTAGTGGCAGACAGGATTTTTGGCAATAGACCTGTTTCTGTGTAAACTGTTGATCTTTGAGTAGCAATCAGTGTGAGGATGACAGACTACAGACAGGCTTATGGACAAAAATTTGACAAACCACTGATAGACCTATCTCTGCATAAACTGATGATCTGATCACAACACCATAGATCTGATGTAGTAAAAAATGAGTGAATATTTTTGCTATCTCGGCATATAGAGTTACCCAATTAACGAATTAGGAATTATAAATAAGCCTGATTTGTGGCAGTGATTACTGTAAATTTGGAAACTTTGGCTGTAGGAAGATTTTGTGCAGTTGTACTGGTCTTGAAGAAATGCAGAAATTTAACAATGCAAAATCTTGTCTCTTCATAAATGTGACAACCCAAAAAATTCTGTCTTTTTTAAAATAAGCTACTGTTGTATCACTAATTTAAAGACACAATGAAAAATTAGCCATATATGATGAAAAAGCCCTCCCCCCATTTTCTTACTGTGTTTCATCCCTAGAAATCAACAAAGCTGTTAAATAAATCAACGTCATTTCTGTAATCTGGTAAAAAAAAATATTAGCTTTTACACATGTTTGTTTTGTTTGAACCCTTTTAAAAAGAATTATAAAGCATTTTATATCATTGCAGTGCAAATGTATCTATACGGAATCCGGTAGCTGTAATTTCCACTCTGCCTTACATCCATATGTTGTGACATAAGTAAGGATAGAGAGAAACAAGAAAAAGCATAACATATTCAAACACAAGTATTACTAAAAATAAAAGAAATAATAAATGACTCTAGCATATGAAAATTAGATTTAATACTTATTAAAATAAATTCTTCATTCAGTTGAAACTGTTGTCAAAAAATTTCAATCCTCATGAAAGCGCATCTCATTTTATCTGTGGGGATCTAAGTTGCATTTTACCACTGTTAAGCCATTGTGTTAATGCAATGGTTGTCACAAAGTAATTGATGGTGCAACTTTATGGACAGTGTTTTAAGTAAGAGATCATACACTTGTACTTTAATAACTGATAAGCTTAGTGTTGTTGGCTGCATTGGCAACCTTTGATGTTGATTGTAAGTGATTGACCTTGACAGGCGTTTGATTTGTGCTCATACAGGTGGTAGTAGTGTTTTAACCATTGAAGTGATCACATTTGCTGTCGGCATAGTTTGGTTATTTTGTATTTTATTTGGGTATTTGTAGAGATTAATCCATGAAATTAAATACCTACAAATATGCAAACTTTGACAGGTAAAACCATAAATTTAAGTAGCCATGAAAATGTCTTTTTTTTTTACAAAACCATGAAAATTGAGACACATGAAAATAAATGATACTACAGGATGTCAGTACAGTAATATTTTCTTGGGTAAGTGGGAATGGAGCCTGGGCCAATCATTTATGTAAAAAATTAGTCAAATTGGGAAGAAAATTTTCAGGAGTAAATTGCTACTGTTGGGAATTTTGCTTGATTTTGAATCTTTCTCATTGGTACAGGAGTCCATTTTTGACCTCTGTGGACCTCCTCCCCCCACCCCCTCAGTCCCTGCAGTATACTTAGTGCTACACTGTAAAACAGTTTTTGTGCAGTGTGACATGTATACTTTGCTATCAATCAACCTTTTTTCATTTTTATTTTGCACAGTTATGCACATTAACAGAAGTTTTCACAAGCAATTATAATAATTTTTTTCACTGACATGCTTAAATTTGCATCATGTTACTTGAGCTCTTTTATAAATTAAACATCACTGAATCTGTCATTTCCTCTCTGTAATCAAACCTGGAGATAAGACTTCAGCTGTGAAGAAGTAATAAGGCATGCAAGTTAAAAACTAAAAAGTTAAAATCACCATATACTTGAATCTTTAACAATAAGAAACAAAAATAAATGCTTCCCAATTTACTCCTCATCAGCAAATAATAAATCTATGCAAAACATTCATATTTACAGCAGTATCCATCCATCCATTTTTTCCTCGATGAATTTTTCTTCGAAATATATGTTACCCAATCATAATTGCTAGGAGTACATATGCTTCTTTGCAAATCCAGCCCTCCGAAGCAAAAAAAAAAATGTTCACTTTGTCTTTTGGATTGTTTAGCAGTAAAAGTGCTAAAAGGTCATCTGCTAGCTGAGATAGAAGTAAGATGAGGTTTGTCTCCCCATAGATCAAGGGATTGGCACCAGACAGTATCAGTCGTCAGTTACTACTTCTGCTCATGGTTGGTTAGCATGCTGTTATGAGAGGCCTTTCACTTTGTGCCTTTTTACCAGTTTGAGTGATGCTTTGGAGTTTCTCATCACAGAGAAGTACACTCCATGTGTTTTCTTACTAAGTCCTGCTTGTTTATAATTACAGATGAATCTTTTGCACTTCATTTGTTTTACTTTATCATAAGAGATTTTAACTGGATGTGTAAGAGATTTTTACTGGATGTGTAAGAGATTTTTACTGGATGTGTAAGAGATTTTAACTGGATGTGTAAGAGATTTTAACTGGATGTGTAAGAGATTTTGACTGGATGTGTAAGAGATTTTTACTGGCAGAAGATAATCATCCTTCTTATATAAGCTTCATACGTCATTAAAACATACATGCAGCACTGGTGATGGTGATCATTTCCTCTATAGCCGGTACCTGATTTAGAACCAGATGTCTACAGGCCTTTCTTTTTTCACCGATGGCTTCCATTAAACTTCAACCAGGCTTTCTTCAAGACATACACACTGGTTTTCCAAGGTGAAGTCCCAGCAGTTGTCAGAGACATCACAGGCCTGGAAATGTGGAAACCTTCCTCCATGCTAATGGACTGGAAAGTCTTGCTCGACATGCCTTAACTGTTTCACAACATGGTAGGTATTGGCTCCATACTCGACTTGGTCTTGATGGCTATATTTCAGCAATCTGAGCTTAGCCTAGACCCCTTAGTGGATAACCCTGCCAAAAGACACACATGTGGAAGTCAGTCTTGTATGGCTCATGTACTCAGCAGGGCAGCTCAACACTCAATCTTCAGTGCTATAGCTGCTTCCATTAACCTATAACTTGCAGAAAGAGATGCATTCCTTTAAATATATATGCTGCTAAAAGATCATCACAACACCATCCGCAGGTTGCAACCTCTTATTCCACAGCCAGATAAAGGAGGTAAAAAAACAGGCTGCCCAGCAACCCAGAACAGAGCTTTCATTCCCCAAGAGGGACCAGAGAAGTGGGAAGGACTCCTCTAAGGTACACCAGATGGGAATACCCTCCTCTGAACCCTACTCCTAAGCAAGGGTCCACTTTCCCACAGTATAGTGGCACGTCCTATTACCATAGTATGCCTATTACCATGGCATTCAAACATTTTTGTTCAGTGATGCCACCTTGCGAAACATAGGACTAACATAATGTCAGGAAGTTCACATAGCCGTGAATATTAAAAATATGAAGAATAACTCTATTCATTAAACAATATCATAGATTTCTTTTACATGTACAAATTTAAGTAAGTGATAAAATTCCATTCATACCATATCCAGTTACAATCCCTTTTTTTGTACTTTTCAATCATAAAACCGTGCCGAGCACATGTCTACAAATCATCGGGGATATAAAGATCTTAATTACAATTACGAATTTAATGTTGAAATTTTGTGATTAAATGTGTTGATTTTACATAATATTTCCTGATTTTTAAAAATATTTTTTAACTTTGATACTGTACTACCGGTGGTCAATATATTTCTCAGTTGCTGCAGTAATAGGACGTACTCTTTAGAGGGCCTCCCATTAGAGGTCACCTCGGAATATCCAGCATGACAATCCTGTTGATCGGAAATTAAAATCATTCACCGTGACAAATGTACCACACATTGATTATTGATGCAGTAGGATAAAAGCCAAAAAGTAAGAATAGTGAACTTTTTGGGGTTTTCTAGGTAGTAATGCGGTAATAGGACATACCAGTATAAGTGACAACAGGACAGGGAGAGAGAAGGATCTGTTTCAATCCAACATCTCTCCCAGGCAGACTACCTGCAAAAAATGACACCATGCCAGTGCTGCCTTTTTTCAGTATCCCTTTGTGGAGGAAGGCTTCAACATTTTATCACATGGGAGAGTTTCCATGACAAGAACCCTTAGCTTTTGCAAGAAATAAACCCTTTCTTTGTTAAAAGGGTGGTCAAGTTAATTCGCAATACAAACCCACTGGTATTTTACCCCAGGACTTTCCTAGATCAAAGCTTGATCAACCAGCCAGCACTTCCAGGTACCCGAGTTCTGTTCAGAGATCCTGGCATCATTCTCCAACACTTTTCAGCTGGGAGACTTTACAGGTATGTGGGTAATCATGAGAATCCTGGACTGAATCGGGTCTTATTTTACAGCCACCTCCGTGTCATTGACACTTAACTACCTGGATGACATCCTCCAAAAGCACAAGGTGAGCAGCCTTTTGTAGCTAGACATGAAATCCATTATTTTGCTTTTGCCTTATCACAGATTTCATGTCAACATGGACAAATCCCATCTCAATCAGACCCAATACTTCATTCATCTGGATATGGGATTTAAAACCACTTTGTTTGGAGTTTGTCTTCGCCAAGAATGTCCCTTGAGGATCACCTCACGGTGGCACTCACACCCACTCAGAAGTCATGATCTTCACAGATGCCAGCATGACTGACTGGGGTGCCCACCTCTTGCTCATCTTTCAAATGAGTGGGGATGGGCCCCTTCAGGAGTACTTATTGCACATCAACTTCTTTGTGATCACAGCAGGAGATCTTATCTGGAAAGGGTGTAATAATTATTCTTCTTGAGTACTTGATTGTTGTCAGTTACATCAGAAGGCAAGGGGAACCAAGTTTCCACACCTCTGCCTTCTCATTTGGACTTTTCTTAGGTGGTGTCATGATGAAAAATATCCACATTCAAGTCCCCCACATCACAGGCATACTCAAGGTCCTAGTGGACTCACTGTCCCAATGGAATCAGTTGATCCACACCATATTGTCCTTGCATCCCTCAGTCTTCTGTCCAGTTTGCACCTGCTGTGGTTGACCTCTTGTGGACCTCTTTGTGATAAGATGGAATGCCAGGCTCATGACCCATGTCTCCCAGATCGAAAAGCTTGGGCAGTCTTTGCACTTTCCCTGAACTGTAACGGTCTCGACCTTGACCTCTCTAAATACCAAAGCTTTGCATAAAGCAAGGAATTCTGTGTGGTGACTAATCCTGATTTCTGCCATCAGGTGGGAAATATTATGGGTCAACAACCTCCTGAATCTAGCTGCAGGGATTCCTAGTACAGTCCTGCCATCTTCTTGCCTTATGAAACAACCACATATACAGGTTTTCCATCCGAACCCGGAGGTGCTGAACCTGCATGCATGACCCATATCAAACAAACATTCAGAAAGAAGCATTTCTCTGAACAAGTGGTGGAAACAATTGCGTAGGCAAGAAGACCTACCATGTTGAAAGCCTATGAAGGGAAATGGAGAGTTTCTTCTAGTGCTGCTAGCAGACACATCTCTAAGCTACATTACCACCAATAGCTAACTTTCTCCTATGGCTTTTCGAGGAGAACAAGTTAGCTCCAATCAGAATCGAGGGTTACCATTCCATAATCTCGTACATGTTTCACCATCATGGAAGGGAGGACATAGGCCAGAACAAAGAGCTCTCTGATATTCTTGCCAACTTAGACTTGTCTCAACTGAAGGCTTTGGATCTTGGTCTGAAATGGAACTTACCATAGGTTCTGACATGTTTGAACAGGCCACCCTTCAAACCAATGTTTAGAGCCTCTCTGACTCATGTAAGACCTGCTTATTAGTCATTTTAGCCACAGCAGACAGAATTAGTGAGATTCACACTATATTAATCAACCTGAACCATCAGCAGTTTTGCCATGATGGATCGGTTTCTTTCATGATAGTCCCTGCTTTCATTGCTAAGAGTCAGAGCCACAGTAACTCATTTGGTAGAGTATCAGACTCATAATCCAAGGGTCATGGGTTTGGTACCTGTCTAGGCCAGCCTGGGTCGGCAGCTTCAGTGTGTCCTTGGGGAAAGGCATTTTGCCCCCATTCCTTGGCATGATATAGCCAATAAAGTGTTTAAAGTGCCATTAAAACCAACAAAAACAAAAAATTCATTGCTAAGAAGAGGCTTCCAATAATGGGAAATCAGTCTTTTATCTTAAAACCAGTCTTCTTTGTATTCTTTGTCTCAAGGGCATCTACAGGATAACATAGTGAAGTGGTACCTAAAGTGGACTCAACTGATCAAGAAGGAGGTCTTGCTCGTTCTTTCTGCTCAAAGAAGGAAGGTACATTATTTCCATACAGGCTCAGTTTTGCTGGATCTGTTGGGTTATCCACTCAGCTACAAGCAACTAACCCAAGACCTTCTGAATTTCTTATGCATATTGACTCATGCAGTTAAGGTAGTTGCCACTAGCATAGCATTCAAGTGCTGTGGTTCCCAAGCCAACATCATCTAAACCATGAGATGGAGGTCAGAGACAGTGGTGGCTCGAGGGATCGAGGTGTCTGGGAGGAATGTTCTTTAGTGGTGCCCTTACTGAGGTGCCTGGGGGCAATGTTCTTTAGTGGTGCCACTACTTTGCCACAAAGAACAGTTTTCATGTCAGTTGCCAACATCCACCCCCCTCCCCATCTATCCCCCTGTTACAGTTGCAAAAAAACAACTCCCGACAGTGTCCCCCCTCGCCCGGCACCCCCAGGGCAATTGCCCCCCCCCCAACCACCTCCCTTGCGCCACCACAGATCAGAGACCTTTAATTCTAAAGAGGTCAGTTCTGCTTGGTGGGGCCTATATCAGCAGTGCAACAGATTATTTTCCCAGGTTGTTTAGCAGCTTAATAATGATGTGGGTTACTCTACTTCCATTGGATATGCAGGGCATTTTTTTTCTTCTGGAAACTGCATCTGTTAATTGACTATGGGCTAACCTAATACTCAACCTAGGATAGCCTAATACTCAACCTAGGATAGCCTAATACTCAACCTATATCCTAGCCTATCTCAACCTATACTCAACCTATATCTCAACTGCATCTGTTAATTGACTAGCCTATATCTCAACTGCATCTGTTAATTGACTGTGGGCTAACCCTCTAATATATATAATAGCCTATATCTCAAAAGAAACTCAAAGCTGCTTCACATATGTTAGGAGATTGGAGCTAGGGCCAACTCCAAGGTAAGGGTATGTAACTCCCTCCACCACTGACCTATTCTCCGAAAGTATTATGATTGGATAACGTATTTGAAGAAACCAATTTTTGGAGTAAAATATGTTTCTTCGATAATACTTAGCTGATCATATTATGGGCACACCCTCTCAAACCCTCCCCTCCATCCCTGGAAGATCGTGACCTCTGCTCCCCCCTCCATCCCTGGAAGAGCGTGACCTCTGCTCCAGTAGAGACATGATAATTGATGGGATTTGGTGCCAATTCCTCCATCCAAAGGGAGATAACCCTTTTGACTTTGTATCAGCAAACAAATGATCATTTAGCTTGTGAGAACTACATTTTTTAGTTACTGGATGTACTCTAAACATATCAGGTGAGTATTATTGAAACATTTCCCTAGATAAATTGCATTCTGCATAAAACTGTGAATCGCGTTAAATTTGTGGGTGCAATTTCTGTGGTTAGGTAAAGAAAAGTACATATTTGTGGATACTTAATTTCATAGATTTGTCATTTAAAAGAAAAAACATGGTAAAACATTGAGTGATGATGTATATATCTTGGTAAAAAATAATACAGACATTCACTTTAACACATTTTTGAGCAAACAGGCTTAATCCCAACTACAGTAAATAGCAATAGCTTGGTTAATTAAGTTATTCATTGCCAACACTTAGTATAAATGCAGATACCTAAATCAAAGAAGATGCCAACATCCTTCTTCCCCTGTTGTAATTATGATTCCAGTTAGGTTTTTCATTGTTCTAAAAGACTACTATCAAAATATTCAGCTCTTGAAATTTAAGGATTAGGTGCTAAAACAAAGTCAGTAACAGGAAACCAAGCATTTTTGAAACAAAGCTTCTTTCTTTTCCATATGTAAACAGTTATGTCGAAACTGAGTTCTACTTTCTCGACTTTCACAATATCACTGACACAGTGGTGAAAGAGCCAGAAACTTGAAGCAAAATCTCGTACAATTACAAGCCTGAATGATCCTAAGGAGCCCTCTTTTTGTTGACCGGAATATAATACCACATGAACTTGATATCTGAATCACTGCCACATTGTGTGATCAACAGGCGATAGCACTTTTTGATGTTTTCAAAGCACATGAAGGAGAGAGGCTGCTGACTTGTTTAAAGGTATGGACAAGTTACACTGACAGGTTGCAAGCTCCAGATTTATCTGTCACGGCTTGCAACCTGTCAGGATTGCTCAGTTAAACAAATTGGAGGACAGTGGATATGTACTCTCAGTTTAGGTCTCGATCAACCTGAAACATCTACCCTTAAAAAAATTAATATAAAGTGGATTATCTCCACACATGAAAAAAATGGGCTTTGAGAAAGTGTGAATGATATGCTGCTTGTTTATTCCGTACTTAGTTATATGTATGAAATGAATTTAGCAATAACAAAGTGCTCTTGTGTTCTGTTTGCTCAGTGGAAGAGTGAATACACATGTAGGTAGTACTTGGGATCAACAGAACCAAAAATGCAGTGAAAACATTTGTTTATTCATGAAATGACTAATTTTTGAATTAGACATGGTTATTGATTTCACACTGATATATGTATTCAGTATGGAACAGTGTCTAACAGTAGATAATACAGTGCTTTCATGATCCATTCATTATGCAGTGTACTTAAAACAGGTTCAAACTGTGATTGACATTTCATTTTTATTGAACTTTATTGCTGTTACATTTCTCATGTTTCCAAATCTCATTGGAATCATAAAGTTTTAGTAAATATTAATTATTATAAATGAATATAATATGTGCTTGTGAAGTTAAGAAGGACAAAAACCACGAGTAATTTTGCATTTATCATTATAGCGTCAGAGTTATTACATTAGTAAAGAGCTTTCAATTTCATGAAATTGTGCATGTGAATATAAAGCATAATCAGTTTCCATTTTTCCTCATCTTTCATAAATGCATGATGATATATATTTCCCAGCACTATAAATACTGTTGGTATTAAAAGAACCAAACAAATGGGTGATGCCTTACCATCGCATATGGGGAGGGGATACTTTGAATATCAGCTTGGTTCATATTTCGTTGTGACAATAAATTCATGGTTTAGCTTACTCATGAAAACCTCAAAAATTGGTATCCCCACAAATGATAATGAATTCACAGTACTATTGTGTCACAGAGTTGACAAAAGGTAACAAGACCCATTCTCAGTTAGATCATACTTTGGAATACATTGCTGAAAGAAGTCTTCTAGAAATTGCCTTTGCATTGTATTTCAGATATATTTGTATTTTCTCATTTCATCCAGGCTCTGCATGGCCTGGGTAATACATATTGGTGACAGATTCTCATTGCTTTTTACAATACAAAAGACTATTAATTAATCTGATTCAATAGGATCCTTGCATACTTTTAGGATCTGAGACGGGTATAGGAAGCAGTGGCGGCATGATGGTTTAAGGTGCCCAGGGACAATTTTTTTAGTGGGACCCCCTACTTTGCCACAGAGAACAGTTTTTAAGTCAGTTGCCAACAAAAAACAAAAAAAAGCTCCTGACTGCATCTCCCTCGCTCGGCACCTGGGGCAATTGCCCCCCCCCCAACCCCTCCTCCCATGCTGCCACTGATAGGAAGTCATGCTTGAATGACACGGGCACTCATTTCTGTCATTGAAAATAGGGAAAACTGTTGATAACACCCACTCCCTTTCTTCCAATCATCACAAGATCACTAAATCGCCTAGTTTTGCAATATTTTTTAAATGATTTTGAAACTTTATTTAAAATAACATTTTCTAATCTTAAGTCTACTATGTACTTTCAAATTTGTTTTACAATTCAGATCCCTGTGGCTTATCATGGAAGAAATATTTAACTTTTTGCATTTAGCTCCATTTCTTGCATCGTACTACCTACATAGTCACAAAGTCTGAATGAGACATTCATCTTGAAAAGCATGAAAAGGTTACAGCAATCTACTTTTAATGCTTCAGCAACTATGTTGTTATTAGATTTGTTTTTCTAGTTTTTAGTGTGCACAAGGTTATGAATACAAGTTCATAACTAATGTGATTCATGGACTTTGCATGTGAGACAATCACATACCTAGCTAATGTGATTAATGGACTTTGCATGTGAGACAATCACATACCTAGCTAATGTCATTAATGGACTTTGCATGTGAGACAGTCACATACCTAGCTAATGTCATTAATGGACTTTGCATGTGAGACAGTTACATACCTAGCTAATGTGATTCATGGACTTTGCATGTGAGACAGTCACATACCTAGCTAATGTCATTAATGGACTTTGCATGTGAGACAGTCACATACCTAGCTAATGTCATTAATGGACTTTGCATGTGAGACAGTTACATACCTAGCTAATGTGATTCATGGACTTTGCATGTGAGACAGTTACATACCTAGCTAATGTCATTAATGGACTTTGCATGTGAGACAGTCACATACCTAGCTTCAAGAATGCTAAAAATAAATTCTTCATAAATGAATCATTAGCCTTGCATCTTTCTATAGATTCTGTTCTTGAACCTCCAGAAAAGAGAGCAAGATTAAGTTTCACCTTGACACCAGATGGTATGAGGGGTCATGAAGAAGGGGAAAGCACTCTAGTAATCAACACATCTGATGCAGCATCAGTAGCAGGAAGTCAACAGGTATACTGAATTTATATATTTGTGTCTTAAATAATTGTCACAGATTACTGATAAACTCATGCTTGATGATAAGCCCACCTTGCACATTTTGAAAATCTTGGCAAATATTTACTTAGGTTATCTTTGTCTGATAATAACTTCACCCCCTACTTTTTGACAAATTTATTAGACTGGCTCCATTGGCTTAGCATGGAAATACTGTATTATGGTTCTTTGCCCAACCTGAAGAGTTTTCTTTATATTTCTAGGTTCATTCTGTTAAAATAAAACAAGTTACAAAATTGTAATGTTTATTCTTTTAATTTCTCTGCCTTCCTACTACCCCCCCCCCCCCCCCCCCCAACTAAACAAAATTTATTATTTATATACCTTGTGTGGGTCCCCAAACCTGATTAGGTTCTGGTGACCAACTTTTTTTTCAAGTTTGTTGCACATTTTTGTGAAGTCCATGTTAATGGGAAGTGAGACATAGCAATCACATTTCTGACCATGGCATCAACAGTTAAGGTTTTGGTTATAGTTTTTCATTTGCATGGATTTTCTAAACCCCATTGATAGATTCTCATAATACATCATACTTGGCATGAACCATTATGAAGATAAGACAATTCATTCTGTGATATGCTTGTTAACCCCTTTTACCTTGGGGTCAAGGTTACAGTCATAGAAAATTTGCGTAAAGTTTTTTGTTAAAGTTGTTTCATTTGCTAATATTTCCTAAATCCCTTCATAGATTCTCATCATACTTAGCATTAAATATTATGAAGCTAAGACAGTTTATTTTACATCATGCTTGATTGTCTCTATGACCTTAGGGTCAAGGTCACAGTTATAGAAA
Organism: Margaritifera margaritifera; assembly: GCA_029931535.1. NCBI lineage: Eukaryota > Metazoa > Mollusca > Bivalvia > Unionida > Margaritiferidae > Margaritifera > Margaritifera margaritifera. Next base: position 2,088,743 of record JAQPZY010001457.1, on the reverse strand, counting down.
ATTTCAGTTAAGGTTTTGGTTACAGTTTTTTTATTTGCTGATATGTCCTAAACCCCTCGATGGATTTTCTTCATATTTTGGATGAATAATTATGAAACTCAGAAAATGTATTCGGTAACAAGCACACTTGCTCCTTTGACCCTGGGGTCAAGGTCATAGAGAAAATTTGCATTAAGGTTTTGGTTAAATATTTTGCATGTGCTTATATTTCCTAAACCCCATGATAGATTTTCTTCATACTTGAGATGGAGCATTATGAAACTGAACCAATTCATTCTGCAACACACATTCTCAACCGTTTGACCTTGTGGTCAAAGTCACACATTTTAAAACAGTGCTTTGATTGTGGGCTTGATATCTAGGACTTTACCTGCTTATTTGGACTTTATGGACAAAAATTGCTTGAAGTAAACAAATACAATTGGTATGCATATTTTATTATTATATTGATGATATGAGTAGCTTTTCAGGCCATTGTAGCAATTTTGTTGTTTTTTTTAACAGATTTTTTATAACGTTTTGGACTTAAACATGGCAGACAAAACATTGTAAACTTGATTAAGCAAAAATCATTTGAGGTAGAGAAAGGAACTTTGCTAGGCTTATTTGTATTAATACGTAGATGACCTGATTTGTATTAATATGTAGATGACCTGATTTGTATTATTATGTAGATGACCTGATTTGTATTAATATGTAGATGACCTGATTAGATTTTTCTATTTTTCTTTTACAGATTTTAAATTTGTTTGACTTGGACATTTTTTTGACAATAACATTGTAAACAAGATTCAGTAAAAATTACTTGAGGTAGACAAATAAAATTTTGTTGACTTATTTGTAATATTATGTTGATTAGATATTTAGTTTTTTTTTAAACACTTATGAACTTTTTGGGGCTTTGATCTTTCAGACAAAAACCTGTGGATGAGGGTGACAAATGAAACTTGGTAAACATACTTGTATTCATATGTATATGCCCTGATTCAATTTTTCACACAGTTTTGAACTATTTTGGCTCAGATGATTTTGACAAAAACCTGTAGATGACCCAATTACATTTTCATGCCATTATAGCAACTTTTCTATATTTACAAATTTATTTACTTTGACTTATTTGATTTGCAGTGTTTTTCAAATGCCAATCTCTTTTTATTTTGTCCATGATTTAAAGTCTCCTGGCCCCTCTTTTGTATAAATGTCAGACTTATCCTAATTTTTGCTGAAGCCTTCTGAACACCATTGTCCCCTTTTGAAGATGCAGGCTGGACCATTTGTCTTTGTCACTTCAGGTGCTTCTAGGAGGAGATAGTATTGGGGTTGTTACCACTGGAGCAGATGGCACGATTTTATCAGGGGTGCAGACCAGTGCCAGCTCATTACTGCAGCAAGCTGGGGTTGCAACCTTCACCTTGGGGGATCAAGGTCAACAGGTGTATGTCATTACAGATCCAGCTCAACTAGAAGCTTTACAGGTAAAGAATATTAGATCTCAGATTATTAAAGTACCATATATTCTCGCGTATAAGCCGATACCAACTGCATAGACCCAGATCTGCCATCGTATAATGCGCCAGCAGATCTGGGTCTATACAGTTTATAAGGACTAATCAGTAGAACAAACAACATACACCCTGATCTGCCTACGCATTTTGCGATGTTATACGGTATGTATGAAGATGTCTGAATTTTCCACACATATGCTTTACACCTTGGCCTATTAAGTATTTCACTGTGGCTCAGGATAGTGATATCACAATGCTTAAGAATTTATCTGACAAAATGTATGTGAATTCTATAATGCAATACTTACAAGATTGGATTGTTACAGCATTTGTGTACGCTAATTAAAATAGAACAGATTCTTAACTCTAAGAATAGTATACAGATTTTCAATAATATAGGGTTAAGAATAATATTTTAGTTATTCCCTTGAAAAAAATCCCACTTACTAGGTTAAAAAAGTGACTTTATATATGAGGTATTTACAAAGATTGATTTTTAGGTCTACTGGTCATACAAAAGTAGAGTGCTCATTTTAGTCCTGAATTAAATTCTACGCTGGAAACTGGTTGCCCGTTTGGTACATAAAATGAGGTCCTTCAGTATTAACCCTAAGGAGTAAGTAAGCTGTGGGTCAAATAGTGTGGTTTGGTTGGGCTACAATATACAATTGATAGGGTTGTCTCGAGTTGTGTTTGAAGTTTTGAAAACTTAATGTCAGACCATTTTGAGAAAGGCAACTTGAGATTTATGGACAAATTATCATTCTCTTCTGCAGTTGTCTGCACTGTTGTTTCTCCTATTCTGAGAAAAGCATGGACAGCCAGGATAAACATGGCAGAATACATTTCATCTGCACATGGTTTAAAATGGCACGCAATAAGGAAACTCAAATTTTGAGCAGTATACCCTTGTTGATTGGCAAGCAAACTTTATGAGATTTGTTTTTGTGAATGGTTTTAATGAGTTTTTGAATAAGGGCCATTAAGTTTGTGCACATAGCCAAGTGCTGAAACGAAAGTAGAAATTGAAGATGTTGCTTACTTCTTGTTGATTAAATGCACTGTGAAGAGGGCCAGATTGATTATTTACAGAAATCAGTGCAAGTGTCCAAAGTGAACACCTTATATAATGTCCAGGCCCACTTATATGTGCTTTGTGTTGCTGGGTTCAGCTTGTTTTTAACCAAATTTTCCAGTATACTCTCTGGTTGGGTAAGATTGGAAGGGGCAGAATTTGGTGCGGTTGTAGGTATACATAGGGGCCATCTCCTTGAATTGGGAAACCTTTTGGCAAGAAAGGGCACCAGAGAGATATGTAAATCTGGTATATGTCTTGCCATGAACAAGATATTTAATTTAAGGCAGGAAAATACTAATTTCCAATGAGGTGCAAGATTTTTGTGTCTTGGGAAGATTGCTTGTTTATGATTTCAACTAAGGCTTGATTGTCAGTGTGGAAATAAAAGCATTTATTGGCCTGATTTTCTCAAAGCTAAAGTGCAAGAACAATAGTGTATAATTCTAAAAGCGTTAATATTTTGATATGACCAGATATGATTCCAGAGTCCAAAAAATTAATGTGTACCAAGTACCACACTGTATCCCACAGAGTCAGAGGCATCTGGGTACAAGTTCAAGGAGTCAGAAGTCACTCAGTTATCTAGCAGAAACAAAGATTTACTATTAAAACAGGTTATAAAGGTATGCCAAGTCATCCAATCTTCTTTCACCTCCTTGGTTAATTTAATACGGTGATGTGGTTTGGAAGTGCTTATTGTCATGTTGATAATCCACCTAAAGAAAGTCTGGCCCAGCAAAACAACAGCACAAGCAAAGTTAAGGGTACCTATGATGTATTGCATCTCTGTGAGAGTGATTTACTTTTAGCCAAATATGATTGTATCAATGCATTGCACTTTTGGAGTTTGTTGGGTGGAATATGAATCTCCATTCTCACCAAATCCAATTAGTACCTTAGGAAAGTCATTATTGTTGATGGATTAAAGGTTTTATCCTCTCCCACGCTGATGTCAACGCATACTGTTAGGAAGTGATCAAAATTGTTCTGGCATTGGGCATGAGTTACATCTAGTATTAAAAAAATCATCCAGAATATGTGTCATATGTGATTGATAACTTTGTGTATGCTATCTGTTGAAGAGAATTGCTAAGGGTCTCAAAATATCCAGCAGCTTGAACTGCAAAACACAAGTATGCATTTATCAAAATAATACCTGTTTTGCCAAACAAAACCAAGGAGATGGTATTGCAAGGGACAAACAGGAATAATGTGAAAAGCATTCAATATATCTGTTTTGGCCATAAGCCACCCCATACCCAACTGCTTTATATATTAAATGGAGTTCTCTATACCGTAATGACGCTAAGTCTTGGGACACCCTTCATTATTTTTAAAAGTAATTTTTTTATGACCTATTCAAGTTGGGACTTGAAATTATGGCAATTTTTTTCATGTACTATAAGTCTTGGGACACCTTACACATTTTGTTTCTAGTGATCGATTGGCATATTTTATCAAATAAAACTTCATTTTTTTAAAAAATGACCTCGTGTTGTTAAAGGACTATCATTATGAATTATTAGATGGAAATATTATAAATTAATATAAATTGTTTGAAAAGTCAGTAAATATATTTAATTTTGCTCTGTTTTTTTTATCTTTCTACCTAATTTAAATATGTATAATTTGATCGGATGATGACGAGCATTAAGCATTAGCAGGATGTTGTACCCATATTACCATATTAACAGTAACTTCTCCCTTTTGAGCGCTAGTTTACTATTGTCAGTTTATGCATTATGGCATTAAAATTGTAGAAAGTGACCAGTAATTCCTTTTTTCTTGAAAATGTAAATACCTAACTCAGTAAAATGTGATATCAGTATGACTACAATGTAAATAGTGTTTGGTTCAACGCTTGCAATTAGTAAACTTTGTTAACCTCATGGCGTCACCACATGTACATTGAAGATTTTAACTTGTGCCGAATGAAGTACATCCCTTGGTTTCGAATCATTGGCACCACTGCACTAAACTTCAATAATATCTCTAAAATATGATTGCTTTGTTGTACGCCACCTTAAATAAGTACCTGTGTACCCAGTTATGGTAATCATGCTAATGTTATGGAGTAAAAGGCAATTACACATCGAAGAACTACACCAGTCCTCAGTCCACCTTAGATTTTAAAACAGTTAATTTGTGTGGATTAATGTTTTAAACAAACAAGTACTGGCATTGCCACCAGACAAAATTCCCTGTTTACCCAGTTTCAGGGTTAAAACAATTATCTGGCCTAGATTGCTGTTGGAAAACAAACAACAAATCTGCCAATTATAAACAAAAGAAGATGCTGAAACAATCAGCTTGACAAAATCAAAAGTGGAATGAATAATGTGTGGAAAATTAAGATTTTTTTGTTAAGTCGAAACACAAAATAAAATGGATCGATGATGATCTTAGTCAATCTGTATTCAGAATTTTAACCTATATTATGATCATTCTTTCATGAATATATGACAGTTATGTGACTAAATGCTGGTTATGTGCCTTATACAATTAAACATGTGTGTCTTTTCATATTACATCACTTTGTGGGATTGTTTATATCACTGAAAAATGGTAACTCTTGAGTGTGTGGAACACAGTAAATAAAAGAGCAATGGATGTCTAGCTAAAATGTGATCTGGAAGAATGCGATTTGGTAAAAACGATGAATAAAGCAAAATCTGCATCTAATATTTTTGGGAATATACAAGGATACTAGTAACGCTAAGCACAATTTGCACTGTGTAAGTACTGTACACTATAATACAGGTCTCCCAGTAAACTCTAAGCAGCCAGTGAATTTTGAAGTCTTTATTTATTATTTTATTTCATGTTGGAGAAATCAGAAAATATGCATATGCAAAATAATAACATAAAAACAATCATAGTAGTTTTATAACAATTTGTTGATGTGGTAATTGAACAAGAGCTGGTCACTGCTATGTGACATATGGCGATCTTGCCAATTTTGTCTGGATCTTTTTTGTGTCTGTAAGTGTTGGGACACTGAAAATGTTATACTTTTTTATGTGCAAATAAGTCTTGGAGGACAGAAATTTTTTTTTTGTGTGTGTGTGTCTAAGACTTACCATCATTACAGTACCTTTGTTATAGACTGCTGAATGCTGAGTTGGTATTCTATTGTTAACAGAGTTGCCAGATAAGTAGGAGAGGTGATGGATCATTGTGAATGACCCAATGCGTTTCTTTTCACCAAACCTAATGGTGAAGCATGTAAATTAGAGAAGAGTTTTTTTCATTGAGAGGCTGTACAAAGTGTACTGTTATGTACTTTTTTCGCAGCAAAATTAATTGTTTCCTTGAGCTGATTTCAAGTTATTGATAAAAAAAGCTGGTTGGTACTTGGTAGGTCACAGAGGCTATGGAATGTATTGTGGTAAAACGTTGAATCGCTGTACAATTGGTTTGGGGCAGCATGTTAGTGTGCTGAAACTTACGAAAGTCCAGCAGAACAGCGACTACCCTCATGGTTAGTGAAACACACTTCCTTTGGATACCTAATGTTTGCAAGATGTGGGGGGATGCTTTGTGTCAAGTGAGTTTGATTGGGCTCAAGCATAGCCTTTATATACAATTCCAAATGGGTGGCTTCCCACTGAACGTCACCTCTTGTGACTAAATGTCGAAAGTTTTCATCATAATACCACCAATCTGCATGGTTCTCTTCTAGTTTGATGACAGTTAACAAGTGGTGGGAAAAAGAGGGACTGAGCAGTTGTTGTTTTTCACATAGGATACTGGTAAACCCAATTCAAGCCAGAATCCATTGTCCCATAGTCAGTTTCATGTTCTTGACTTTGGGGACAATGCTAATTTCAGGATCAGCATTGTGTGTGTTGATTTGAAATTTTAAACCATCATCCTGAGAGTTATTTATCAAAGTGGAGAAGTCTATGTACGAACCTGACCAAATATGTGCCTTAACCTTATCTGGGATCATAGCAGATGGGGATACAGACAAGCTCATGAACTGTGATTGATAAGTAGAAGAGAAGGCAGAGTTACCTTGGAGGCCTGATTGATGCGTATCATTACCTGTATCAGCTGCTGTGCCCCGTAAAGAAAGCTGTGGCCTGGGTGGTGGCACGGGATACTGCTGTAGACAGGACTGGTGTGTTGTCTTTTAACATGGATGGTAAGGGTTGGGGACAAAATGTTGTCAGACTATTTGTGCCAGTGCACCTCAAAAGAGCTACCAGCTGATCAAACTTGTTGATCTCCTGTGCCACCTAGGTGGCAAGCCTGACCGGAGACCTGTTGCATTATTAAGTGAACAACATGGGAATTAACCTTTTCTTCTGTATTGGATGATCCTGGTTGAGAAATGGTGGCTGACAGTGTTGTAGATGTTGTCACTGTTCTGGACCATGATGTTCTGGTTGTCTTTACTGCCTCTTGTACACCAGCTGCAACTTTTCTTCAAAATGACATTCTGTTACTAATGTTCAAGTTGTGAGACGTGAACTAATAGGAAAGTTTTGTGTACAAGTGTATTAATGGAAGGTTGAGAGTTTGAACTGTGGGTGGGGTACTAAGAATTACAAGGTGTGGATTGGTCATATCTTCCCATTAATAAGAACTAAGAATATCCAGGGTGATGAAGGGATCAAAAGTGGACATAATAAGTTAATTATCTCCAATAAATTACTCATTAAATTGTCTTCATTCTGTTGCCTGGCAGTATGTTTGCAAACATCTGTGATAGCACCACTGAGTGATTTGTACAAGTGGTAATGACCCTTGTTTGACAAGTCAATGCTGCCAACCCAAAAACAAGAACTTATTGATGTGATTCCAGAATGGTAGGTGGCTGTGTCTCTCAGCCTCAAGTCAAAGAATGGCATTTGTTTGCTGTGCTTTTTTTCTCTGTATGATCTTATGTACAAGCAATCATAACAATTAGCTCTCCCCTCCACACTAAAAAGTGGCAGCAGGGCACCAAGGAATACTTTTTGACCTCATACTTATGGTACATTGTGACAGAGAGGCTAATCCTAAAATCTTGTAAGCAACTTCCTCTGGTGAAGTGGAACCATCCTGACTAAAATTATTTTTTCACTGACGAAAAGAAAAACTATGTCAGGTTTAACTTTGCTCGCAATCAAAAGATTGTGCTTATTAATGTTTTCAATCATCGTGCCCCAAACTCCATGCATAGAAATTCTAGAAATGCACCAAATATTTCAAATGCCAGTGTAACCATTTACAGAAGGAAAAACCCATTATAATTGAAAGTAATAATTAACTTTCCGAGAAATCTGTTTTAAACAAACAAATTTCAGAGTAATGAAGAACTAAATTGGCTCGACTGACAACAAAGGTCCCTTCCAGGAAGAATATCTCTGTGAGAAGAAGATGTGAAAGAATGCTGATTAGCGTGACAGATCACACGACCAGAAACTTAAAATAGATTTGCCTTTTACATTAGCCTTCACTTTAAAGCTGGCAGGAAAAGGGGGACCCAATCACACCTCCCATAAATGTTCTTATGTGAATGTTAACAGATTTAATTAATTAATTATTTATCTAGTTATTTTCACAGCAACTAGCCCAGCAGCAGATGGATGTGGATCCTCTAGATCACAACATCATTGCCAGCCTGCCCACATCAATGGAGGAAACCCACAATACAGAGTCAACCCCTCATGAGGAGTCCTGTAGTCCACTTGTCTCCCACAACTCTGATGGTGGTGTGGAAGTCACATTCCAAGCAGAATGATATATCATGTATAAAGTTGGGTACATAATACATATAATGTGATGTGTATATTATATATATATATATATATATATATATATATATATATATATATATATATATATATATATATATATATATATATATATATATATATATATATATATATATATATATATACAGGGCTCGAAATTAACAATAGTCTGCTAGCCAGAGGCTAGTAAAGTTTCTGTCGGACTAGTAATTTTTATAATTTCAATAGCCCAATGGCTAGTTAATATTGATATGTGTGTGACATTACTTTGTGGGAAGAACTAATGAAGATTCAGTAAGACAAGTATATTTCTCAATCTACAAGTCCTACTGGTTTCAAAGAATTGTATATATGTATATAGGTCCATCCACCTAATTTGGAGGCCCATTGAAAATGAGCTGAAATTATTGTCACATACGAAATAATATTATTAGCTTCAATATATTGACTCAGATTGGCACTTTCATCAACACAATGAGTTTGATAGTTTGACATAATATGGTTGTCATAAAACGTTGATAATTTGTTTTTTTACCTTATCTGAGACAAAGATATTTGACTTGCCTTCATTTTCTTAAGAAAAAGTTTTTGGGAATCCTTTGCCAATGTAATATTATTTATGACTGACAGACTTCTAGAAATAACCAGGTTACTGTGTCGTATCATTTACCATTGCTACTGTTGTCTAGCCCACTTTCTAGATGTGATGAACAGATCTAATGAACTGATGGGGTAATAAGACATGATCACTCTCTCTTTTAGAAACTTCTTTACCTGTCTTCATTTCATGACAAGGGACATTCTCCTGTTGAAAATGTTTTCTTTCCAAGTTGAGCATTTATGCACCTTAAACAGAGCACCGCCAACTATTTTCAGTTAGTTACTTGCTTCTACTACTCCTCACTTTTCCTTTTCCATTGTGGACCTTTTGTGGGCATTCCATTGTCATTGTTACTGCATATGAAAGTTGCAATCTCTCATATAGGTTGATCAATGATGATAATATTCACAATTCAGTCCAGATAAGAATGATAACATTTTCGTAAGTATAATAGGAAGAAGTGACAGAACAACCAAGAGATATTTTTAGTCAATGATTTGATGAGGGGCCCTGGGTGGCCGAATGGTCTAAGGTGCCTGATGTTACAGATCACTTACACATCTCAACATACCTGCTGTATTCCCAGACAGTGTTGGGGGTTTTTGGTGGATTCAAGAAGTGTGTTTTGGGGTCCCAAGGAGGGTCAGTGTGCATGACCTAAAAAAAGCAATGTTGTCCAATTGAGAATAAGTTATCTTTTCACATAAGCCTATATAAACAGGGTTTGTACAAAGTCTGGAAAGTCTGGGAAAAGTATGGGAAAAAAGTGCTTTTTCCAGACCTGGAAAAAGTATGGAAAATAAAGATTTTGCCCTAAAGGTCTGGAAAAAGTATGGAATTTTGGGTTGCTGTGTTTTATTTTGCTAAAGACACTTGTCACTTCGGGTGCCATTTGGTCTAGCGATGGCCATGCTGGTTCAGTGTGGTTGGCAAGACATGTGACCTATCACCCACTTGTGATTTTTGGATACTGTTTTATATTATACAGATACCACATGCTCATTTATAGTGATACAGACTTTGAATACATGTGCCAGCGGGGTCTGGAAAATATTACAATCCAGTCTGGAAAAAGTATGGAAAAGGTCTGGAATTTGTTTTACCAACAGCTGCATGAACCCTGTATAAAATTACTGCAAATTCAAATTTGATAAAAAAGAAAATAACATGTATTTTTTTGAAGCTTTTAATATATTTACTACCCAGAAATAGTTGGCACACTTAACATTGTCCAATATCACCATACACATGTACACACATGAGCCCACATTGTCCAATATCACCACACACATGAGCCCACACTGTCCAATATCACTACACACATGCACACACATGAGCCCACATTGTCCAATATCACTACACAAATCAGCCCACTTTATCCAATATCACTACACACATGCACACACATGAGCCCACATTGTCCAATATCACCACACACATGCACACACATGAGCCCACACTCACATAAACACAACCACACAGACATTAAATAAAAAGAATTGTAAAAAAAATATATCGCGTTTCTGTCTTTAAACTCCATTGGACAGTGGAATATTTTCTTCTTTAGATGCAGTCTTTGCTGACCTCAATAGTTTGGGGGGAGGGGGGTTGGTTTGAAGGTATAGCAATTGTCATTTGTGTTCATCTTGGCACTCATTTGAGACTGGATGGTACTGTTGTTCAAACTTCCCTGAAGATCTTGTTGAATTTTTCTCCACATAAAAAATGATCTTTCTGCATCTACATTGCTGTGATGGAGTGGCAAACATGTTGGGTGGTGTTGCTATGTTGTACACTCCAGAATGACTAATGTCAATATGGTGTTTGCAGTGTGTACACAAAAATGAATGCTTCTCTTGCTGCTGTGCTTCACAAAGTCAAACTCTGTCCAGGAGCTCTGAAATTTATTTTTACTGGGCTTTACTTGTTTTGCAGATTGCTCATCTTTTCCTAAATCACAGCTGCATTTCGATATTTTGCCTTAAAACATAAACCACACTATTCTTACTACCGAAATAATCATGTTTTTTATTTTATATATGGAGTAAAATCCGACTTCAAAGAAACGTTTCTGCTGATCACAAACTTGCCAACAATCTTTAATAATGATGGCTTAAACATTCTCATTCAAGCCAGTGATGTGTAATAACTTTTGTTCTTCAACCTGCATCTCTATGATTGTACCTAACTCACACAAATTGGGTTGTTTGACTTAGTGTCCTTTACCTATGCGAATTAGTCAGCAGTGTTCAATGGACTTGACACGGCATCATCCCAGCTATTCTCAGCCAATTAAGTAATCTGTGAAATGGTGGTTGCTTATCTCTGACAGCCTTACCTTTTAATTGACCCCATGATTATCAGCTGTATAAACTGCTCTGAGGATAGTTTTACATGGGCTCTAAGCAGGACTGTTTGCTGTTACAGACTACATGCTTCGGACATGTATAGCGGTGGTCAAAAAATGTCTTTTTTTAAAAATCTTCATTTTATCTAAAATTATTGAAAATCATGTTTTTCAAAACATGACAATGTCAGGGGGTTTGGGAGTCAGAAGTGTTTCTTATGTGACACGTTGTGTTATGGCAGGTATGTCTCACCTCTGTCTGTTTGAGTTTGAGTCTCAGCTCAATCAACATAGGCATGTGAGAAAGCTTGCCAGTAGCTTCCCGTGGGTCAGTGGTTCTTCCTGGTGTCCTCCTGGGCTCTTCCTCTACCAAATATACTGGCCACCATGTATAGCCTATTATGTGCTGAAAAATGGCATTAAATGCCCACAAAACCAATCAATGATTTGATGACCAAAGAATTCTTCCCAAAATAAATATTCAAATACTTGCTGCATAATACATATTCCTCCAGGTCTTTAAATGTAAATTTGTATTTGTTTATAACATTAGGGTAACAGACAAATATCTTGGGACTTGCAGTGCAGTTAAAATTTAAGTACACTCTAAGGGAAGCTAGCAGTATATATATATATATATATATATATATATATATATATATATATATATATATATATATATATATATATATATGTATGTATGTATGTATGTATGTATGTATGTATGTATGTATGTATGTATGTATGTATGTATGTATGTATGTATGTATGTATGTATGTATGTATGTATGTATGTATGTATGTATGTATGTATGTATGTGTGTGTGTGTGTGTGTGTGTGTGTGTGTGTGTGTGTGTCAAGGCTTCCAAAAGTTTTGGCTTAGGGTGTATGGGATTCAAGATGCTCATAATGTTCCATACACCCAAGTAAACTAACATGTCAATAATAATATTAACTATAGTAAAAAGTAGCTTATAATGAAATGTCAGGATTGAAATTTTGAATGAAGTTGAATGAAGAATAAAAAGAGTATATTTTTTTCAGTATTTGTAATTTCTTTCCTAGAGAAATGTTAAAAGATATACTTGTTTATAAGCTGAGTCCAACTGCAAACTGCACAGACCCAGATCTGCCATCGCATAATGGGCCAGAATATCTCTCGGTCTATGCATTTTGTTAGGAGTAATCAGTAGAACAAACAACATAGACCCTGATCTGCCCATGCATTATGCGATGGCAGATCAGGGTCTATGTTGTTTTCACTTGCACTCGACTTGAAAGCAAGTATATTCTGTAACTGATGCTAACTATATATCAGAGTATATTATAAACATGTTATTGTATATACACTGTCTGATGTCTCACGTGGAATTGTTTTGGCATAGCTGACTTAACAGCTTGTCAGCCACTGCCAAAAACAACTTGACCACCCGAGAGATCAGGCAGTACATATACAGTAGCTGATAAATATATTCATATGACAACAAATGCCCTACTGTGGATATTATATTTAGATCACCCACACAGAGTTAAGAGAGTCTGTCTGTCTTGATTGTTAGTATTTTTGTGATTGCAGTAGACCAGCAAGTGGTTCTCCACCTCATTATTATTTTGTGACATTACTGGTTGTAGTGGAGAACAACTGTATATCTTTAGTTCATTGATGGATGGTCTGTATGCATGCATCAGCAGTTTCAAATTGGAGATCAGCAGTCACTGGCCTGGTATGTGGTTGATTTGAAGGGATTCCTATTTTAATAGGGAGTGTTGAAAAATATTCAATGCATTGGATTGATAGAAGAGAGACTATACTGGCTGTCTATATACAAAGGTCAGTATGGATAATTGAATTTATTTGTTGCAAGCCTCCAGAAATCCAAATTTTTAAGTGTCAAACAATTTTACCATGACTTACAGTTGTATGGTTGTTCTCTCCCATAGCCAGTAATGCTATGTTGGTCTATGATGATAGGAGAGTGTTGTTGATTTGTGATACATCATTCCCCACCCCACACACACACTTTCATATGTGGCATGTTTGAATCTTGGATGTAATATAGTATTTCTTTTTTTCTCACCATATAACTAGATTTGTTGTTGACAACATTAAATTCTAATCTCGTTAGAAAAGTTTTAAATTTTGACTGTTACAGTCTCCATTGTCTCAGCAACATTAATTACAATGTTGAAAATCTAATTATGGTGTACAGTGTAATACATCAGGAATAATTATGGTGTACAGTGTAATACATCAGGAATAATTATGGTGTACAGTGTAATACATCAGGAATAATTATGGTGTACAGTGTAATACATCAGGAATAATTATGGTGTACAGTGTAATACATCAGGAATAATTATGGTGTACAGTGTAATACATCAGGAATAATTATGGTGTACAGTGTAATACATCGGGAATAATTATCGTGTACAGTGTAATACATCAAGAATAAAATACTCCCTTGCCAAAGGTTTTTGGGCTAATCTTATCTCGACATTTTGTTAACATGTCCAGTATTGCAGAATGGATCTTAACAAAAGGTTGTTTTCCCCAAGTAGGAATGTTGTAAAACTTGAAGTCTACTGTGCCAGGTCTTAGAATGTCCAGTACTCTAGGTAGAACTAGATATACTCTTGAGAAAAGAATTAAGCAACAGTTTTTTATATTAAAAAAATAAGTAGCGATTCATAGTTTTAAAGTATTTTGCATAGGCATTTCAAAGGTCATTCAGAAGCAGATGTCTGTAACATTACATGCTAGCCTGGATGTCTGTAACATTACATGCTAGCCTTGATGTCTGTAACATTACATGCTGGCCATTATATCTGTAACATGACATGCTGGCCTTTATATCTGTCACATTACATGCTAGCCTGGATGTTTGTAACATTACATGCTGGCCTTTATATCTGTAACATTACATGCTAGCCTGGATGTCTGTAACATTACATGCTAGCCTTTATATCTGTAACATTACATGCTTGCCTGGATATCTGTAACATTACACGCTAGCCCGGATGTCTGTAACATTACATGCTAGCCTGGATTTTTTGTCTCTCCTGCATAAACAGTGAGATGTAGCTATCATTTTTCCCACAACAATGGGCATTAAAATTCCATTTTAAACACAAGGCCTCTTTGTGTATGAAAACACAAGGCCTCTTTGTGTATGAAAACACAAGGCTTCTTTGTGTATGAAAGCAATGGGCATTAAAATTCCATTTTAAACACAAGGCCTCTTTGTGTATGAAAACACAAGGCCTCTTTGTGTATGAAAACACAAGGCCTCTTTGTGTATGAAAACACAAGGCCTCTTTGTGTATGAAAACACAAGGCTTCTTTGTGTATGAAAACACAAGGCCTCTTTGTGTATGAAAACACAAGGCCTCTTTGTGTATGAAAACACAAGGCCTCTTTGTGTATGAAAACACAAGGCCTCTTTGTGTATGAAAACACAAGGCCTCTTTGTGTATGAAAACACAAGGCCTCTGTGTGTATGAAAACACAAGGCCTCTTTGTGTATGAAAGCAATGGGCATTAAAATTCCATTTTGAAGTTTTTACAAGTCTGAATCAGTTGAGGTATATCACAGCACAGGTGCCACATTCTGCACAAACCTGGTCTTATAAATCATTTCATCATCTATTTCAGATGTGTGTAAAATCTTGTTTCTACAGATATGTTTCTTCAATGGGTATTGCAAGAAAATAATGGCGTAGAGTATTATGATCCCTATTTTCTCATTTGTGTATGAAAACACAAAGCCTCTTTGTGTATGAAAACACAAGGCCTCTTTGCATATGAAAACACAAGGCCTCTTTGTGTATGAAAACACAAGGCCTCTTTGTGTATTAGTATTATTTGCTTAATGTCTGTATCAGACATACTGCAACTCTTTTTAAAAAAAAAATAACACAATACCTGCTCAGGTAACCAGCTATATATGATACTGAATATTAAGATCATGTACAGTATGTCACATTTATGCATAAATTGATATATATGTGTACACAATTACCTTTACATAAAGGTGACCATTTTATAACAACTACACTTTGCTAATGGCCCGAGTGCTCATTATACACAGATCTGATGGTAATTCATGTTATCATATGTTGTTGATCTAAGCTATGTTAAGTGTTTTAGTCTATGCCTATTATTTATAATAATTCTTTGTGAAAGAAAAACAAAATTTTTTTATATTCTTTATTGTTTTGAAATCTTGTGTATGATCTGATGTTATATTTCAGTTAATCAAAAAGAGCGGGGGAAATAAACAATCTTGAACATTAACGTAAGGCATATTTTTTGTACAATACCATGATACTGCACTCTTCTCTCTCTCTCTAATTGTTGCACTCATATTTTTAGCTCATCTGGCCATACCAGGTGAGCTTATGGTATGGACCTATGTTGGTCATGCATCGTTTTTTGTGTGCAGCCATTAGCGCTGCTATTTTTGGCTTTTAAAACAAAACACCGAACCAGTTTCAGTTAAATTTGACAAGGTGCACACTGGTAAGCATCCATCTACATTGCTATTTTTGGCTTTTAAAACAAAACACTGGACCAGTTTCAATTAAATTTGACAGGGTACATCCTGGTTTCAAAGCTTGTCAAGTTTATGCAAATAATGTAAACCCATCATCAAATATGGCCACCATTACATCAAAGAGAAAAACCTTTGAACAATTTGTCAAAAACCACTTCATAGAATTTGACCAAATTTAACAGAAAACATCCTGGCATGGAGGCCTTTCATATTTATACACATGATACCGATCCATCATTAGATATTGCCACCATTGCTAAAAACAAAAAAACATTTAGAACAACTTGAATAGAATTTGACCAAAATTTGACAGAAAACATTCCTGCACAGTTTTTTAAAAATTATACAAATTATTCTGATCTGCCATCAGATATGACCACTATTGCTTAAAGCAGAAGAAACCTTTAAATGACAACTCCAATAGCACAGAACAGAATTTGACTAAATGTGACAGCATCCTGCCATTGAAAGCCTTTCATTTTTATGCAAATGATGCTACTTAAAATAACACTTTCTTAAACATTGGTAAACAGAATTTGACTAAATTTAACACAAAGCATCCTGACATGAAGGCCTTTCAAGTTTGAACAAATGATTCCAAGTCACAATCTAATATGGCCTCCATTACTAAATACAAAGAAAAAAAACTTTAAACCACTTGAAGGCATAATTTAAAGTTGATGGCAAAAACTGGTGTCATTAATTTGTTTTAAAAAGTCAATTTTAGCTCAAAGTTATGATGCATTTCATACATTTTAATCCCATTCTTGGAAAAAGTTTCCACACGCTGATATATGTTTGTAATATTGTGTAACTCGTAACTCTTTACACCAGATCTAGGCTGAGAGCGCCCCCTCCCCCCCCCCAATTAATTCTTGGTATTGGGATAAGGAGATGGTAAATAAGGTTGATTGACATGTTGAAATGGTCTCTTGATTCCTCTCAAGAACTGAGAAAGTTCCACCTACTCCATAACATTAACATGTATGTACATTGAAAATTAATCTTGTGGGAAACTTTCCCTGTGATTAACACAGGACTTGCAAATATGTTGTGAAAATTTTGTGAAAATTGGATGACAGATGTGGAAGTTGTACAGATTTGAAAATGTATATGTTACATAGTAAATTTTACTGAGGTATCCTACTCTGCTGAGCAGACTCACTGTCTGGCCACCAAAATGGTATGAACCCACCAAAACAGTACAAGTCCACCAAAACACAAAAAGCTGAAATGCAATATAATGATTCACACCTACCAAGTGACTGAATTCGTTAGTGGTCCATTGGAATCTGTGATAATTGACAAGTTTGATTTATTTTCATATGGATTGTATATGAAATTAAAAATTTTAATATTATTTAATTTTCTTATCTACAAGGTATGTTCTTTACTGAGAGGGTCAACTCCTTATATGATGATATTTGATGATGTCCTGGCCATTTGGATGCATTTTTATATGCCCACCATAATGAAAAATTTGAGTGTGTCATGTTATAATGTCCATCCATCCATCTGTCTGTTACCAATTTCATTTCTGCACAATAACATGAGTTCTCCAGCGTATACATTTACCAAATTTTGAAGATGGCTTTCACTGGGGGTGAGGAAGAACCCCATTAAATTTGGGGTAAAAAGGTAAAAGGTCCCGATCACTGTGACTAAAATAAAAATGGTTTCCACACAGTAACATAGTCCTGCATCACATACCTGGATCAAAAATTGTGGGTGGCTTGCACTTTGGGTGAGGAAGAAGCCCTTTTTTTTTGGGGGGGGGGGGGGGCAAAGATCAAGGTCACTGTGACTGAAAGAAGAAAAATGGTTTCTGCACAATGAATTTAGTTATACATCTCAGACCTGAACCAAACTTTGTGGATGGTTTTCACTTAGAGTAAAGAAAAAGTTTATCGATTTTGAGGTCAAATGTCAAAGTCACTATAATTGAAAGAAGAAAAATGGTTTCTGCACAATAAAATTAGTATTCATTCTAGGGTCAAATTAATTGAATCTGGAGTAAAATTAGTGTTCATTCTGGGTCAAAAGGTAAAAGGTCAAGGTCACTGAATAAATTGTAGGTGGGTTGCACTTTGAGTGAGAAAGAAGCCCATATATTTTTGTGTCAGAGGTCAAGGTCACTGACAGAAAATTGGTTTCTGCACAATAAAATTAGTATTGATTCTGAGGTAAAAGGTCAAGGTCACCATGATTAAATTTGTGTGAGGCTTGCACTTTGGGTGAGAAAGAAGCCCATTAATTATGGGGTCAAATGTCAAGGTAACAGTGACTGAAAGAAAAATTGTTTCCGCAAATAAAGTTGGTATTGATTCTGGGGTCAAACGGTAAAAGATATAGGTAACTGTGACTAAAACAAGAAAAATGGTTCTGTGCAAGAACATAGTTTTGCATCACATACTTGGACCAAACTTTGTGGATGGCTTCCACTTTGGGTGAGGAAGAAATATATTGATTTTGGGGTCAAAGGTCAAGGAGGTCACTGTGACTGAACGAAGAACAATGGTTTTTGCACAATAACATTAATTCTACACCACAGACCTGGACCAAACTTTGTGGATGGCTTGCACTTGGGCTAAGGAAGAAGCCTGTTGATTCTAGCGTCTAAACGTAAAAGGTCAAGGTCACTGTGGATAAAAGAAGAAAAATGGTTTCCATACAATACAGTTAGATCTAAATCACAGACCTGGACCAAACTTTTTGGATGGCTTGCACGTGGGGTAGGCAGAAGCCTATCGATTTTGGGGTCAAAAAGGTCAAAGGTCAAGTTCACTGTGACTAAAAGAAGAACAATGTTTTTTGCACATTTACTGTTCTGCATCACATACCTGGACCAAACTTTGTGGATGGCTTGCACTTGGGGTAAGGAAGAAGCCCATCAATTTTGGGGTCAAATGTCAAAGGTCAAGGTCACTTTGACTGAAAGAAGAAAAATGGTTTCTGCACACTTACATTAGTCGTACATCACAGACCTTGACCAAACTTTGTGGACCATGTGCACTTGAGGTAAGGAAAAGCTTATTGATTTTGGGGACTATTAAACACAGGGCAAGTATATAATCTGCTGTTACTCTTGTTCAAGCCTGGTGGTACATAAACAGTTGTCATTTTCTTCATTGTTCAAGCCTGGTGGTACATAAACAGGTGTCATTTTCTTGAGTTGTATATAAATGATTTGGTCATTATCATGGATGCATAGGTCCATAATTTATCATCTTGATTTTATTACTGCTGATTTGTGATTTAATTCAACCTTGAGGGCAACAAGAAGAATTGCACACCTGACTCAGAGCAATGACATGGATTTATTTGCACAGTGTTGATCCTAGGCTGTTTGAGGAGGATGCAGCACCCTGTTCTCCCTAGGTGGCCCCCTGCCCTCTCTGGAGTGCACCCAGCCCTCGATGGTTGCTCTGACTTAAATATCCAGAGGTTTGGTAAATGGCATATGGTAACATTCAATATGTGCAGTTTGAACATCAACTTGGCATTATTAACATCTATTTTTCACTTTCTCTGCAAATATTATCTTAAATACACTAGTGGAATGCATAAAAATGTCCTCTTTTGTAGAGAGGGTGGTTTTAGAAGAGACTTTACTGCACTTAAAATGCCCTGATAGGCAACCAGCACTCTTCCCAAACTAGTGGTCTGGGGACAACACTATTTGCATAAGAATATGATTCAACACTTTATGATCCATTGAGTGTTGTTACCAGCAAGTAACAAATGACATGTACATGAATAGGTGTAGGAATTTAAAATTAGTGTAGTACATGAATGTATGTATATATGTATGCATGTATAGGGTTTAACAGCACAATCCTGTTATAAAGTGTAAAAGGTTGGAAAAATATATAGGTTAAATCTTTGCTAAAATGTTCAGGAAAATAAACTCTTCCTAATAAAATTAAACATATACTCATGCAATATAAATTATAAAGATAAAGATGTTAAAACTCTGTAATAGGTATATAAAATTAAAAGTATAACTAAAAATGTAAAGGTGTTAAATTCTAAAATAGGTATATAAAATTAAAAGTATAACTAAAAATGTAAAGGTGTTAAATTCTATAATAGGTATATAAAATAAAAAGTATAACTAAAAATGTAAAGGTGTTAAATTCTATAATAGGTATATAAAATAAAATGTATAACTAAAAATGTAAAGGTGTTAAAACTCTGTAATAGGTATATAAAATGTATAACTAAAAATGTAAAGGTGTTAAATTCTATAATAGGTATATAAAATGTATAACTAAAAATGTAAAGGTGTTAAACTCTATAATAGGTATATAAAATAAAATGTATAACTATAAAGGTAAAATCCTGAGAATAGGGGATCAAAATTGTTGATGTAATATGAATGGTTTTAGAAAGTCCAAAAGATTTTCTTTCATGGAATATCATCAAAAACCTGTTCATCGAGTTGACATTAAAAAAAACAACTTCTGTCACACTGGATGGAATTCAATACATATGACAAGAACGTTCTTCTGTCAGTGGACGCTGGCAAGGTACACTGTCCTGTTAGTGGAGGCAAGGTACACAGTCCTGTCAGTGGACGCTGTCAAAGTACACAGTCTGGTTGAGGTTCGTCCTTCAAGATGTCAGTGGATGCTGGCAAGGTACACAGTTTAGTTGAGGTTCACCCTTCGGGAGGTATGCATGGGTCAGATATGTGTGTCCTATATGGGAAGGACACAATATGTTTTTCACCTCATCGGTTAGTTCTGTATGAATAATGCTACTCTACAATGACAATATTACTGTAGTACACGATTAGGTGCCTTTTTGGAACCATGTGCACCCCCCCCCCCCCACCCACACACACACACACACACCACACCAATCCAAGATTCTACAATGTTCCCCTTCTACAAATCTTGTACTCTCCGATATCAGACTAGTTGTAGAATTTTATTGTTTGTGAGCAATTACTATTTTTCGAGCATATTGTTTTACTACAAAATTAAATTGGTGAACAAATGTCATCATGCTGCCTGGAATGTAATGTTTTTTGATTTGTCCATGTATTCAGATGTAGAGTTTTCCCACTTTAAATGCTGGTCATGTGATCTTTAAAAGTGACCCACATTAAAAGAGAGGTCACGTTATACTGAGAGATGTTCCAACAAGAATGTATCATAATCATGCATTAACACAAAACATACAATACTGTATCTGTCGAAGTGAATCCACATCGTACCGTATAGGCTCGGTCCAAATGCAAACAACATAGACCCTGATCAGGGTCTATGTTGTTTATTCAACTGCATAGACCCAGATCTGCCGGCGCATTATGCGATGGGTCTATGCAGTTTGCAGTTGATATGAGATTATACGCGAGTATATACGGTAATTGGTCCTCAAAAGCAACAAAATTATACCTATTTCTAAATATGCTAACAAAAAGGCGAGGCAATGATGCAGAAGGTGTTATATATGTCAATGATCTTAAGCTCTCACCCATTCCAACAATTGCTGCATTCCAGCTCACATACTTGTGAAGGGTTTGGTAATCACCAATGTAAAGACTTGGATCCCAATACAGCTGCAGCGAAGAGCTTGTTTTCATTACAATCTTTGTCACTTTGAATCACTTCTTGTTATTTGTAACTGATAAAGGATATCAGGATGTCTTCGTGTAATTGTTTCAAGTAACATCCTGTACTGCTTGTCGAAACGATATATTACATCTGCTGTGCATGTATAACGAAAAACCTACGAAGTTTGTGTCAAACAGTCAAGCGGTAGTTCAGTCGGGGGACACGTGTTGTTTCTTCTGGTCGTGTCCGTACAGCGTTCGTCGTCTGTTGTCCACTAGACAGTCCATTAGCAAATTGTTTGTTAGCGCTACTCCAAAGAAACTACTACGTTATAAGTAAAGTCATGAAACTTGGCAAACAGTTTTTATTTTAAGGCCTGGTTGCTCGTAAATGAAAATGGTGCACTCGGACATCCAATATGTCCGACAGGGCTTCTGTCTCGAAATCTTGTTATTACTACTTCTCATGAACGGATAGTCGTATTTAAATCAGGTTTTCACTAAAACATTTTTGGTGTGTGTGTTTACTAAATGAAAATGGTGCTGAATCTACACCAATTTGGCCGTCGTGGCGGCCATTTTGAAAATCCTTTTATCGTTACTCCTCCTGAATGGATGGTCGTATTATTAATAAAAAGGGTTTTCATTAAAGCAATTCTTTCTATATTTAAATGTTGTTGGTCCTGACCTCCTACATGGCAGCCACAGAAGCCATCATGAAAGTTTCGTTATCGCTACTCCTCCACAGAAGAGTTGGTCGTATCGACATGGATGTTTCACAGACGAACGTAGGATATCCAAGATGGCCGCCCCGAACGATCTGCTATCTTGCTATTGCTATTTATTTTGAACGAATGACATAGGGTTTTCACTGTGTACAGTACTTTTTTAAAAACTAAATGTAGTTGTTTTGAAATGAAAATGTTGGTGGTTTTTTGCTGCTCCTCCTGAGTGCACGGTCGTGTGATAACACGTGTTTGCGGTTTTCACCAAGCACTTCTCAGTATATGTAGTTGTAAATAAAAATAGTGCTGATCTGACTTTATCGGCCTTGTTGAAAATCTTCTGTTATTTCTTTGAATGAATAATGGTAATAGTTGAAAATGGTGACCATCTGACCTCCAATATGGCCTCTACGGCAGCCACTGGAAAACCATGTTTTCGATGCACCTGAACGGATGGTCATATAAGCACCGAATTTCCACTAAAAAATGACTTACGATATGTAGCTGGTCTTCTATGAAAATAGTGCTGATATGATCTCCAACAATGGCCGCAACACAGAAGTTCTCAGAATTTTAGGACAATAAGGGATGAGAAAACTTGAAGAAAATTTTTTTTTTATCATATGTACAAGTATCGTGCTGTTGTCCCATGTAGTATTCTCGCATAAAATGTCTTCCACCAATCGTGAACCGTTTTCAATATATTATATTTTAAATTAATGTCCATTCTAGTGTCACTTGTACGTCTGTTTTTGTATTTTTTTAGGCTAGGATGGAAATGCAATTGTGTGTAATCTTTGGAGATACCAGTGTATTACATACACACATTGGTGTTGCATTTGACGCAATGTTTTGCCATACGAGACTAACATCTCTTTCAGAAAAACTGTAACACTAAATCGTCTCAAAATGGATATAAAAAGTCTTCAAAATGAAATACTTACAATTGTTGTATAAATTACACTCTAAACTTAATTCGGAATTTCAGGTTTTGACTAAGTAATTGAACATAAATGAAGATTAATGTACAAAAGATTTCGATTTAATTAATAAAGCTAGCTAAAAAAAAAAAAAAAAATACCCCCCCCCCCTCCAAAAAAAAATACCCCCTCCCTCCCAATTATGTCTAATTCAGTTGTTGATTTCAACGTAAAGAAGGAAGCACAATCAGTGGCGGCGCGAGGGTTCGAGGCGCCCGGGGGCAATGTTCTTTAGTGGCGCTCCTTCTTTGCCACAAAGAAGTTTTTATGTCAGTTGCCAACCCCATTCCCATCCCCATATACGTTTTGTGAAGAATTGCCCCGTTACACTAAGGGGAGGTGAAATATGAAAATTTCAGATGCAAAAAAAAAAAACTCCCAAAGACGCCCGGGGGCAATTGCCCCCACACCCGCCACTGAGCACAATCTACATTGTAATATAATTTTACAAGCAAATAAAGGAAGAATCATCAAATTCACTCGCTCTCATTCCTCATATTATGTGGACATTTAACTTGATGCAAGAAAGTTTTCCCCACAGAAATCTAACGTGTTTCATGCAATTCCTTCCAGTATTTTGTTACTTATGGAATTGCAGTAAACTGTACCACTTTTGTTCACGCCGCATGTGGTTTTGTAATTGCAGTAAACTGCCACTTTTGTTCACGCCGCTAGTAGTTATGACAGTGCAATCAATTGTACTAATTTTGTTCACGCCGATGATGATGATGATGATTATTCTTATTATTATTATTTTTTTTTTAAATATTTTTTATACATTTTTATTTTTTTAAATTTTATTTTATTTTATATTTGCTGCTGCTGCCATTACTGAAATATGAAGCGACCATTGAAACCTGCTGTTGATTATATATTCATGCAAATGGTTCGAATTTTTTTTTTTTTCTTTTCTGACTGGCCATCATGGTAATGTTTATATAATTTTCCCCACAATATGTCATAATAACATACTTTTAACTTCAGGAAGAAAAAAAATACCTATTAAACGTGTCTGAATCAATTGTATGTTATACAAACTTCCGTTACCTTCAGCACAGCCCCCTTTATTATACAATTGTTTTTTCTCACTCTTTCACTTATTAAACTCTTTGACTCCATAATATTCCGCTTTCTAACTTAAAAAGTACCAAAAATGCTATGTGTCAAAATGAATTTCCCGTGCATGATGTATCAACTGTTTGTGGTCTTGATTTAATAACGTTATAAATCCGGAAAACTTTGTTTACCAAGTGCAGTGACTCATCACCTAATCCTTCTACATCTTAGTAAATAAAATCAGTATGATCATCTTTACTTGATAAACTTACTATAACAACCTCATGGATAAAGTAGTAGGGACCTCTTTGGTAACGGAAGCTAGTAGTGACGGAAATTAGCCAATTTGCTTTATTTCTGGAGTCTGTGCGACTTTTACGAAATATTGAAATTTGTTTTATAAAACAAAACTTGTATATTTCATGACTAATAAGATTTAAAACCTTTCTTGCTATTAAGATATTTTTTTTAAAGAAAGGTGGTGACGGAAGTTAGCTTTTTAAATGTCTAAATTATCAATTTCGACTTGTCTGTTTTATTCAGAAGTCTTAATTTTAAAACGGAAAAAGAAGTATATTATTTTTAATTTTATAGTTAGATATTTCTAATGGAAGTTAAGGAAGCTATGCGTACCAATTTTGGTTATTATTAGTTTTGGGGTTTTACGTTGTAAAAAATATCAAATCATGGTGATAAATCTTGCACAATTAAAACTTCTTTAAACATAATGATTCCTCTCCATTTCGTGATCCAAGAACTTTAGTTAGTACGGTTTTATTTGATTCTGCTTTAGCAACATGGTAATTATTACAGAATTAAGACAAAATAACAAAGGACAATTTTCAGAAAGTCATCCACAGAATGTGTTATTGTCTTTGTCACTTGTAAATTATGCAGAGTAAAAATAATGGAACATGAACTCATTCAGTTTGCACGTATTATGATTTTTTAAAAAATCTCATGACAGCCTTTTTGTAAAAAAAAATCTTATGACAGCCTTTTTGTAAAGAAAATCTAATGACAGCCTTTTTGTAAAAAAAAATCTAATTTCCTCTTAATTATCCAACAAATCTGAGAATGACTGGACAGTGGTCAGCTTTAAAATCTAGTCATCGCTACTCCTCCTGAACAGATGGCTTAACTGACCTAGAGTTTTCATTAATACATTTCTTACGAAAGGATTTCATGCGATAAGATGTTGGTTCTTGATGAAAGTAGTGGTGATCTGCCTTCAACATGGCCGCCACGCTGGTGATCTGGAAAATCTTGATGTTGCTACGGTTATACTGACATGATCTTTTCATAAAACACTTCAAACTTAATGTAGTTTGATCCTAAATAAAAGCAGAGCTGATTCAACCTCCAACATGGCCACCACGATGGCGATATGGAAAATCTTTTTATTGCCACTCTCCGTGAACGAATGGTCGTATCGACAACAGTATGTATGTATACTTCATATTCGTATGAAGAAATAGAGGATATCTGTGTAAGGGTGCAAATTTCTGTCGATGAATTTCGGTAGAGCAAATTAGTTAGATTTATGAGGAAAGATACCGTATTAAATCGCTAGATTGCGATGGCTTTAATGTCCCTGTTTGGGGCGAGATTGATTCTTAATTAAGCATTCATTGTATAACGGTCGGATTGAAGGTGAATTTGGGGTCTTGGTATCGAAAATGTCAAAATTGAGAGGATGCAGAGACTATTTGTAAAGCCAGTTGAAGTAGTGTCATCTTTTGAAATTTTCCAGAATCGGTTATTTAAATAGCGCGCTGAATCAGAGGGTTACTCTAACCACGATGGGCGTGTATTTATAAAAGGCGGTAGATATGTTTAACCTTGATTGGCTGCGCTAAATAAGGGGTGTGTTTCCCAGACGAAATTTCATGTTTTAAATATTCCACATCGCAAAATTTAATCAGTCCAAGTTACTGCGAAAGGCCGGAAAAGATCTCGACTCCGAGCAGAATAAGACGAAATTCTCTCGTATAAACAATTGTTCAAGGGACAGGTGTCTGGAAGTTGAGGGACACGATTCTGGCTGTAGAAGCGAGCGAGTCTCGAAAAGCACAAGGTATTTGCATCAATCTCATGCTATTCATTGATATCTATATAATTATTTGTTTGAATTTATTTGTTTAAATTCGTGCAACAATTTTATTAATATTGTTTAAATTTGTCGTCTTGATTTTTATAGGAATCATGCATTCTAAGAATTGCATGCATTACTTTATGAGCTGCGAGAATCTGTGTGAATTTACCTGTCGTAGATGATTTCATGTATGCTAAAGAGTTGAGCGAGTGTTCACTGCCACTAATGTAGTCAAGCCATGAAGCGAATTTCATCGATTCATTTGTATAATTAAGACGTGCACTGAAACTAATATCTCGTGTGATGTTAGACTGAGTTAGTGATGAAATAGCCGTTAGAAAGTACATTAATCTTCTGAATCTAGGTTTGTTTATCGTCTGTCAGGTTTGGCCTGACCAGATAGCCTTTGGTATCTGTTTGAATTCCGATAGGACGATATCTGACGTAACGAGAGTTAGGTAATGTTCTACTCCCCAGAATGAAATCTGACGGGGTATTTAGGTTGCTTCTTGATTATTTTAAAGGGGAAAATAGCTCCACCTATCTATCCACCTACCTACAAACCCAACCATCGATGCACGTATAAGTATCAACGTAGAGGGTAGAGAGAAGAGGCATCCCACACAAAGTTCGAGGACCGAAAGAGGCTGGATGAGAGAGAAGCAAACAAAAGGAGAATATTAACCTTGACCTGGCAGCAACGTTGAAAATAGGGAGTGACCAGCAATAACAAGGTTATGCAGGCATGCTGGGCAATTGATTCGATTGTTCACTCGATTCCATGATGAACTGAGTCTATCGATTTAAACAGATCGGCTAATTACATAATTATATTTGTCTTGAAATTCGGTAAATGATTTCAAAAAGTGTATCTTTCTAATGTTATGTAATTTGTTTTATGTAATTGATTAAATTGTTATATTTCATGTACGGGGGCTCGTGTTATTCTTTTCTATATATCTGCTCAGATCTCTATTTATCCCATCTATAAAATTTCATATTTTATTTTATAATCTACTCGATCCGGGCAATAACACCGAGGTCGATCATCCTCTTGATAACGATAACCAACCAAATCGTACACCTGTTACAAGAGGTGCGTAACAATCTGCGTTTTTTTTAGTAGATATACGGAAACATTTCTCGAGTGAGGTGGAAACATTGTATTGTCGCGAGTGGCGAAGCCACGAGTGACAATACAAAATGTTTCCACTTCACGAGCGAACTATTTCCGTATATCTACTCAAAAAACGTACATTTTCGTTTTATTACGTATTTTTTAAAGGAGAAAAACCTTCTATTTGCATGGGTTTTCGCCATTATGTGCCAGTGCGATTAACAGCTGCATTACTACATCTATAAAAATAAGTTCCTAAATTTTACAATAATTTTGGGACAGCGACAGTTTACAAATTTAGCTTGTAAATATCAGGCTTAAAATTGTGTATTTTGTCAAAATAATGACTGTATTCGTATGAAAATGAAGAGATTTTATTTTTTTTTAAACACATTTCATACGTGGATTGATTGTATCTGAAAGACTTCAGAGCATAACATCTTTAAACAAATTTTTTTATTGATTGCGAGTTTACTTGTAAGGATTTTCGTCCTTCGTTTTGTTTATTTCTACATTCAAAAGTTAATTTTTGTGTAGTCTTGGCAAGCTTGCAGTCTAGCTCGGTAGCATACGCGGTATCCAATTTTCGACTGTTATTTAATTTCGGTTTGCAATCAACACTAATCAACGCCCGATTTATCCATGGTTTTCAAACACGATTGTGATACGAGTTAAAATTGCTACTTCGAAGATTGTTGTACTATATTTGATCACGTTTTTTCCTTCTTCTAAAAATGTGTACCGTTTGTCGTAGAGTATTACAGGTATACAATACTGTATGGGTGACACATAGCAACACGTCATGTAAGTTCAGTCGCTAACAGTTTCCATGATTCTTGTAGAAAAATAATTATAAAAAAGTTAATAACTTAAGTCTACTTTTTGCTGTTTGGAGTTCGTATTTACGCATTTCTATATGGCACCTCGTTGATTGTATAAATGTACACTAGTAGAGGGCCTACAGTTGACACATTTTAAGATCTGTACATCCTGATGTGGATGGAGAGAGGAGAGGATCAGAGGGAGAGAGGAGCAGAAGAAGAAAAATAAAATAGGCCTAAATATGGAAATACAGGTTTGAATAACATACATTAGAGCAGATATATTTCCTAAATGGGAAAAAATTAGTTCAAAAAGTTATATCGCCACTGTGGCGATAAAAGTGGTATCGCCACTGTAGCGATATCATTTTTCTCCCACTGATATATTTAAATATCTCACTATGAAATATATAATAAAACATTCTACTAATGGACGCACGACAACACCTGACATTTTAAGTACAATTTCTTCTCAAAGATTTTGTTGTCTCCAAATTATTTATCATATCCACCCAAAGGATAAGAAGTTCATCATACACGGTTTGCCGTATGCAAACATTTACCGGAACAACAGGGAAGCGTTTGAGCCCGAGGATTGAAAGTCTTTCCCCAGTACACCGGCAAACGTGAATGTTTGCACACAGCAAAACTGTGTATGATCGTCATTCTTACACGATCTATTACAAGGTACATAAATTATATAAAATTAAATAAAGTTTTGTTTTGTTTTTTTGGTTTTTTTTTTTTTTGGGGGGGGGGGAACACACACACGCATACATACAACCACGCGAGTTGTATTCAGATATTTGAGTACTGCTGACGTCACAAAATCACACATGTTTGGCCAGGAAATAGGCAAAAAGCGGCCTGATTATGTAGGGATAATTGTTTGCGTGTGTGTGCGTGTTGAGAGAGTGTGAGAGAGAGAATAAATATATCAATTTACATGTATTAAGATGAATAGCAGAAGATATTTTGGGTCATTATAGGATATATCCCTTAAGAGATCTGCAAGACGGCGAAGGCAATAAAACTCCGCATCTTCAATACAAAATTTTCAAATTGACGGAAGTCCGTCTCGGTAACCCATTCACCCTGTGCTTGACCCTCTTCTCCTCCCCCCCCCCTCCCCACCTCCAATCCAATTTGTACATTCAGCTCCAGAAAACAATTTATAGGATATCAGGCACTTTTAATTCCTTTAAGTTGAAATAAACAGGACAAATGTCAAACTGTGTTGTATTGGAACAATAAGGGGGCAATATTACATAGATAATAATAAACAGATGTGCAAAAGATTCTCGTATGCTTTTAAAAGGTCACTTCTTGAAGCACAGGTTCCATTCCACAGTTGCGTGCTCCGCAAAGAAAATAATTTTTAAAGAGGAAGTTCGGGCTTTACTCATTTATAGGTAAAAAAAAGATTAAACTTTGATAAAAAAAATAATTCTGATATTTTCACAATCTGTAGCTCGGTACTGAAGATATTTGGACTGAAAGATACAAAACTAGCGGGCACTAGGACATGTCACTCTTTTGTATAGAGAGCGTGCAAGATGTAACATCATCACAGCACTTCCTGCTCGTGCACAACGGTATGTTATAGGCACTTTTATCATATGACTACTGTGTTATTTACATTAATTTACCCATAACGCCATATGATAATTTTCAGATATGTAACACATACCATAACACCTCATGACGATGCACATAACGTCATAATCATAACGTTATTCAATACCGAATGTATTTCAAGGTCATAATTCATTACACTATTTTACAGTTTGGTCAAATAAAATCAGTGTTTTTCGTCACATGATAAATAAAATCTTACATTTGTTGTAATTTCAAAAGAAATTTAGGAAACTCGTCCAATAATTTCAATCTTTTGCTTGCCAAGGCTCGTAAAAGATAAAAGTTATTCGACTGGTTTCATACATTTCATTTGAAATTACAACAAATGTAAGATCCTCTACAAATCATTAAAATTAATGTCAGGTACTGCACATCTATATATGTATGGTATGGTGTATATATCTAGGATATACAGTGAGGTTCGATATAATTTTACACCAGAACGATACTGTAGTATATTTTATCTCTAGTTAATGAAAATTGTTGTGAGTACCCTCTCTGTGGCTGTCGACAATGTTCACAGTGTTAGGGTTAATTATTTTACCTAGTTACACAATGACACTGAGAAAGACCAGATTTTTTTCCCATTAAATTGGAAGAGCGAACAATTGTATTCTCGATCTCCGATCCGGTAAAGTATCAAGAGCAATTCAGATAATAAATCCATAATTTAAGGACTGTAAACTTCCCCTTCAAATAATGTGCATTCATGAGGTACTTAACCGCCTCTCAAAGATGTGCCTATTTTAAATCTCTCAATCTCTGTTTTCCTCTGTATATTCTGGCTCTTAAGTTACATATAACCATCAACCCTCACCGTTAATGCCCCTCTGAAGTCATTACTCAAATCTGATTCAGAACTTCCCATTTTAAATAACAAGCCTAGCTTGCTTTGTCGAGTACAATGACAGCTAATAAGGGAAGGGAACTTACAGTGTTTGTGAGGTGTATGAACAACGCGTTTCGAGAGAAGCCAATCATATAGTGTTCAGTAAAGCGACTTACATCAAATAGATGTAAAATGTTTGCCGGAAGTAAAGGTTTCTTCCATAAAAGAAGTGGCATTATTTGTAACCATAGCAGCAGGTACGATAGAGTTATATTTTCTACAAATAGTTCTGAAAATAGCGGACATGCACTGCCCGTTGTTATTTTCAGGTCCGACCGAAATGGTCGAGCCCTATTCCAATTGGAGAGAGGTGTGAGTGCCACCTGAGGAGCAGTTTGTTGACTGGTATCGGCCTAAATTGGCAAGCCAACATGATAGGCCGGTAACAAGTAAAACCTCTGTCTCCCGATTGGTTAGTCAGTGACGTCATTCGCACAACAGTGACGCTATTCCATAATTAGTGTGGAAATCCCCCTTCCCCCACGAGCTCCAGTGATTTGGTTAGTAGTTTTAGATCAACGCGGCGAAGAATTAAATAAAAGTAAGACATTTTTGTGCTTTCTTCAAAGATGGTGGCTGATAGTTATCTGCGGTCTCACGAGCACCAGAAGTGTCACGCAGTTGTCAGCGAAGAGCTGTTTGCTATCTGACGTCACACATTGCAAGTAGAGGCTACTTCAATGCTAACAACCGCTTTGAGTGGCGAAATGGCGGCGCACTGAAATCAATTAATTTAGCGAATATCTTTTTCAGTGATCGCATAAAACTGTCACAATTTAAAAAATTGCACATGTAACTTTGCCAATTCAAAATTTAATATCAAGTCCCG
Organism: Margaritifera margaritifera; assembly: GCA_029931535.1. NCBI lineage: Eukaryota > Metazoa > Mollusca > Bivalvia > Unionida > Margaritiferidae > Margaritifera > Margaritifera margaritifera. The sequence goes on along the minus strand of JAQPZY010001457.1, from coordinate 2,057,204 downwards.
AACTTCCCGTTTAAATGAAACACGAATCACAACTTTTGACCAAAGGAGCATATTGACGTTTAATGAAAAAAAATCTGTTATGCTTTTTTTCCTGGTGTAAATTGGTTCTATTTAACAGTCTAATTATACCTGATGATGCATTGCAGATACCTTATTTTCGGTATGGTTACCAGTTTTGAATGTAATCGGATTGAAGGACCAGTTTTTAAAAGAATTTCTTTTAGCACATTTTGGTAGTTTTGTCAGCCATAATCTTATTTATTAAATTTTGCCCTCATAAAGGCAAAACGAAGTACTTAAAACATCATATGACAATAGGTGTAGGAAAATCCGTTTGTTTTAAAAGGAAAGCGGCATATATACTAGTACAAAATCTCATCTTTTAAAAAATAAATTCCTGAGCGGATTTTAAAGGTGCTGAATAATACTTAAATTAGAATCACAAGTTATATGGATGGAAAATTTTACTCTTACACGAAACAGGTTTACAAGTTGATGTATTGGAATAGTATTGACCAAAAAGATGTGACCTCCAAAGGCATTTGTGTCAGGAGGATTCTTTTGTGAAAACTATGGACTGAAACATCAGCACTTCTACAGCGGTCTAACCGTCTCCTAAGGCAACACATCTATAATTACTTACGTAAAAACCTCTCTTTTAAGTTTCTAAATCTGGTCAGAAACTAACCTGGCAGGCACCTTGGTTTTCAAACTTAAATGATCTCTTAAAGATAGACTGACATTTAATAAATTCCCGCTCTGGAGTTATAATACAGCGATTTATAAAAAGCTGTCAGATAATGATATAACAGAAACACACTATCTCAGCTTTGCTGTTGAAATAAGGCGATTTCTCGTATAATCAACCATTCCTTTTGATCCTCCGTCACTTCTATCATAAGGCACATGATATCATCAGGAATGGATTTATCTAAAATAAAGGTTTCATGAAAGTTTCCCAATGTTTTAGTTCTATTGCATTTCAAGTCAGACGTACCAACTTTCACTTCTCCATGGTGTAATATATCAAGTGGCTTTTTCACATGGCCAGTATTTATATATATCTTTGTCAGATTAACGGGCTTTTCGAATATCATTTTATAATAGTTTCCTTTCGTAATATTAAACGCCCAGAACAAATCGTTCCCAACAAGATAAGGGCTATTTGGAACATACTCGTCATAAGCTATCATATCTGTTTCGATCTTTGCTTTCGGGTTTTCTATTACATATTTCTTTTGGCTCACTGCAGTTTGGTCCTTGAATGATTTGTCAATAATCAACTGTTTCTTATCCTTTAAGGATGACACGACCCCTTTGTGCTGGAATAGGGAAGGCTTATGTCTTATATCTTTAAACTGAGTCGTGATTTTCTTCATGTAATCTATCAAATTATCCGCCGGCTGGAAATATGAGAATAGTATCAGATAATGACTTATAAGGTCAAGGTCACGTGAATGAAAGAGCTTTCCGATGAAGCCAATTGAGGAGAAATCCAAACAAAACCAATCTACACTCTGCCTCCTGATAAAACTTTGAATGCTGTTGAAAAATCCTTTGGCGGGTATCACATCATCCTCAATGTTGATGTAATATGTTGAAAGATTTTCGCAATATTTAAACAAAAATGCGTAATCTAAATTTTGCTTTGTCCGCCATTGGACCCGTTCGGCACTATCGTTAAACGTTCTTTTCAGGTGGGTGAAGTCGTAATAGATATTATCAGGTGTACTGATGATTTGAATGAGTCCACTTTCGATTTCTGTAGGAAAGAGTTCGTCGAATTTCAAAAGGACCTCTTGTATCCATTTCTGATCCTGTTGTGCAAGGTAAATGACGAGCACGAAAGCATTCTTCTCGGTGTCAGTGGAAGCTCTTAGAAGGGAATTAACTGTTTCATACATGTACATCACATCACCTTGCCTTTTGACAGACGGAATTCCAATTGTGAGATAACCTGTAAGAACATATATTTTGGAGTTAAAACAAATTATCAAATTCTCTCTGTCACGCATGCGGTCACACACATATACACACGCACACACACATAAACAGACAGGCACAAGCACGCAACCTTGTGTAATTGTTATTATTGGCTCTTGAAATATCAATTGGAATTCTGTGCTTTATCAACATTTATGGAGAAAACTGGTTAAACTGTCGAATATGAGCCGTTTTAGAAAAAGTGTTCGATGGTGGGGGAAGTCCGATAAATCAGCACCCAAACCTGTACTGATACTGATGGATAGTTTGGATCTGATATCACCTATTCATTAAATCGTGCAATTGTGCAGAAAACTTTGTCCGCAACACATCCGTGCACATTTTAGACACTTACCGGTTTTTCTCGCGGCTCTAGAGTTACTGTGAGTTGAAGTGTCCTTTCGGACATATGCACAGAATATGTCCGAATCAAATCCTATGTTTGACAACTTGTAAATCCACCTGGAATAACACAACCCTACCTCTTCTCACCATTTTCTAATTTCATGGCTACATCCGGCTGTTCCATCAGATCCAGCAACCAATCTAATGCGACTTCCGCTCCGTCGCTCATTTTAATGTTTCGGTTGCTTTAGTCATGCGACTCGAGTCGAGTGTCCGTGGATTTATCATGTGACTGTCACGTGCACTTAGGAAGCAACCATCTATATATATAACAGTTACAAATATTTCAATTACCAGTTATAGTGGAGTTATCGTTCAGTTCATTTAACGCGTGATTAGAAAAAAAGAAGAAAAAGAAATGGCGGATAATATACGTCGAGTCGAGTCACATGAACAAAGCAACCGAAACATTCAAATGAGCGAAGGAGCGGAAGTCGCATATGACTGGATGCTGGATCTGATGGAACAGTCGGACGTTGTCATGAAATTAGGAATGGTGAGAGGAGGTATGGTTGTGTTATTCTATGTGGATTTAGAAGTTGTCAAACATAGAATTTGATCCGGAAATATTCTGTACATATCGCCGAAAGGACCCTTTAAACTGCCGCAACTCAAGAGCCGCGAGAAATACGTGTGTCTAAAATGTACACTGATATGTTGCGGAAAAATCTGTCTCCACAATTGCTAGATTTAATGAATAGACGAGATCATGTCCAAACCGTCCATCAATATCAGTACAGGGTTGGGTCCCGATTTATTGGGCTAGGGTGGAGGCCATATTACTCTGTCCCTCGTAGTCGAATTTTTCATTTCTCTGCATCGTCATTTTGAATAACTAATGCCAGCGGCTCTTGCCCATCCCCTCCTCATCCCATATCCTTTGAATCCAAACCCCTGACGTACAACAATATCAGCAACATTAAAACAACAACGTCAACAACAAAAACTACTACTACTACTATTACTACCATCACTGATGATGATGATAATGATATAATAGTAATAATAATAATAATAATAATAATAATAATAATAATAATAATAACTTTTGAACTTTCTGATCTTGCCCCTCAAGAGAGCTCGTTCTGGAATAACTTCTATCCGATGTTTAACTGAAAGTTTATCGTGCCTCACTGGAGTTTCTGTCACTTTGATCTGGTCTTGTTGTATTCCTGAAAAATTATTTATTACATGCTTGAATTCATTTATAACAATTATTCATATTTATAAATCATTAGAGAAAAACAATCTCGAAAAACACGAATTTTCTGCACTAGTCACATCGACATATATTGAATGAACACGAAGAGCACACAACGAGAGAGAGAGAGAGAGAGAGAGAGAGAGAGAGAGAGAGAGAGAGAATCTTATGAATGTGAAGTTTATTGGCCAAATCAGAAAGTCATTATTATAATAATTATTCTTGAAATTGCAATCTCTTATTTGTTTAATCCTTATTTTTATTTAGAAGAGCCATATGGGTCAGACGCTCATACGATCGGATAAAACAGGTAAATTTATATTACATTCGTACCACAATACATAGATTTCTACTTGTTTTAAAGAACTAGTTTAATATAAATAAATTTTTAAAAAAAGAAAGAAAGAAAGAAAGAGAGAAATACCATCAGGTGGTTGGTCCCTTTCCGGCGAAGGTCTGAGAGTTATTTCCCTTTCTGGAAGAAGCCTAATTTGGCGGGAATTATAACCTTTTTTGTCATGCAAAGTCCCGACCTATTCAACAGTATAAATGAAACATTTGACAAAATAAATAAAATAAATGAAAAGAAAGAGAAACGAGGACGGTATTTAACATCCCTACAAGTTGGGCTTCCAAAGTGCGAAATAAAAGCAATATTTTTAAAAAATTATTTTACCTAAACGTTGACATATATTTCTTATACCATACAACGGGGAAAAACCTACGTCACACTAGGTCATAAGTACCGTACCTTTCCATTCTCAAATGGTAAATTTGCATCGATTCGTGAACTTTTCGTGCTCCACGCAGCACTTGGAAAAGCATCTCGTAAACACAAGTTGGTGTACCGATTCCAGCTATATCACGCCAAAGATTTCTATACAATTTGCAGCCATTATTGAGAACATATTGACAAAGTTTGATTTTAAGGATCCATATGCTAAAACTTGAAACTCCGAACAAGGTCAAAATCTACATTTCTCCAGGAAATACTTATTCTAACAGTAAAACAAGCGAATCTTACAACTTTAAGCACTGGTTTATGACAATAATCTTTATTTTGTCCATAAAACTGCATATATTTCCTAATATAAGCCGTAGAATCGAACTGATACAATCAAATCCAAAATTTGTACGTCAATAAAATTTTCACCCACTGGTTTGGCATTGTATACACTTATTGATAACAGTCCCTAAAACAAACTGATTTTTTAGTGCAATTAGATGTTGGAATTCCCTTCCTTTTGAATACCGCGAATCTCCGTCCTTGGGCGTATTAAAAAAACAAAAACAAAAGAAACCCATCCTATTTTGACCATAAATTTAACAGCCGCCCCAATAGTTGGGTCAAGGCTATAGAAAATTTCATGATGTTAACCAAATTGCGAAACAACTGTAGTAGTTGGAACGTTAATCTATATCAAGCGAACCCAACAACTTCAACATATTATTTCTTTGACTGTTCCAATTTACCAACAACAGAAAATTAGATTGTTTCTACCTATTAGATCGTTTCTTCTTGTCACTACCTCCAAACTTTTAAATTGAACCGATGATTGTTCTCCCAATTATAACGTATTTATCCTGCAACAAACCCAACTTTATATTCAGGAAGATATTTTTATTTGTGTTTACTGCGAGCTCTTTCTATCTCTTTTCTCCTCTTTATTCATTGTGTTTCTAAACTATTGTTTCAGCATTGTGTTATTTTCTTTGTCCTTCGTATCGTACTTTTATCATTACATGTTTAGTGCCGCCTCTTGTGCTATGATTTGTGTGAATAAACATTGAAAGGGAGATCACCGTTGATAAGCTGTGATAACTTGTCGTTCAATCAGATGGTTCTAAAATACTTCAAAGCAAAAAAAAAAATTTGAAACGAAAGAGCCACACAGGCAGATAAGTCTCCTTTACGAAGTGTTGCTTTCACACTTTTTCAGGGTTAAGTACAATGAGTCTAGCCCACTTTAATAGCTCGTGCCATGCATTAAACAATTTGTTTGGCTTGTATTGCTAATTGCTACAGTGAAAACGGCGCATCGCCTCTGAAAAGAAAATAGGGAAAGTTTACATCTGTTTGAGAGTCCCTTCTTCTGATCTGTCTAAAAATGTACCTACAATTTGTACCTGGAAATAGTATACTAGTTTGATTTAACTCAGAAAAATGTGAAAGCAATACTCTGTAATGGAGAATCATTTGCCGGTATGACTCCATAAGATATTTCAAGATTTTTTTTGTTGGCAGCGAAATCCATTTTCGACACGTGGTGCTGGTCCCCAACCAGTATCCATGACACTCTTCCACCTGCCATTTCGAATTTTAACTGCACACAAGCTTCAGAGGTTGTAAATTAGCAAAGACGAGCCACTTTTGCAAGGCAGGTACCCATCCCTCAAATTTAAAGATTAGAACACTAATGATAAGATCTTCAGGATGATTGAGAAATTGAAGAAATCTGTCTAAATTACATGTACAGTGCCTCTGCATTCTGTTTACTGCTATGTTTAACTAATGCGTTTTTATGTACATCTAAGCCACGGTCATTTTCTTTTTCTTTTAAATTTCGATACAGGTTCTGATACACACGCACATATTCCACTATTGGGTACAAATCTACAATCAAATATGAAATGATTGCGAGGTGCAGCAATTTAATTTGGTGATTATATTATGTGCATTCAAGTATAAATATAATTCAATATCGAGCTGATTCACAAGATGCATGGTCAATTTCAGAACCTACTCAACACGTGGTTGAACTTGGATAGATTTTAATGCTTTGTTATAAGGTTAACTCTCATTAGGCCGAGGGGAAGAGCAATCAAGTTTAGGACTTAATTTGTGGTAATGGCCGTATCATATATACTCAAATAATGTTCGAAACTTTGTATAAAACTTTTTTTTTTTTTTTATAGTTATTTATTTATTTTTTTGTTTTGCAATTTCAATAATCCATGTATAGATTCGTGAGGTACAATGACTCTTCACCGTCCAAAATCGCGATGAACCCAACGGAAAAGAACGAGTCTATCGGCGCATCGAATATGGTGTTTTCCGTGGAGGAAACAACAAACAATAGTGCACTACGTCACTAAAACTGACCTACTGTAGTTATCACAGTAAGTGGACTATACAGCTTGCCACTAAAGTGCGTACAAATGATATTTACCCGTACCATTAGTAAATGTCATATAGTACACATGTATTTTAATCTCTTCACTTCCACAAAAATGTTCGTGTCTATTGTTCAAATGACTCAGATATAACTATAAAAACATTTATATAGGTGACCGTACCGTTCACATTTCTTAGATATCTCTTTTATTTAATGCCCATTAATACCATGCATATATATTTATTAAATCACTGCAAAAACGACAAAACCGATAAATGTCATCTACTAGGGAATGAATAAATACCTTTATCACTGGAGTACTCGTGTAGTCTTGTTCAAACACTATCTTATATGTTCCTCTCAGCGTAGCCTCTATACAAATATATAGTGCTACAGCAAAATATATCCTCTTGGCATATGCACCATTTTACACGACCGCATTCGGTCTATATATTTTCGGGACTTAGAAGGCAGGGAATAGTGTTGTAAATTGGCCCCTGTCAAATTTCTTAACTTAAGACTATGTGATTTTTTCAGCTACTATTGTTTAATAATTAAATATATGCATATATTTGTGCATTAGGTGTTTCGGGCTTGTGTTGTTCTTGAAATTTATGTGAGACATGTACATCTCCCACATTTACTTCACAGAATCAAGATAGTGAAATACCAATAGTCGGTTAGGAAGCAGTGCTAGCCAACCATCACAGTAGACATATGGGTTAAAGGGAAGTAGAATATCTCAAAAACGGCCTGGATGCCAACTATTTTGAATTGCATCAAGCTGTTTAGTACAGAATCTCAAAAACTGTCCGGAAGGTAACTATTTTGAATTGCATCAAGCTGTTCAGTACACAATGTTTCTCAAAATTTTCACATTGGGGAAAGAGCTTAGATTTGCACCGTGAGCATCACTTTGTGTTAAAAATGGCCATCGGACATGAAAAATGCATGTATGAATTTGGGGCTGGGGTGCATAAACTTCTTTTGCTATGAGCTTTCATTGACATGTCCTGTCAAGTGAATGTTATTCTAATGTTTTGTTTTACTATAGCTATCCCAATTTTTTTTTTTTTTAATTTTTATATTAGGCAGGTTAATGCAGCAACAAATTTGTGCATACAAACTGTCCCTTGCGCCCTTAGTGTAAGAAACAAATTCAAATGGAGGGGGGGGGGGGACTGGAACCTAAACTATTAGAACATTGGCCAGATTGCGAGTAAGAGTTTCTATATAATAATGAACACAATGAAATTATAGAATTTTTGCGAATTTTGATCTTACATGTGTTGTCCTAATCTTCACAGTCATCGTTATCGTCATCATCATCATCATCATCATCACATACTCAAAAGTCGTCAATTTTGTTCTAGTTCTTATCACTGTTAGTAGTATTTCTACCATCAGCGTTTCGTCTTCTTCGTGTAATCGCTAAGGATAACCTCAAGGTATTGCAGGCCTTATTTTCTATTCAAATGCAGCTAGGGATCCGCCGTAGCTCAGTTGGTACAGCGTCGGACTCGTAATCCAAATGTCGCGGTTCGATACCCACCAAGACCAGCCTGGGTTGGCTGCCTTGGTGTGTCCTTGAGAAAGGGACTTAGCTCCCATTTCCTAGGCATGATATAGTCAATAATTTGTTAAAAGTGCTGTTAAAACCAGCTGCATTAGTTATCCACAAATCGATGTCCTTTCACAATCTACCGTCTTATACGCGCGTGTTATTCGATACCATCTGCATAGACCCAGATCTGCCGTCGCATAATAAATGTTGTTTGTATTTGGACTCGGTTTATACGCGAGTAAATATATTACTAGTAATATATGTAGCTTTATTAATTTCAACCTAATTATTCTGAAAGCACCGCTGCTGGTGTTATTAATGACATATCTTGACTCCCAAAGAATGCTTTGGAATTTTTAAATTATTAGAAAATTATTTACGTCGGTAACATGAAATGCCATGCCTATTATTACTCTCCAGCGAGCGTAAAGCTCGTTTGTTCCGACAGAGAAAAGCCTTTAAAAAAAACCCCGTTAATTCACTGTTAGTTGACAAGGTTATTTGTGCCTATCTCAACGCACGGGAAAAAAAAGAAGCGCACCAATTACATAACGTACCTTATCTTCCTCCATTTCGGTCCCTGAAATATAACACAATTTAAATACTGTTTATTAAATTACATGTCGAGCATTTAACAGTTACATAAAATATCGTTGAAAACCTTTTAACATGCAATGTAATAAAAAAAAAATCCTACATGTCGCATCGTTATACACATCTTGGTAATTACTTACGTCTGCCACTACCCATAGAGTTTATGGTGAGATTGTACGGGCTTTGGTTAGACTAGAATGACGTCATCCAGAAACCCAATCGGAACAATCTCAACCTTTTCGAGAGAAAAACTCTGATTTACTTCGACGCAATCTGAGAACTGCTTTAAAACAGATGCCACAATATGGCGACGGAATTCACTTTAATAGGCAGTCATTTTCCACTTGAGATTCAGAATAATTAAATTGTTTGGAACAATAGTACGGTCATGACAGACATAAAGACGGCAACTTTTGCCTTCGACTGAATAGGTAACAGCTGTATTCCATTCGACCGAGATAGTAAGTGCTGTATACTATTTGACTATTTGATCGTTCGACAGTACCTGCTAAGCCGAATTCGACCAAATTGTATCGCATTGGAATGAGTGCCACTTTCAATTAGTCGAATGCGGCATAGCAGGTAATGTCAATCGGTCGAATGGGATACAGTGCTTATCGTCTCGGTCGAATGCTACATATATCAATTACCAACTCGGTCGAATGCTACATATATCAATTACCAACTCGGTCGAATGCGAAAATTGCAAAGTGGTCTTTAGCTCGTGACAAAACTCTTACAGACATATTACACTTTCCATCAATTGTACATACTGAAATCCTGGTCTTTACCAGCCTTCACATTTAAAGAAAAAAGTGTGTCATTGCGAAGCAGGGGCATTTACTCTCTCTCTGTCTCTCTCTCTCTGTCTCTCTCTCTCTCTCTCTCTCTCTAGAGAGAGAGAGAGAGAGAGAGAGAGAGAGAGAGAGAGAGAGAGATAGACAGACAGATAGATAAATAGATAGATAGAATTACAAATATACACAAAACAGAGCGGAAAGTGCTATCCCTGGATTCTACAGAAGAATGCTTGATAACATTAGCAGAATATTTAAATACGAATAAATAATATTATCATACAGGTTACAGAATTTTAATTCGTACTCTACGGAGATTCGAACCCTAATCCGCGTGTTACGGCACCCATCGCCTTGCCTGTAAGCACCAACCCCTATCCCAACTCGACCATGCACACATCACCAAAAAAATGATGCTACAAAGTCGGTGGTATAGGCATTCGTGCGTAGCAGACATACCCGCATGTCGACCCAGTAATTAATTCACATCTAAGTAGTACACATTCCATCTGGATTCCTACTACAGAAATCAAGGTATATACATGTATATAAGTTATTATAGAGAATTACAAATATACACCAAACAGAGCGGAAAGAACTATCCCTGGATTCTACAGGAGAATGCTTGATAACATCAACATAATTTTTAAATACGAATAAATAATATTATCATACAGGTTAAAGAATTTTAATTCGTACTCTACAGAGAAGTATAAGGGTTGGTGCTTACAGGCAAAGCGATGGGTGCCGTATCCAGCGGATCCGAGTTCGAATCTCCGTAGAGTACGCAATACAATTCTCTAACCTGTATTATAGTATTATTTATACATACATACATACGTCCCGTTTCTTCTTTGAATCCGAGCTTATTCTTTCATCTCGAAAAAGAATTACCAGTAAACAGTAACTTAAAATCACAAAACGTACATAAATTTCAAGAAATGTTCAAAATGTATAAAACTAGCCACCTTACCCTTTGCTTGCTTGTCTATGATGATAACATTGATGAAAATGAAAGCCGTAATAATGAGAATTATCCCATACATATAAAGTCGCTTGAACCTCATAGTCTGTGCTTTATCTCAAAGGTGAAACTCTAAAAGTAGAAAGAAATGCATATATTTTTTAATTCTTGCATTTATTTATTTATCTCTTTCTATGTATCTATCTATCCGATATGTATAGCCTATCATAGTTGTCTCCAGCTTATATGCATATACTGGTTAAAAACAATCTTAAAACTGTAAGGATATATTTAGATTTTCTCCCGAGTCGTCGAGGCGATATAAAGTTGATTTACGTATTTTATTTCACACAAAGAATATGGTACACATATTTTTGCACATTAATATTTCCAGTACGTCGCATAATAGAAAAGATTGGTAGGTATCAAAACTTTGCATGTAAAGACTGAAGGAAGTGACATCTTTTTTTAAAAAAAAAAAAAAAAAAACATTTTGTATACATAAATGGAAGGTTGATAAAACATAGCACACATAAAGAATATCTTTATAAGAATATGATCTAACTCCAGCATTGTAAATTTTGAGGCTGCATTCGCCACCTTACTGGAAGCAGAAAGCATGCGCGCCTCCACAGTCAATGAATTATATCCGCACCTTTGTTGAAAGTACCTTTGTAGAAGTACTGTGGTCGGCAATGTCCACCGTCCATTTGTCTGTGCGTGCGTCTATGGGTTTCCTTGTAAGCTGAACTTCTTCTAAAGGAGGCGCTCTACAGATATTATGTACTTCTGAGAGAGTGACAGGTGTAAGGTGAAGTTGTTTGAATTTGCAACATGCACAATGAACAGAATATTGGCATACCTCTATGCTATTTTCATGTACCGCGGCTGAAATATCTTTACATACTGTACTTGTGGAAATTGTACATGATCTTAGCACACAGCTGACAAAAATGGCCGCTCCTATGTGCTCGAAAAATCAGCCTGATTTAGTCCAAAGTACACTAGTTTTCGCAGTTATTAAATTTGAGAAAACGAATTTTGCCAGAGTAGGCAATACCAGCTTCTGAAAGTACAATGAATGAATTACAAAATATATAAAAAGTTAAAAAAAATTAACGGCTCTTTTTTTACAATTTTTATCTTTTAAGTCCAGGAAGTGAAAATGACCAAGCTTAGCTAGCAGTTTTTTGATAGGTGCACATCTGAAATAAGACCAAGGTGTATACTCTATAACCCAAACTGCACCCATCAATCATACACCAAAATAAAGGGAATTAAAAGTTCTTTTAACAATACCTAAGATATACAAGGTCTTTTGAAAAAAAAACAACAGGATAACCAGTTAAGAAAACCTGGGAAATTATTTTTCATTAAAAATCTAACCCTATGCAAAATACGAAACTGTAGAGCGCCACCAAAGTCGATTGAAAGAGGATAAGAGGATGATAATATCTGGTATACAGTTCACCAGGCTTAGTAAGGACAACGAAGTTAGAGATGAACCCAGATACACCAGTATCATGGGTAATATGGACATTTAACTGTCACCTGAACTCCCTCTACGTCGATAATGGAAGGGTAATCATGGTGCATGATTTTCATCGAAATAAGTAAATGACAACAAGGGTTTCTAAACCCGGATGAAGCACAAGTGGTGAGAGGTTGGTAGAGTGGGGATGAAAAGTAATATTTTCACTGGTAATGTGAACTCCCGCGCGTGACCAAACTCCATATATACAAATCGTGGAAGGTGACTGTATCTGATACTATGTTTCACATTTATGAGTGGATGACGACGGTTTTGAATTCTGGGTGCAGCCCTCAGGGGTGAAGCCGGGGAGTTGGGGGTGGGGTGGTCAAAACTCAGAAGGTTACATTTGCAACAGTAGGGATATGTGCGATGGTTTCCATCTCTAGTTTGAATTTTAACGAATCTGGTTATTATACATTTTGATCAGGAATGCTATGTCGCTTGTCTTGGCATGTATTAGCAAACAATGAGGTTTCTTCTTTCTTAATACTTCACACATTGCCTGTCCTCTCGACTATCCTTCTGCTTCAGATTATTGTCATGCATTTTAATATTTTCATAGAAAGGTTGGTGCAATCCAATAAGTACATCAACAGCCTTCAATCCGTCACTAAGGCACTACAACTCAGTTTATCGGTTAACAGTTCTAATAAAATTAAATTTTGTATAAACAAAAAAATTAATTAAAAGATACTTTCGCTAAAATGTCTCAAACCATATGTTTGAAGGATTTTACATATATACATACACACACACACACACACACACATATATATATCACATACATTGAAAATAATATGCCTTTTAAAGTGTTGATATGAAGCAATTTGATATACCAATACTGTTGGTATATCAAATTGTGATCCGCCCATGGCGCATGAATACGCATATATAAACATGGTTTCAACAGTGGTTATTGCTTCTATCTCTAGATCAGTGCTAAATTTCCACTTATTAATCATTATCGACATAATAAAATAACGCGAAAAATATTAATAATCCCTGTTTTCTAAATGAATTAAACATGGTATACAATTTCATTGAAATCCCCTCTGCTTTCCCTTCTCTCTCTCTCTCTCTCTCTCTCTCTCTCTCTCTCTCTCTCTCTCTCTCTCTCTCTCTCTCTCTCTCATGCATAAGGGACACACATAGGTGGAAATCTATGGAGAGAGAGAGAGAAAAAAAGAATTTGAGCTGGATGAAACCCTTGAATTTGAACTTACACCAAGTAACCTAGAAGAACTTGGATAGTCGTAATGGTATGCTTACACTTGTCATGGGGTTTATCCTACAGTGTTCACAATAAAAATTGTACAAAGTTGCAATAGCCTGTCGAGACTGTACGGTACATTTCTTGGTTAGGAGGCACACACATACTGTCATGAATTTAGCTCTCTCTCTCTCTCTCGAAACATAGGGATAGACGATTAAAAAAATATCTTATGCTAAGTCTCTCCAAACCCCCACCTCACCTATCTCTCTCTCTCTCTCTCTCTCTCTCTGTTGGTTGATCTGTCTCAGCATATCAGTTTATCAGTTTTACCACAGTCTCTCTCTCTCTCTGGACCATCGTCGCAAGATACGTGCGAAAATCCGTGAAAAAAACGAGCGTAGCGGATTTTTGCCTGTCATGCGACGATCTCTCTGGGCCTGTGAATGATGGTAAAATTTACAGATAAACCGACCAACGGAAAAGGGAAAGAGAGAGATGGAGGATAAAAACAATCTTATGTTCGGTAGCAATGTTAATTAAAGCATAATAATGACTTGGATCAACTGTAAATACATTTAAATGTTGAATTACTTCTTGTTGGCTCGTCATTTAGCTTAGTCTATATTCCACACTCGTTTTAATATAATCGACGGTGACTGAATGGCTGCGCGTTCAGTGTTCAAGAAGCTAACGATGCTATGTTTGTAGTGCTCTACTTTCTTCACTTAAACCATCTTTCATGTTTAAATCATAAGTGTGTCTTATATTTATTTAATCAATATAAATGAAAATAGAAGCTAAAAAAAATAAAAGAAGCAACTTATCAATTTGCAAAGAGAATTGTGAATAGCCGCAATAGGTACAGAACTATATTTTGTAGCGGACACACTTGGCAGGTATGTTAAGAGTTCACTCCGTCAATACACAGTTTCCTGTAGTTTATCTTAACTCCGTTGGAAATGCAAGTATGTGTATTTGCATGTGATATAAATAAAATATATGTATAGTATGTACGCTGTATCTTTGATATACCACTCGTTGTATAAATTTTTCATAAAAAGGAAACGAGGCTTGCCGAGTTTCCTTTTAATGAAAAATTTATACATCTCGTGGTATATCAATGATACAGAGTACATACTATACATATATTCTATATATATAATATTATCATACAGGTTAGAGAATTTTTAATTCGTACTATACGCAGATTCGAACCCGAGTCGGTGGGTTCTAAGTACACAGTCATTCCGGATTCCTACGACTGAAATCAAGGTATATAGTGGTTATTATAGAGAAATACAAATATACACCAAACAGAGCGGAAAGTGCTATCCCTTGATCCTACAGGAGAATGCTTGATAATATTAACATAAATTTTAAATACGAATAAATAATATTATCATACACGTTAGAGAATTTGTAATTCTTACTCTATGGAGATTCGAACCCGGGTCCGCTGGTTACGATACACATCGCCTTGCCTGTAAGCACCAATCCCTATACAAGTATATACATTTTTCCAGAATTTTAAAATCGTTACGTTTTATATTTTATATGATTGTTCTTCATGTTTACATTTATTTGGAAGGGTTTGTCTTCTAAATTTTTGCGCAATTCGTTTGACATATTTCGAATTTGACTTTTAGTTGGCAAAATATAGCCACTATTGTGCTGATGTGCGGTAAAATGCTACTAAATACATACATACATACATACATACATACATACATACTAAAATGTCTCAAAAATATCCAATTCGTCTTAATCACAGAGTTACTTGTCACCTCAGTAAGTTGAATTAAGTTAATATTTATGTAAACATGTATCAGGTAAGGCCGATGTGTTTCATACATGGCGATAATGACGTTGATAAATGCTTGTCAACCCAGCGGTGGAAGTTGGTCAACAGTTTTATGTCGATGAAAGCCAGTCAGTCGCGGTGCGAGGGTTCGAGGCGCCTGGGGGGCAATGTTCTTTAGTTGCGCCCTTACTTTGCCACAGAGAACAGTTTTTATGTCAGTTGCCAGCCTCCATCCTCCTCAACCACCCCACCCCCCATCTAAGTCCGCGTTACAGCTGCAAAAATAATAAAAAAAAATAAAAGCTCCCGACGGCATTTGCCTCCTCCCCCCCTCTCTCTCTCTCTCTCTCGCCACCACATCAGAGACTGGCATTGGGGTTAAATTTAAGTAAACATCTCATAATTTCTATCTGAAATTGGGATGGCAATAATGAATTTTTCACTGAACATTCTGCAGGCATCAAGGATTAAAATACAGTCATCAAGTATTAAAATACAGTCATCATATCTTCAATTATTTTGGAAATAGTCCTAATTGAATTCTGAGGAAAATTTGAGGATTTCCTCAAATTTAAGGAATTCATTAACTCATTCTTCCAGACTAAAATGATTCCCTGGCGAACAACTTTACAACTAAATAGATATTTGTCATCCTTTCTACAACCTCTACCTCTGTAAAAACAACCTAAATGTTGTAAGAGGTACATTTCTTCAACCTCTACCTCGGAAAAAACAATCCAAATGTTGTGAGGTATATATCTACAACCTCTACCTCTGTAAAAACAATCCAAATGTTGTGCGAGGTATATTTCTACAACCTCTACCTCTGTAAAAACAACCCAAATGTTGCGAGAGATATGACAAACAAAATAATGTCCCAGCTCAATCTAAAAAGAAATTTTGTGAAACCGGGGTCAGAGAGTAAAGTGTCATTTGATGCGATAGTACACTGATCAAGACAGACACAATAAAACCCAACTTAGTGAACGACTTTATATAGAAGACACCCGTTCATTAGGGATCATACGTAAAAATGCTTTTTATTCAGCTACCTACATATTTTTCGCTATATAAAGGACATTTATCCATACAAGACAATATTGTGTGGTCGACTGAGTGTCCTTTATAGACAGGTTTCACGATAAATAGATCGATATTAATGTCTAGAGGATAACAGAATGTGAGAATTATCATCACTGACTGTGACCTACAAATATTTGTTAGAATTATTAACAAGCCAACGATTAGTAAACGTTAACTTTTTTATTAAAAAAAAGGACTTTCCACCAAAGGATATATATATATATATATATATATATATATATATATATATATATATATATATATATATATATATATATAGAGAGAGAGAGAGAGAGAGAGAGAGAGAGAGAGAGAGAGAGAGAGAATACATCGAAATTTCAAGTCATATATATATATATATATAGAGAGAGAGAGAGAGAGAGAGAGAGAGAGAGAGAGAGAGAATACATCGAAATTTCAAGTCATGTTTGAGTTTAGATAATCTAGCCCAGAACTATACTTAATCCGAATGGAAACTTCTAAGCTTTCTGTATACTATTTCTAAGCTTTCTGCATACTATTTCAATTGTTCACAATTAACCGCATGGTAGTCTTGATGTAGAAGGTCAAGTATATTTAGGTATTCAATGTTGGTCTAATTTGACTCTTAAGGTTTTCAATTATCCTCATATGCTAAATTAAACATGAAACACAGTCAAATGGAAACTCTGAATTACAATGCATACAATATTTAAAGCTGAATGTTATTTAGAATTGTTCTGCTGGCATTTATAAACCGCCTGGCTATTATAATTGATATAAATATCGATAACTTGCAGGTATAGTTATCCAATGCCGTGTTAAAACAGTTTTCCAATCGGAGCATCCTCGACCTTTTCTGTTCAAATATCACAGATGTGTTGCAGGGGCCCTATGTCTGATTTCATTTATATAAACGAACTAATATGCAGATGAATCACGTGACGAAATACTACGTCACTGTATATATGAAAACTAAAGTATTGATTCATTGAGAAAGATATAAAATCTACTTTGAGTTAGCAATATAATTCTTACCTTGAATATGTTTATGTGACCTCGTTAAGTCCACATACGTTCAGAAAACATATTTTAGGCTGTGTACTACTTTATTGCGCAAGAATTTTGTCCTGTTTCGTTTTCTGTTTTCCTAAAAAATGTAGATATCAATCCGCTTTATACATCTGGGGTATATTTTTTTCTTTTTCTATTTCTTTCTCCGTCATGACAAAAAAAAGGCCAAGGTTGCTCCGACTGGGCTGTATGTACTTCATAATAAAGTTTTTATTTTTTTATTTTAAAAAAATCCTTAACTTGAGCACATAATACCCTCTTTGGACCGGGGGTACCTGAACCTAGGGGCCACCCGTCCCAAACATATATATAACTAATACCCTAACTAATGAGATTAGTACACCAAAGCAATCCGGGGCCCCGGGCGGCCGAGTGTCTAAGGCGCTCGCCTGTACCGATCACTGACATCTCACCTCTGTCCGCGTGAGTTCGAGTCTCGGGCTCGGCCAACGTGGGTATGTGAGAAAGCTTGCCAGTAGCTTCCCGTGGTGGTTCTTCCCGGGTTTGTTACTGGTATACTGGCCGCCATGTATAGCCTATAGGCTTATTACAGCCTGACAAACAAAAAATGCACCTAAAACACTTGCAAACTCGAAGCAATTGATCTCTATAAGGTCCATCCCTTTACACAAGGGCGCTTAATACAAACAAATATGCACGCAAAAAAAGCACACCACACATGAAAGGTGCAACAATAAAACAGAATGGACCTTAAAAGGGGGGGGGGGGGGGCGTAGAGGGTTAAAAAGCAAGGAAACTTATCTACGGGATTTTATGCCCTTAAGGGGGGGGGGGGGGGGTTACGAGCTCAGAATCCATAAACTGACTGTTAGATCACATCAGATAGAAAAGTAGGGGATCGAACCCAACTAAGTATATCTTTAAAATTATAACAAATACCAACCACAGTCAAATTTTTTACATTTGTTTATAAAGGGAAAAATACAAAACATCAACAAACCTAAGAATTATAATTCTGGCACCAAAGGCGGGGGAGGGGGGGGGGCATCTCTCGAGTCGCAACTAGTCTTTATATGTCGGGACAGGGCAGCGAGGTAGCCGCAAAAAAAAAAGAAAAAAACAGGCCGACCTTATTCTTCTCATTATCATGTTTGATGTGTTCGACATCTTTAATATTTTTCAGCTTATTGCAAAGACATGAGACCTAATGGTTACGTTATCAATCATTATGCATCTTTTATACTCGTACATATGTTTTGGTATAGTTTTGACACTGTAAAAAAAGGTAGATAGAAAAATGAGATGAGGGCTTCAATAAGACTTGGATATAGGTAGATGGAAAAATGAGTTGAAGGCTTCAATAAGACTGGATACAGGTAGACAGAAATATGAGTAGAGGGCTTCAATAAGACTGGATACAGGTAGATAGAAAAATTAGTTCAGGGCTTCAATAAGACCGGATACAGGTAGATAGAAAAATTAGTTGAGGGCTTCAATAAGACTAGATTCAGGTACATAGAAAACAAGATAAATTTATATTATAATTGATTAAGGAACTTGATATCTCCGTGACATCTGACTCTCGCACTCTGGTTATATACAAGATTTTCTCGTCGTCTGCTGTACAACGATATACACCCCAGTAAGAATTTATCTCCTTAACATTATCTTTAAACAACGCTACTACTAGCCTGGGTACAATCGTCGATATACGTTTGCTTTGCCAATATATTCTTTTCTTTTTATTCCCCCGCTGATAATCCGTCGAATATAGATCATCATTAATTAATGGCACCCTATTGGGATTGTGGCGACATTGATGGCCGTCATTCTCGAGAACTAAAGCGGACTGTAACACAGGCAACGCTACTACATGTACTTTAAAGTTTTTAACCAAGACGTTATAAAGTAGCATGCCGGCCGAGAGAGAGAGAGAGAGAGAGAGAGAGAGAGAGAGAGAGAGAGAGAGAGAGAGAGAGAGAGAGAGAGAGAGAGAGAGAGAGAGAGAGAGAGAGATGAATGGATTAAGGGGGAAACTTACAAGTTACCTGCAGCAATTGTTAAAAAATTAGTTTTAAAGCAGAAATATAGAAACTTGCTCCAGAGAGAGTCACCGAGTAACACTTCTGTGCCCAATCCTGTGCCACAATGAAATCGACTGACATAAGAAACATTTGAAAACTGCGAAAGGAATTACTAGTAAAATATTTTCAATGAAGTTTAAAGAAACTAGTTATTCAACATAGTAAACTCACCGATTGTTTAACAAAATTCCGACATGACGTTTTGTACACATGCTAGAATGTAATCCATATTCAATGTAAATTATGCGTTATGTCTCCGATGTTCGCAAGCTCCTGAGTGAGTAATCTACGTAAATTACAGCACCTTCTTACCACAACTAGGAAGTAATCATTATACGGTGCGACACAAAAATACGTTTTATGTGATGATATAATCTCTTTACAGTTTTGACACATATCAACTTACCAATTTACGTGTAGCGCATGAACAACTCAAAAATGAATTGATGTTCCGTCGGCAAGAATCGCACACATAAACCAAATCGATTGTTCTGTTGCCACGACAATACACGAAACTTCAACTCGGCTATGAATTAAACGAGTTCCGTGAAGTGAAACATATAGATACACGTAATAATATGACATTTGTTTTCATCCTTTTAAATATTTGATGCCAAGTGGATTTTTCATGCTACATCAGCTCTTGAGCTCCCCATGGTTTCCACTTTCACAGTCAATTTGTTTTCTTCAGTTTATCAATCCAGGGATTAATTTGTGTGCATTAGCATTTTAAAAAGAGTAAAAATACTATTGCTATATGACTGACATTCAGCATGTTTGTTTGAGCTTGATGTGTATCACATAAATAAATCATGTCGGAAGATATAATATAAACTTTACAACAACAACAAACAAAATACAACAACAACAACCACAACAAAACCGCAAGATCTGCCTTAAGAATTAACAGAGCGAGGTATGTATGAAGGAAGTGCAGTCTTCTCAAAAAGATTATAAATATTTGTAAAACAGGTGAAATTTTTACTAAATATAGAATTGCACACAGTCATATGGACAAGGTCCGAATAAACCGAATGTTTTCACCTGGCGGAAACCGAATTCTTACCTGTTAAAGTTATGGATACACTTTTATGGAAAATTTCCACACAACGATTCCAGCATATAACAAGAGTCCCTCGAAGGGACTGAAGCTCTATGGACCGAAAGGAATTCTGGATATGACCATTTCTTCTTTTTAACTGCAAAGTGTTGAAACCATCTCTGATATTTCTGAGCAATAACAAGATTTTCAAATTAGCCGCTGTGGCGGCCATATTGGATGTACAATCG
This sequence comes from Margaritifera margaritifera, assembly GCA_029931535.1. Taxonomy (NCBI): domain Eukaryota; kingdom Metazoa; phylum Mollusca; class Bivalvia; order Unionida; family Margaritiferidae; genus Margaritifera; species Margaritifera margaritifera. Next base: position 2,036,561 of record JAQPZY010001457.1, on the reverse strand, counting down.
GTATCATTTTCATTTAGGACAAACTAGACATTTTTAGAGGTATTTTGGTAAAAACTCCATGTAAATATGACCATACATTCTGCAGGAGTAGCGATAACAAGATTTTCAAGATGGCCACCATGCTGACCATCTTGAATAACAGATCGGGATCATTTTCATTTAGGTTCAACTAGACATCATAAGAAGTCTTCTGGTGAAAACTCCACGTCGATAAGACTCCATTTAAGACGAGCAGCTATACCAAGATTTTCAAGATGACTGCCATGGTGGCCATATTTGATGTCCGATCGGCACCATTTTCATTTAGGACCAAGTAGACAACAAAGAAGTCATCTCATGCAAACCCCATGTTGGAATGACTTTCCATTCAGGAGAAGTAGCAATAACAAGATTTTCAAGATTGCCGCCGTGGCGGTCATACTGGATAGCCAAGAGAAATCATTTTCATTTAAGACCAGCTAGACATCATAAGAAGTCTTCTGGTAAAAACGCCACCGTGTCGATATAACATTCCGTTCAGGAGGAGTAGCGATAATAAGATTTTCAACATAGCTGCCATCACGTCCACACTGGACATCACATGGGTACCATTTTCATTTACGACCAACTAGATATCATAAGAAGTCTTTCAGTGAAAACCTCATGCTGATATGATCATCTATTCAGGAGAAGTAGCAAATAAGAATTTAAAGATGGCAGCTGTGACTGTCATATTGCATGTTCGAGCGCCACCATTATGACTTAGGATCAACTTGACATAATAAGAAGTCTTCTGGTGAAAAGCTCATGCTGATATGACTTTCCGTTCCGGAGGAGTAGCGAAAAAATAATTTTCAAGACGACTGCGGTGGCCACCCTATTGGACATCATATCGGTACAACTAGACTTCATAGGAAGTCTTTTAGTGACAGTTCCATGTTGATATGACCGTCCATTAAGGAGGAAGAGCAAGAAAAAGATTTTCAAGATGGCGGCTTTGGTGGCCATATTGGATGTCGGGGAGGCACCATTTTCATTTAGGACCAACTAGAAAATGAGATAAATGTGTGTGTGTGCAAAGTTGCTTGGCAATCCTCCAAGTAGTTTAGGGGGAGTAGCGATAACACACTTGTGGTAATTGATGGACAACGGACAACAGGCCATCGCATAAGCTCTTCTGATCTATGACCACTAGAGCTGAAAAGCACCTACCAATAAAGGACACACATGTACATGTCAAGTTCCTTGAATGTCCTTCATATATTTCTAATTCATCTACTACTTCTCCTCCTCCTCCTCGACTACTACTACTACCAGCAAAACTACTGTTATTTGTCCTCCGTCTCCTGCTCATACTATCGGCACTGCTGCTGCTGCTACTACCACTAAACAGTTATCATCATCAGAAACCATTCAGTTTTATCATCATCAGAAACCACTCACTTTTATCATTATCAGAAACTATTCACTTTCATTTAGTGTACAACTGACATATCTCACGATCAAACTCACAGTACACCCTTTCCAAGGCCACAGTTATCGCTGACAACGTGTTACTCGTAACGGTAATTCATAGCAATTACAGCAATACCAAAACCATCGTTACCTAGATTTTGTACTTTTGCCAAACACTCAGTTATATCTGAGATATATCGCATCACCATTAGAGGAGTTTGGTTTGGATTGGAGCTTTACGGCACAGAAACACAAGTATGTTATTTAGTGCCGAAGCAATCGGAGTAAAGTTCCTTGCCCAAGGACACTCCACAGGAGCCGGCCCGGGCTGATCTGATGGTACGATTCGGACCTACATACTTTCTGTCGCGAGTCCGGCCGGCACGCAACCACTAAGCTACTGCGACTCCTGCATCATCGGTCAATACAGAGTAGTGGAATTACTACAAAGTCGCTATTTTGCATCTATTTCCATGACAAAGATTAATTACTTGCCTTGACAACTCCTATCAGGTCCTAAAAATAAACTATCCTATGGAATATCTTCGCGTTTTACAAGTAATAAATCTCACTAATTAGTCATCTGTCGAAACTGCGTTGTGGCAGGGAATAGCTTCTCTGTGCGAGGCAAAGATTTAGGATTTAGCTGTGCCATCTTTCTTAAAATTTAATAATTTCCTAAAAACGACGTTGTGTGGCAAGGAAGAACTTCTTTGTGCAAGGCAAAAGTCTGGGATTTTGCCGGTGCCATTTTTAAAAATTGTTTTTTTTTTTTATAAGGGGTTTGAAAACATTTAACAAATTTCTAAAAAAGCTCTGTTTATCAAGTTTTTATACAAATGGTTGGGATCGAGCAACAGCCAGTAAGTACACGTGGTTACCCTCTCCCAGATCTGTTCTTGATTATATCATTATTTTTCCACTAAATAAAGAAAAAAGTAATTAACTTCTTCCGCCTATTGATCTTACTTTAAAATAGAGAATTTCTATTCAATTTTGAAGACGGACAGGCTGATTCATTCTTAAGGCTGCAATCGTTGCATGCATTATCGCAGCAGATCGCGTGTGATTTTCCCTTGCAAGCAACTATTGCTGGAAAGCTTAATTCTCAGTTACCTGCTAAGATGATCTATAATAGATGATTGCCCCATCACATTAAACGTGTTCCGAATTGAATAGCCATGTGTGAGACGGGTATAATGCCTTTCTAATTAAACGGAGATTTTGAAATGATGATTTGAATCAATCCGTCTGTGTTATATGTCTTGTTTCTATGGAAACATAACTCATAAATTCTCAGAACCTGTACGCCTGGATACTCTTATTTCCGGTAGATCTGTACATTTTGCCGGTGTTAATGACAATCTGCAGGAAAGGAAACTACAAAAAGTCGCACAAAATGAACGGAGAAAAAATACCATATGTACAGTGTACCAAAATATGACAAAATCAGCAGCACAGATTACCGGTTGATGCACGTATCACTGGAAAAACTGACGCAGGCGCACAGGTTCCGATACTGTGAATTATAAGGTTTTATCAAACATTGATACCTTGAAGCAATTAGAGTTGTGGCCTTGAGATGTTTTAGATACAGGATTTTATGATTCAATCATCTTTGAAAAAGTGAAACATACTCTAAGTTTTTTTTTTATGCAATTACTCTATTTATGATTATATACACATACAGTAGATATATAAGAAATTTAATGCACACATTGATTTTCAATTCAATTCAATTCAATTCTATTCATTTAAAGATAGAATCGCGATTGAATATGCACTTGCTTCATCAACTATCACATGTAGCAGACAACAAACGATACCATTATATTCTAGTATGTGAAAACATTCGGTCTGCTCAGACAATATCCACAGTCATATGTGAAAATCTCAACACCCGTAACGCCTAATCATTTTAAACATAGCTAAGAAAATCAGCACATAAGTGCTATGACACGATATAAATTAATATATTCAAAAAATAAAAAATAATGAAATGGTGTTTAAGTAGTGTATTTATCACAAATTTGTGTATTCGCGAAAGATTTCTCAAGAAACCATCAAATTTAAGTATGTGCACAAAATTCAAGATCATATATCCAACTTCGAAGACTGAGATTAATAAATAAATATCCAGATATATAATAATAATTTGTTCGTCAGTAATGTAATTAATGATTTGAACTGTATGCAAAATGATTCACCCCAGAATTATTATCAAACAAGCTATAACAACTGCAGTCTGCAGATAATATTTAAACGTGCATATGCTCCTGTAAATTTTAGAATGTCGTTTGACGCATGAAACTAGAAGTCTGCACCAACGCTGCAATGTCAAAACCCTTTTCTCATTTTATTCCCACCCCATTACATATACAGTACGTATGCTGTATCTTTGATACACCACGAGATATATACATTTTTCATCAAAAGGTAACGAGGCTTGCCGAATTTTCTTTTAATGAAAAACGTAATGGTATATTAAAGATACAGCATACGTACTATACATATAGTGAATTTATACCACATACAAATACACACCTACATTTCGGAGGGAGTGAACTTTTCACATCCATGCGCAGAGTGGCCGCTATAAAATATAGTTCTGCAGCTATTGCAGCTATTAACAATCCTTTTGTAAATTGTGACTTTGCTCTTTTTTGAGCTTCTAGTTTCATTCATATTAATTACAAAAATAAAAGAGACCATTAGGATTTAAATGTGAAAGTTAGTTCAAATGAGGAAAGTACAGCATTAAAAAATTGCATGAATACCTTATCAAACAGTGAACTCACGGCCATTCAATCACTGGCGAGTACATCGAAACGAGTGGAGAATAGGCTAAGCGAAATTACGAACCAACAAGATGTAATTCAACATTTAAAATTATTTACAGTTGCTCTAAGACCATAAGATTATTTTTATACTTTTATCTCCCCGCCCCCCCCCCCCCTCTCTCGGTTTTGGTTTGTCTGTCAATTTTGCCATCATAGATCCATATACATCAGTAGCGCATCCAGAAATATCGTTAGGGGGAGGGGGCGTAAACACGTAGGCGAGAGGTGTATGGGACGCAACTCCAAGTTCCAAGTGCGGGCCCAGGGAGCGAAACCACCAAAAGCTCCCGCATTTTAAGCGTTACCAGGGCATAATTTAAAAAAACGTTTCGATTGTTACGCGTTCATTTTTTTTTTTTTTTTTTTTTGGGGGGGGGGCATTGCCGCTTTCTTCTCCGCCCCGTCCCATCACCCCTGGATACGCCCCTGGGCATCCTCGCATACCACAGGCGAAAATCCGCTACGTTCCTTTTTCACAGACTTTCACCCGTGGCTTGCGACGATGAGAGAGAGAGAGAGAGAGAGATCCACTGAGGTAAAGTTGACATGCTCGCTAACAAAAGAACGGGGGGGGGGGGGGGGCGGAGGGACTGACCATAAGATTGTTTTTACCGTCTCTGTAAGTCGTTCAATTCTTTTGGATGTTACGATTGTCAATAATCGTGAATGTTAAACGAAGTATAGCGCAACATGCTTAGTGACGGTGAATATGACATGTATATATCCATGTTCTTTTCTACAGTGGATTCTACGGTGTGTCGAATAAGCCACGCGTATGTACAGAAGAAAGACATCTGAGCGGAGAATATCTAAATATTCCACTGTTCATTCTGGGAATCATCATAATGTTTGGGACTGAAAATTGTGTCATTATTATTATTACCAAAATACATGCACAATTTTGTCATAGCAATACTGCTTATGGATAGTACAGGCCTCTCTACCCTTTTTTAGAAACTACTGTCAAGGTTGTTCAGGACTGACAAAAATTCATTCTATTTGCAAACAGTATGTGCAAAAAAAAACAGATCATGTTCAATTTCTGCAAGTTTTATATAAAAAAAATCCACTTCTCCTTGCCACTAAATGAATTATACATCAGTGTCAGTGACATATCTCTTTCACTGCATCCAGACTCCATATTGCTGTACACTGCATCAAAGTCTGTGGACACATAGGTATGGAAATGTTTTTATTATAAGTTATTCTTTCGCACATTCACTGCTAAATGTTACTGGATACTTAACTCAAAAAAATGAGACATCACTATTACCATAATGTTTAGCAATTTCTTCACAATCCGAGTATCATCCCCCACCCACCTGTATCCACCCACTTATACTGAATTGTGCATTACCAATAGCCCTTAACGCCATTTTTTCAGCACATGATAGGCTATACATGGCAAGTAGGAAAAACCCGGGAAAACACCAGGAAGAACCACCGACCCATGGGAAGCTACTGGCAAGCTTTCTCACATACCCACGTCGGCCAAGCCCGAGAACCCACGCGGGCAGAGGTGAGATGTCAGTGATCTGTAAAGGCGAGCATATTAGTCCACTCGACTCCTGGACTACAATGAACGTGGCCATAAAGAGAAATACTGGATACTGCAGATGCGAACACATGGCGAATATGGCTTATTGAAAAGTCTAGTCCAAAAGTGCGCTATTTAACTCACCATGCATTAGTTCTTTCCTGACAGTTTTCTCAGCCTCACGCACCTCTATTCATAGAAATGTGTTGTTTTTGTTATTATTATTATTATTATTATTATTATTATTATTATTTCCTTCCACAACCTTCACTTGTAATGTAAATACTTTCATAATCTTTCTTTCTCGTAGTGAGTTATATCCAAGATGTAAAACTAGAAGCGAAAAACAATGCACCACTATCGACCGCGCCCTACGAAACACGATATCCTCGCAATTGCCTTAGATAAATAGGCCACGCCAAGCATTATTAGAGCTATGGTGCGGATCGGATGCAAAAAAGAGCGTTCGCCTTTTTCACAGGCAATAGATCCCTTTCAAGACATGTTCTTTACTGTCCTTGCGGTCGACCTTGCTTTACGTCTTTTAACACATTATTGGCTATATCATTCCAATGAAATGGGAGCTAAGTGCCTTTCCCAAAGACACACAGCGGCAGCCAACCAGACCTGGCCAGGGCTACAAGCTCGACGCTCCACCAACCGAACTACTGCGGCTCCCTTAAAACGTAGGGAACCTTTGTTATTTTCCCCGCGCCTTTTTCAACTGTCTGATCAAATTATAAATCGAGGATTCGAACTGTCGGGTTAGACAAAGACTGTTGGGTCCTTTTCTAACTTAATTGGGTCAATGACACAAGTATTTTGGAGCCGACAGTTTAGAGATAAAGATACAATACACGAGAACCTTTATTTAACGTTGGTAACCTGGATAGCACAGAGAGCACCAGCTCTAGAGACTCAATATTTATTTTTTTTTACCGACGCGACAGTTTCATCGGCTTTCTACCGATAATATAGGTTTATTGCATCATTGACCTTAAGCCTGAATTCGTGGGCCCTATTTAATCGTAAAACGTGTGTAGCTGTTGAATCCATCAAGGTCGTTGAAAGTACATTGCAGATATGGAGACATGCGACGTGGATATGCAACATGACAAATTATATTCAGTAGAAAACTTTATCCATGAACAGATGTACGAACGAACGGACAAGCGACGAATAAAGTAGACATACAAAACATGTTAAGTCCTTGTCCGTTGCTTATAGCAGGAATTTATAGTCTTTCAATAAATAGAGAATGTGGTTTTATTTTCCGCCATGTAAACAGAAGAATTTGTTAATAATAATTATAATAATAATAGTGATCATCGGTTTCATTGTTTTAAAGCTATTAAATGGAGCGTTGATCAAAGAATTTATTAGACTGGTATATTCATTGTCTGGCATTGCATATTAAGTCCTACAGTGTGAACCAGAATGACAGTCGTAGAATATATGAAACAACTGTTATAATATGTGCAGGTTCGTGCAAACTGGCTTACAGATAGTTTGTTCTTAGCCCGTTGATATGGTAAGATAGTCTTAACCCCTTTGAATGACCAGATATTTACTTGTAAAGTCTCTGACAAAAAAAACCTTACTTTCCAGTTTTCTAACGAATTATTCCCATCACTGATATCAAAATATCCAAAAAATGCATTTAGCAAATAATAATAATAATAATAATAAACATCTTTGGTCAATGTATGTTCCCCTGCCAAAAAATATGTTTATGAAAAATGATAAGGTTTAATCGCCATTAGCGGCGCGAGAGGGGGGGGGGGGAATTGTCCCCGGGCGCCGGGCAAGGGCGGCGCAGTCGCGAGCTTTTTTTTTTTTTTTGGTGCCACCGCCCCCTCCCCCCCCCCCAATGTAAGCACCCGGTTTCAGGGCTTAGATGGGTGGATGGGGGGTTTGCAGGTTGGCAACTGTCATAAAAACTATTCTCTGTGGCAAAGTAGGGGCGCCACTAAAGAACATTGCCCCCGGGCTACTCGGTAGGGGCGCCATTAAAGAATGTTGTCCCCGGGCGCCTCAAACCCTCGCGCTACCACTGGTCATCGCCCAATATGCGAGGAAGTAGCTTCTTCACGATTTTATTGAAGTTTTAATATTGTATTTGAATCAGTGATGTTAAAATAAAGCTAAGACCGTTATTGTGTTATGTCGAATGTAGTAAGTCACATACCGCTATTAAAATTGCATAACTGTACCATAAATCTTGCCTCTGTTTTAGTGGTTTGTGAACTTAATGCGCATAAGTACAGCTAAGTAATATTGACTTTTTAACTTGGCTTTGAAAATATTACTCTGTGATGCTTCAACAAAAGTAGTTCAGAATATAAATTTCAATGGCGGCGAATTACATCCGATGTTTCTTTCTCGACCTCACGGAAAAGGCCGAGGTAGTTCCGATTGGTTACACTATCAGCTGCCGCAGCACGTCTGTCTCTTTGTTACAATGTCCGATAGCGGCCGGACAAAACTTGTTAGGACTAATAAGAATTGGTACAGAATGATGTACAATAAGTACGTAACGTACGCCTTCAGTTTAGTTGCTTTTATTTTTGTGCATTTAATTTAAATATACTAATTATATTCTAACTAAACGCTTTTTTGCACAAATAAAAACTGCACATTTGCCATGACAAATCATAACCAGACCAAACATTGTTTTTTGTACATGATGCAAGAAATGTACATATGTACAAAATTACATTTTGCCAAGATGCCACTTTTGTATTTTAAGTACATTCCCTACCTTGACAGGGAAGCGATTCGTGTCGAATGATCGAATCACACTGACCTCGTCAACAAGTTAACATTGATCTAGTTTTCCGTCCTATTTATCCCCGTCGTCCTGTCCATCTGTCGTTGTTCCTTACCTTAGTAATGTATTGTGGCTCCTCGTACACGGTTAAAAATACAGATGGTTTTTGTATAATCTTGAACAATTTCTTTCGTTTTGTAGTTAGAGATGTAAAAGTTAGCATGTGTCATCGTCAATGCCAAGGTTGTAACATACGATCGGGTTCTTTGATTACAACCTCTGGTCTTGCCCCAGGGATGGCGGAATGATGTCCATGGGTCATAACTTAGAAACTACTGAGATACCCACGATATGGTTATGTATAGGTTTGAAGGACATACGGAGACAAAATCAGACGTGCATCCAATACAGACACTTGCTCATGCCCCTATAGTATAGACCTTTCCCCCAAAAATGTTAAGATCCCCGTCATATATTCATGTATACACTTATGGGGCATGAGGAGATAAATTCACATGTGCATCCAGCATAGGCCCTGGGTCATGCCCCTCGTGTATGGAACTTGCCCCGTGAGTCATATCTTGAAAACTATCAAGACACGAAGAGACAAATACACACAACATTTTGCAACATTGGCCCGAGCCATTCTCTTAGTGCCATAACTGAAAGCGCGAGAATATGCAGTAGTATGCCACTGACGCGTCTCTCGTTTTTTATTTTACCTTCAAGCAAACTTTTGGAGAAGGACAATAACAAGTGAGAGAAGATAACCTGTACCTCAGGTCTCAGTGGACAGTTTTTTTGCTGAATTTTCATCCGACAATGACATATTGCATAAAAATGAGAATAATTTTACATTAAAGATACAAATAAAAACTAATCAATGATTTTTGTAGAAAGCATGCTAGTAAGATTTTGACTGAGGTTTTCAGGTTAATTCCTTATACAACTGGTGGCTTGTATACTGAACCGATACTACGCCCAACCCCTCTTTTTTACCTTCATTTTTGATAGCAAAGTGCTATTTTTAATATTTTCCTGTGACAAGGCGGCTAAAAGAATCAATATGGGCCTTATGCATAATTAAAGTTCACTGGTATTATAACAAATTAGCATACTTCTTATCACTTCTCAACCATCTCGATTTTTAGATATTTATCTCTGTAATAGAGATACGTAAATACGTAAGCTAAGTAGGCTGTTCATTTGCAGCCCAAGTTACGCATTCGATCTCCAATGCTAGTCCAACTGTGACAGACAGTCACCAAACAAGCCAACCCATTTTCAAGCCTAACTCAAAGTAAATGTAAACCAAGTTACAGATTTAGCTTCTCTGTGAATTTATAAACACTGGGCTTATGCTAATTAGGCTCATGCCTTCTACCTTAAAAAATTGTTTGTGTGTGTGTGTGTGTGGGGGGGGGGTCAAAATACGAAACTATCTAGTGAGACCTCAGGTTGACCTTAAATCCATTCCAACTTTGTGTATTCATTTGTTTATCGTATATACTCCCACTGCTGCCAATGTTTTGACTGTAGGGTTATTTCTGTGAAACTCAAACTTTTTAAAGTCGAAACTTGGAGATCTAGGTTTGAGTATCTGAGCTTTATATAATTAATCTCAACATTTTCAGCAATCTGGATAATATTTCATATTTCAGGCCTCCAGCCTATAATTGCTTTTTTCAAAAGTCTTTAAACTAACCACAAAAGAAATATGTAATTCATTTCACAACATTCATCTTAATTAAAACAAAAGGTTCCATTGGAGAGTGGAGGTGCCCATGTTCGTAGAGCAACAAAACAGAATTTGAAGTTAATGAATTGTATATTATTATGTTTAAAATCTTGTTAGTCTTAACAAGTTTTGTCAGGACGCTAATGGCCGTCGTGCGTTGCAGACTTGTCAAGCGTCACATTATTAGAATTGTTGTTCTTCTCCGGTATTTTCAGGTTACTGTCATTTACCTATGTTACGTCACACACATACATCTGCATGTGCCCGGCGTGTTGCATGTGTAGATGCATATCATTTTATAGAACGCTATTTTGTTTACCGATCGACATTAAATTTATTGACAGGATCAAAGACACAAAAGAAGTTCTGACAAAATATTTAGAACTATTCCAATAACCCTCGTACAACAGTTCAGTGCGTTTTAATTAGATTTTTGTAGTGTTAATGTTAATATATATTTGTTAATCCATATATCGCTTTGTTAAATACAATTTTCCTCAAATGTGGGTCTAGCATGTCAACTTTTCTACACCTGAAGTCTGAACGAACGATGTTTCATTAGATTCCTTTGTTCATTTGAAATACATGCTTTTATTTCAGCTATTTCATACTGTTACACGCAAGGGGTCTCACTACAGAGCAAATCAAACACCTGCATGAGTTTGGCTTGAAGTCCATTGTTTCCTCTATTTCCAAGGACTTTAAGACAACAGCCGTTGACAACTGATGGGTTTTTAAACGCGCAAATACTACAAATAATTTTCCTCTAATTACCTGATGACCACACATCACGAAATTCTAATTTCACACTTGCAAGGTTTTTATAGTTTCACATTTGTATGGCTGATCAGTAAGCCTTTCCAAGCCGACGATTAGTACTTCACGCCATGCACCACTAGACAAGACCCAAACACCTAATACAAAGAATTTGTATTCCTATCTCAAATTACTAAACACGTATGCATTAGAACATACCGAGAATTCTTAATGCTAAGAAATTAGGGAGGGTCCATTTTACGAAATTAATCTATACTACCATAAAGTCTCGTGAATACAGTACATTATGATGTCTGCTCCTGTACACTGGCTAATTACTCGGTTTGAGAAATATCTTCCTAGCAGCGACTCTCCATAATCAACAAATAATCAATACAATCTACAGAGCTGGAAACGGAGACGTATATGCAATAGCACATTCCATAGGTTTATTACAATACTTATCACAAATGCATGTAATTACTCCAGGGTGAATCATACTCCGCACATCAAAACAGATCCTTTATGCTATATGCTTGTTTAACATTAACAAAAATCACATATAATGTTTTGATAGATTAAGAAAAAAATATCACTAAATATATTTAAAGAGACAAAGCCAGACAATTACCACTGTATTCCGTTTACCAAGTTTTCTTTTGTTTGAAACTTTTTTTAAAGCTATATAGAAAACAATGGACTGCATTAAAAAGACAAGAATATTAAATGTAGGATCTTAGCGACACAATCAGATAAGTGATCTCTAAATTGTGTGGGGGTGGGGGTGGGGGGAAGATCCTTGCTAGATACGATTACTCTCTCTGGATAAGATCTACTGTATAGGCACATTAAATACCAGGTCTTCCTACTGTCAGTTTATCCTCCCGAAAGTCCATGCTGTCTCTAAACAACAAAAATCACAGAAAAGTAACAGATCTTTACACCACTTATTTCCACAACTAGATCTCTTAGCCTCTCAAAGCAAGTTTAGGAAAGTCTTTCAAATGTTTGTCTATTTTAGTAACAATGGCCATATTTGATAGTGGATTTGCACAATTTGTACAAAATTGGAAGATCTTCAAGTCAGGGTGCTTTCCGTCAAGTTTGGTCAAATTTTATTTAATGGTTTTGGAGAAGTCGTTTAAAGGTTTTTTTTTACGTTTAGTAATGGATCGGCATGATTTGCGACAAACTGAAACGTCTTTATGTCAGGATGTTTTCTGTCAAATAAGATCAAACTCTGTTCAGCGGTTGGGAGAAGACGTCATTAAAGATTTTTCTGTTTTTAGTAACATTGGCCATATTTGACAGCAGATCAGCATTAATTGTACTAACTTGAACGGCATTCCAGCCAGAATGTTTTCTCTAAAATTTTGATTAAATTCTGTTCAGCGCTTTTGAGAAGAGTTCGTTTCAAGGTGTTTTTTTTTTAAATTTAGTAACAGCAACCATATTTGATATCGGATCAGCATCATTTATACACATACGAAAGACCTCTTTGCTATGATTTTTCTGCAAAATGTAGTAAAAAGTGGTCTAGTAGTTTTGAAAAGTTTAAAATAACAATTGTTGACGGACGGACACACAACGGAGGCAGGTCCGTACCATAAGCGGACATGGTCTTATAGACTGGTGAACTAAAAAAAAACAGTATTAACAGCTACTACTACTACTACTACAAACTGAGCAATTTTGATATCTAGCTATTGCAAATACCCATGCTTTTCGATTAAAATTAAAAGCGTTGCCTTATTTGAAACAGTGTTACTTTAGACTCTATTCTTCTACCTCCATGACACCTAGCCCCAAACACCAATCCCTACCTCAGCCGCCTTTGGGACCATGATTCATGGGTCATACGCCTTTGGGACCATGACTCATGGGTCATACGCTCAATTCTGTTTTAAGATATTCATTCATATATAGTGTGTCACTGTTATGAATTTTTTATAATTTGGTCTGGACTTTTTATCAGATAGTAGTAAACAGGCCCCATATACAGTATATGTATTCAGTGTTGCACATTGAGCGCGGGTTCGCGATTTTTTGTTCTATGTCTCCCAAATCTTGACCCTGTGCACCCGCATGAATTTTTTTTAAAAAAAATACACCCACACCTTTTCATTAGTGGATGTCCATCCATGTCTCTGTTGGCGCTAGCAATGGCCAAAGTCGCAAAAGGTGATAAAACTTGTAAGATGGCAATGAATATTTATTTTAAAACAATGTATCTGGCAATTATAACATTTATAATTTATGGTAGTTGGCCAAGTTGCAATATAAAGTGTTCAACGGCCGTTAGTGTAACGTATTTTCGAGGTTAAAGTCACCCCTACGGCGATGAAGATTTAATTTATTTTGAGATTCAAATAATGACGAGAGATTAAATTTATCCAGATACCTAATTTGTCATTTAGTTAATGATTTTTTTTTTAAATTTAGGTATTTATAGGTATTTATTAGGGGTGAAACGATTCATCGATACTTTTGCCATATCGATACACGTATCGATACAAGAGGTGAAGAATCCATACAAAACGATATCTACCCTATATATGTTACTTTAATCTTCAGCAATCATGAATAATTATTTGTCGTTTGCCTTCTTATTCTTTAAACTGAGAATCGATAATGTATCGTATCGTAGGCTGTGTATCGTGAATCGTATCGATACGCGGCACAGGTGTATCGTTTCACCCCTAGTATTTATTATAATAAATGCTGGTAGATAATGAGTGTACACTAAAGTTAAATGAAAGCAAGATCCGGAACGGAAAATTCCATGGTGCAGCTCATTTCAGGTTCACCAGATATTCAAGCATGTTAATGTTTTCATGAATTATTTGAGCGCATGATAAAACTTCAATTGTAATAATGTAAGTGTCCAAGAAAAATATGGTAGTACTGTGCTGACCACAAAGTTAAGGTGCCAAAACTGTTAAAGCAAACAAGATTATCTCATTTTTATCGCACTATTAGTGCATTATGTACTATTATTTTCCTCTGTCCCTCTAAAATGTTGTGTGTCCCCCAGATTTGGAGGGTGAGAGACACAGTGCCCCTTGCCCTCGGGATCCTATGTGCAACACTGATAATGTATTCCTTCAATGATAAGCCCCCCGCCAACCTTCATACATGTGGGCTCGGGGAAGTGAATAGACCCGATGTGCACCCCTGTATGACGTAAGAAGCGACTAATGGAGACAGTGGCAAGGGAGGCTCAGTGGTTAGCGTGATGTTAAAAACACCAAACCAAACAACAACAACAACAACAACAACAACAACAAAATGGGGTGGGTCAGAGTGTGTGTGTGTGTGGGGGGGGACGCCCTAATACATTTTTTTAACGCTGGGATGCGCTTATAATCAGATAAAAGATATCTAAAGACCATTTTTGACAAAAGCTGGTAAAACTTTGAAGAGTAGGCTTATCATGGTATATATATATATATATATATATATATATATATATGTGTGTGTGTGTGTGTGTGTGTGTGTGTGTGTGTGTGTGTGTGTGTGTGATAATTTGTTATACCCCTTAAAACTTAAACTATCTCCAGGTCTGTCAGCAGCATCAGCATTTAAGCCACAGCATTTCACTACATCACTGTAGTGGGAAACAAAATGATAAAACAGACCTCTGAGATGTGCATTTGTTAGAAAGGTATAGTGGGTAATACTAATGGAAAATTATGTATGTTTGCAGGATGTGTAGAATATACGGCTACATGTATGAGAACAAGAGACATGGCCAAACAATCAACCTTATTGCTGCATAAACCTCCTTCATTCTAAATTATAATCCAACATAATACTTAGAAACTAGAATCTGTGTTGCAGACCCTGTGCTGGATTATTCAATAGGCAGATTAAGCACGTGCTTAGGGCACCAGCAAAGCAGGGGCACAATAAAAAAAAATGAGAACTTACTTTTTTTTTTCGCTTAGTGCACCAGCAAAGCAGGGCACCAAACAAAATGAGAAATTACGGGGTGTTTTGTTTTTACTTACATATGGGAGGGGGGGGGGCACCATAATCTTGTCAGTGCGTAGGGCCTCTAAAGGTCTTAATCCGGCCTCTGTGCCGACCTCCCCCCTCCCCTCCCCGACAAAAATATTAGGTACACACTTTCTTCCCACTAACTTTTTAAAATTATTGGGAAGAATGTGAACTAGATTGATATTTGTAAAATATGTATGCCCCACTGCAGACCAAAATGTCTAAATCCAAAATGTTAAACAATGTAGAAAATATGTGAATAATTGCAATAACGGCATGAATATCTAATCAGGTTATCTACATATGCATGCAAATGCCCTTACCAAATTTCATTTGTCTACCTCTATAATATTCGCACACCCTTCAGTTTGTTTGTACACCCCGACCGATTTTAAAAACAAAAAGCATCAAGGATATAAAAAAAAAATCACAAAACTTGGTCATTTCATGCATCAATTTATAAATTCTAAACTGATTGTCAACAGAAGGTCCCTAACACTGTCAACTTATTGACAAACGGAAGCTCTCGATGTAAACAAGCATACAGACTGCTCTCTGTCCTTTTCTGTTTTCTAGAACAGTCCATTTCAGTAAAAACTGTGTCGTCAGCGTCCAATATTTGCAATGTCTAGTTTTAACAGTTCTTAAAAAAATTGAACAAACAAAAAGGAGGAACTCTTGCATACACGTGTTCAAAGAGATGTAACTCCTAAATTTACGGAATAATTGAGATTATCAAAGACGGTGAACTACGTCATATCTGTTGCTTGAAAACACAGACTCGCCCATTTAAATATGGCGACCGTGTTACTAAAGAAACTCCCGTTTGACTCAAAACGCCAAAAAGTTGATCCTGCCAGGGACAACATTTTGGTTAGCCATACATTGGCACCATTGCCGTAACCAGTTACCTTTCAAGAATGTTGTCAGTCACAAAGCTGGTATTCCCACGTTTTTCGAAAAGGCGGGGTTCAAACTTTGGGATATAATTGGGAAACATCGAACATTTTCAAACAATACTTCCATTAAACATAGCCAGGTAAACTTGTGTAATTTTAACGCTTTCTTTTGTGTTTATTATTTGTCGTGTCTCTGTTTTGTGTTTGCCTTTGATAAAGACTCAATTAGAGTCGAAAGCCCTTAGGCTAGTTAAAAACTAATTTTGCACTGTTCGTTGACAGTGTGTTGCATTTATCTGTCAGTCCCAGACACACGCGATCCCTTGCTGGATCCGGTGCACTTGAAAGGACCGTTATTCGCCATGCGATGTGTGTGTGTGTGTGTGTGTCTCTCTCTCTCTCTCTCTCTCTCTCTCTCTATATATATATATATATATATATATATATATATATATATATATATATATATATATATATATAACATTATAACATGGCTTTGGAAGTGTTGGTATAAAGCAATTTTGAGGTATCGATACTGCTGCCACATTTGGTATATCAAGTTGCAATTCACCCATGCCGTATGAACACGTATATAATGATAGCTTCAACATTGGACTATTGTTTCTATACTCTCTAGATCAGTAGTGAATTTGCATTTATCAATCAGTGATATAATAAGAAAGTAACGACAACAAATATTCATAATCCACGTGTAATCTACCTTTTTCAATGAATTCAACATGTTACGCAATTTTTATGGAAAGACCACGCCCATCTCTCTCTCTCTATCTCTCCTGCCACAAGGGACAAAAATGCGTGAAAATCTGGGAGAGAGAGAGAGGGGGGGGGGGGGGGGGCAAACCAGCCTTATGGTCAGTAACAATGGCAAGTAAAGAATAATAATGACTAGGATCAAGGGTAGATAACCTTAAATGTTGCTACGTTTCTTTTATTAATGAAAGTAGAAGCTTATACAAGAAGCAAATTACCGATATCCAAAAAGATTGTGAATAGATGTATTAGCAGCAGAACTACATTTTACAACGGACTCACTCAGCAGAAATGTGAAGAACTGCATTTTGCAGCAAACGTCCATAGTTTCCTAAAGAAAGAACACTCGACGAAAAACATCCACATACAATTGATACATAGAGGATATCCACTTTTTGAGTAGATATAAGGAAATATTTCATGAGTGAAGTGGAAACATTGTATTGTCACGACAATACAAAATGTTTCCACTTCACTCGTGAAATATTTCCTTACTATCTACTAAAAAATGTAGATTTTAACTTTATAACGTTTTTTTTAAACGCAAAAGCCGTCGATTTGCATGGTTTTTTTTCTCTCTCCATTTTTTGCCAATGCGATCAACGGCTGCATTACTACATTGATAACAAAAGTCCATCGAAGGGACTGACACTCTACTGGGCGAAAATAATTTCCAGGAATTCAAGATAAGACCATTTCTTCCTTTTAACTGTTGAGTGTTGAAACCACCTCTCATATTCTTCAGCGATAACTAGATTTTCAAATTAGCTACTGTAGTGCAAAATACTGGATGTCACCTTGACACCATTTTCATTTAGGACAAAGTAGACATCATTAGAAGTGTTTTGGTGAAAACCCCAAGTCATAATGATCATCCATTCAGGGGGAGTAGTGAAAACAAGATTATTAAGATAGTCGTCGTGGCAACCATACTGGACGTATGACTGGCACCAATTTAATTTAGGACCAAGTAGGTATCATAAGAAGTCTATTGGTAAAATTCCAATGTTGATAATAGTCATCCATTTGGAGAGGAGTACAGAAAACAATATTTTCAAGATATGACTTTCCATTCAGGAGGAGTAGCAATAACAACATTTTCAAGATGGCTGCTGTGGTGGCCATATTGGATATCCGATCAGCACCATTTTCATTTAAGACCAACTGGACATCATAAGAAGTATTCTGGTGAAAACCCTACGTCAATACAACTTTTTTTTTCAAGAAGAGATGTGATAACCAGAGTTTTAAGACGGCCGCAATGTCGGCCATATTGGATGTCAGATCAGCACCATTTGTATTTAGGACCAGCTAGACATCGTAAGTCTTTTAGTGAAAACGCCATGCTGATATGACTATCCATGTAGGAGTAGCAATAATAAGATTTTGAAGATGGCCGCTGTGGCGACCATATTTGATTTTAGATCAGCACCATTTTTATACAGAACCAACTAGACATCATAAGAAGTCTTTTAGTGAAAACCCCATGTCGATATGACCATCTATTCCGGTGAAGTAGCGATAATCACATTTTTAAGATGGCTGCCATGGCAGCCATATTGAACGTCAGATCGGCACCATTTTTATTTAGGACATAATAGACATCATAAGAAGTCTTTTAGTGAAAACCCAATGTTTATATGACCATCCATTCAGGAGAAGCGATAAAAAGATTTACATGATCGCTGCTGGCGGCCATATTGGACGTCAGATCAGCACCATTTTTATTTGGGACCAACTAGATATCATAAGAAGTATTTTAGTGAAAACCCCATGTTGATATAACCATTCATTCAGGACTGGTAGCCAAAACAAGAGTTTCAAGATTGCTGTTTTGGTGGCCATATTGAACTTAAGATCGCACTATTTTCAGTTAGAACCAACTAGACATAATAAGAAGTCTTTCAGCGAAAACAGCATGTTGATATGACCATCCTTGTTGGAGGAGTAGCAATAACAAGAGTTTCAAGATGGCTGTCGTGGAGGCCACATTAGTCTAAAGATCAGCACCATTTTCGCGTAGGACCAACTAGACATCATAATAAATATTTTAGTGAAAACCCCATGCTGATATAAGTATCCATTCTTGAGAAGTAGCAATACAAGATTTTTAAGATGGCTGCCATGGCTGCCATTTTGGACATCAGATCGGCACCATTTTCATTCAAGAACAACTAGACATCATAAGAAGTCTTTCAGTGAAAACTCCATGTTGATATAACCATCCATGTAGGAGGAGTAGCGATAACATGATTTTGAAGATGGCTGTCGTGGTGGCCATATTGGATGTCTGAGCAGAACCAT
Organism: Margaritifera margaritifera; assembly: GCA_029931535.1. Lineage (NCBI taxonomy): Eukaryota > Metazoa > Mollusca > Bivalvia > Unionida > Margaritiferidae > Margaritifera > Margaritifera margaritifera. The sequence goes on along the minus strand of JAQPZY010001457.1, from coordinate 2,017,513 downwards.
TTTCATTTAGGACCAACTATACGATGGAATGAATGTGTGTGTAAAGTTTCATGGCAATCCTCCAAGTAGTTTAGGAAGAGTAGGGATAACAAACTTGTGCTCACGGACGGACGGACGACGGACAATAGACCATCCCATAAGCTATTCTGGAATATGACCAATAGAGCTAAAAAAAGAAGTTACGAAATTTTACAATAATTTTAGAACAGCGTCTTTTTACAAATTTAGCTCGTAGATATTATGCTATAAATTGTACATTTTGTCAAATTAATGAATGTTTTCATACGAAAATGTATAAATTTTTATTTTATTTCCGTTATCACATTTCTTGCAGTGAACATTTGTCGGGTCGGGGATATCCTACTGTAGCAACATCACAGAATGTAACATCTTTAAACTAAAGAGCTTAATGATTATGAGTTTACCTATAAGGATTTGGTTTTTTTATTTTACTTTTTTCCTGCATTCAAACGTAAATTGTGAGGCTTTGGCAAGCTTGCAGTCTAGTTCAGTAACAGACGTTGCACCCAAATTTCGACTCTAACTTAATTTCGGTTTGCAATCAACAATCACCTATTCCCGATTTCTCCATCGTTTTCATATATGATTATGTTTGTGATGAGAGTTAAAATCGCTACTCAAACAATTTTATTACTATATTTAATCAAGAGTTTTCTTAAACTTTTACCATTTGTCATGGAGTCTAACTGGTACAAAACTGTATGGATTTTACTGAACATCGAATATCTTAAGTTCAGTCACTGAAAATCTGCACGATTTATGTGGAAAACTATTCTTTTTAGAAGTTAATACCTGAAGTCTACTTATTTTTGTTTGGAGTTCGTTTTTATGCATTTTTTTATGGCACCTCCTTATTGATTATATAAATGTATACTCGGTCTTGACATAGTTTAAGATCTGTTCATCCTGAGAGAGAGAGAGAGAGAGAGAGAGAGAGAGAGAGAGAGAGAGAGAGAGAGAGAGAGAGAGAGAGAGAAGGAGCAGAAGAAGAAGAAAAATGAAATAGGCCTATATATGGAAATACAAGTTTGAATAACCTACACAAGGACATATATATTTCCTAAATAGGTTTGTGATTTTGTGGGTTTAACGCCATTTTTTAGCACATGATAGGCTATACATTGCGGCCAGTACATCTGGTGGAGGAAGAATCCGCGACCCGCGGGTAGCTACTGGCAAGCTTTCGCACATACCCACGTTCGCCGAACCCGAGACTCGAACCCACGTGGACAGAGGTGAGATGTCAGTAATCTGTAAAGGCGAGCGCCTTAGACCACCCGGCCAACCGGGGCCCCTCCTAAATAGGAAAAGAAACTTTTCTCCCACTGATACATTTCAATATCTCATTAAGACATATACAATAAATTGTTTCTGCTTGATTACGGAATACTCTGTCTAATAAAGACTGTGATAATCACGTCCTTTTTTTTTCTTCTCACTAGTAATTTGTCACAGATACTTAAGAGTTTTCACTAAATTTAGCCATTTTTAGGGTCAAGGACGCATTTGCCGTTGTCAAAAGTTCACACCATTAACCCTCAAACAGAATGTCGAATTAAGTCTCGCTGAAGATATTAATATCACTCTTTTTATGACTCGGACAAGTTCTTCACTATTATTCCTTCTTCTCCACGAAATAATTGGAATGATCATTTCAATGATACACGCTGAAGAATACAATTACAATTTAGCTATCAGAGGGGATTTGTTTTAAAAGCAAAAAAATGTCTCCCCCTCCCAAGTGTCGCCTTTAGACCAGGGGCAGGTCGAGGGGTACGCCCCTGCCTCCCCCGCAAAATTAAAAAAATCAGCTCAAAACAACGGTAACGTTTCCTTGAGTAAGTTTTCTTTACAGTTAGATGGTTCAGATTATGCCCTGGAAACGCTTAAAATGCAGGAGCTTCCGGGTGCTTCTCCCTCTGGGCCCCCTACCAGGGGTTCCACACCACAGACTCTTGCCCACTTGTTTACGCCACCCCCAACCCCGCGATATCCTTCATGTATGTACAGTCACAAGAACCTAACTAGGTCTTGGGTCCCACTCGAGATATCTAGATATCAAGTTTGGTCTGGTCTAGCTCAATACCTCTTTAAGACATCTTGCTTACAAGGTATTTGTCACGGACTGACGGACAGAGAGCTCAAAACCAATATGTCTCCCTCACTTTCGGTGGGTTGGGGTGAGGTATATTCATCAGTTCATAATCATAGTGGTATGTAATTGTTACAATCGCTAGATTTGACTTAATCCTGAAAATGATATATTTTAGCTTTTTTTCTAAAGTGGAACGAAACCTGGCTATTAAATGTATTTTCTGGATCAACATGCGCTGGTATTGCAAGCAGGCAATCCCTCTTTGTAAAGAAATATTTGAAAGATGTGAAAATGGCCTAGATACTAATTATAAATGTCTCGTTTCCTTAGCAACGTAAGACCTGCCTAGACTGGGTACTTGGAAGTCATGAAGAATCATATTTCACTGAGGGAAGACGAAGTAAATATTTGAAATTAGTATTTCTCCGTCTTAAGTACGCAAACACTTCTCTGATACAAAACGTCCAAAAGAAATGTTTTTATATAGCCTTTTATCGAGCAACGTGCATTTGTAATGGCTGCTATTGGTGCTAAATTTTGTATCAAGCAGTACTGTTCAGCTACAAGTATAGATGTCTCAATGCATATTGAATTAAATTTTCATGTTGTAATGCTACCACAGAAAAAGAACGCTATTGAGGTGAATGTGTGTATTTAAACGAATGTGTGTATTTAAACGATAAATCGCACTTGAAGACTCAGTGTAGCATGCGATCTTAGTGAATACACCCTCCAAGACCTAAACCCGTCTAATTCATCTTGGCGGAGAAAGTCTGGGGACTTTTAAAGAGTAATTTTTTCTTCAATGTGAAGTCTTTGATGAGGTTGCGGTGCTAAACGTAATCAGTTAAAAGAAAACCGTTCTATTCTTATAGAAAATGTGACTAGGAGTGAGGAAGCTAATGTAGGGATAACGTGGAAGAAAGAAAGAAAAAGGGAAGGAAGGAAGGAAGGAAGAAATATAAGACTTAACTTTCTTTTTCTACACCTTGCTCGGTTTCTGTTACGTATTCATTTTACAGTTCCTGCATAATGAAATCATCCATACAAAACACTGGACATGCTAAGTATTTGTAGTAACAATACTTGTACTAGTATTCACACAAAAATAATAATCTTTCGATTCCGATATTGAAGGATTGGAATACTGTTAGTAAAGTTTAACCTTTCCTCTAAAATGTTTCGTGTTTGAACTTTCCCTTAATGCATGGTCTGTTCCTCTTCAAGCTAAAATAGGTAGACTTCGCACATTTTCACCTGCGGCCATGCAGATCTATGATAATGTGAGAAGAAAAAGAGATGTTGTTCTGGTGTGCTGTTGTGGATTCCTGAACAAGATTTTTTTTAAAAAAAAAGCCTAGGAGCAAATACAAAGATTTCAGCAGTAGAATTCGCACATAAATATGGATTAAAATCATCAAAACATTCATTTTCTTCAGTTTCATTTTGCTGCAACGATGTTTAAGACAATGCTGATAAAAACCGGCAACACATGAGGCCCATAAGCAACCGTTGTAATTAATTATCGTAAAATGTCTGCAATGTCGATCAGAAAAGGTGTATTTTGATACTATTGTATGGAATTACGACAAAGAAATAGACATCACAGCAAGCAACTAGCAACTTTATCATAAAGACGTGTCCTACATAGTCCACACAATACTGTTGTCACTTGTAAACATAATTTTCTATAGATCGCTGTTTTCAACTGTAGGGTGGATTACTTATTTTAAGTGCACGATTTTTAATTAACTGTTTGTTTTTTTGTTGGGTTTTTTTTGGGGGGGGGGGGGTTGGGGGGCATCTGTAAAAATTCGTTGGAGGTTTAAGCATTAACTATGCACAGCTAACCGCGTTTATTTAAGCGATAAAAAGGACGGTAGTCTCGCAGGCTATATGTACTTTTCTTTTATTTTTCTTTTTTTTACAGACGATGCACTACTGATGCAGCTTTCAAGAAATTAAAACTGAACTTTTGATCTCTCACTGTTTGGCTCTTAATCATGAAAAAGTTTTAAAAACTCCTACCCGTATTGTGTGAAAAGATTGGTAGCTAAATCCATCAGGTACGAAATTTTCATGTCAGCACTAGCGGACAAGCAACAAGAAAATATCCCGACAATGATCGAATAACCACAGAAAATGAATGAACCACCATCTCATTAAATTAAAAACGCACAGAAATAAAACAGATCATACCACACACACACACACACACACACAATTGCGACTCTTTGTGATATCCGTCTCAAACGTACCAGCTACTCAGAATCCAAACGTACCATCTACTCAGAACCCGTAGAACAGGGGTGTCAAACATACGTCCCGCCAGACTCCTTATTTATTATTATTATTTATTATTATTATATCAAATCTGGCCTGCCATAGCAAATGAGTTAACACCCCTGCCGTAGAATAATGTGCGATTCAAAATATAAATTGTGAACAAAGACGGGATGTGTACATTTTACAAAAAGACGGGATGTGTACATTTGATAAAACTTATAATTACACCCTGAAACAGGCAACAGACGAGAATCCAAAATATTTGCCAAAGATGGTTGAAACATTATTGGTCTTTAAAGACAGGTTTCCATTTTTTTTAAAAAGTATGTTTTTGTCTCGCCTTTTCCTGATAAAAGTAAAAGACGCGAAACAAAGCAATGTTGATGTCGTCGTCTGCGTCCTCACAATTGTAGTTTTTTTAATGCAACTCCACAAATCCAAAAAAGGAGAGAGAGAGAGAGAGAGAAACTGAGACAGAGTGTTCCGCGGAAGCTTATTTACTTTTTGTGAGATTGTTGGATGGTGTACCAACCTAACGCCAAGTACGACGAGCAGCGATCTGAGTCAAACCGAGATTTCCAACATAAATGATAAGGCAATCTCCATTTTAATTGTACTGAATTAGTAGTAACTTACACGACAATTTGGACTAGTAGTAACTTACACGACGATTCTGAAGCGTAATATACAAAGTGTTTCATAAGATCCATGAGTGATTTTAAGAATATTGGACAAATCATTGATGGTTAAGCCTGTAGAGGTGCAGGTGAAGCATCAGAATAAAAACTCAATGTTGCAGTTTCATCAGATCAGCGTCTGGAAAATATACATGAAAGAAAAGACCTCCGAGTCAGTTGTCTTGCCATACTGATCAGACAGATTGATTTTCATGTTGAGCTGATTCAAGAAAGATTTTCACCTTGTCCGGCTTTTATCTGTTAAGAATTCTCTTCTTTTGCGTGATAATTCCAATGAATGCCTTCCATTTTTGCCTCACTATCAATTATTTGTTTTTCTCCTATCCTTTTTTAAGTCCGTCACAAGATTGAAATAACGATTACACTACAGGCAGCCAACTCAGTGAAATGAGATATAGTAGGCCTAATTAAATGTACTTATAGATGATTTAGTTAAATTTTTATATTGTTTCAATGATGTCGGCAATTTTTTTATTTTTATTTTTCATTTTATCTTTGTGTTTGGACTTGGATTGCACTAAAATGGCCTGACGTGCACCTATGAAATTTCACAGGCTTGTGTATGCGCCCATATAGGTGATCAGATTAGATTTTGATGTTTTTTGGAAATGTTTGCAATATGGTGTGTGTATGTGTTTGGCAGCGGCGGCTTGCCATTACAGGCAGATTAACAGGTCTTGTTATGATACTTGGAAAATTTGGACCATACTGGCATCCTGATGATTATTGGACGTTATGCTTTTATTCGAAGATTTAGGGTATAATTAAATCATTCCGGATTATTTCAAATCTGACAAATTTCCTTCCTCCCCACCCCACCACCGTTTTCAGTGACGAAGTATTTCTAATATATTTTCTTAACAATACACAACAATCATTACTGCAGATCCCCTCCCTCCCCCTCCCCAACCATCTGTAGAGAATATTTTTACACGTAATAGTGTCACAAAAACAAACAGAACAAGCGGTGTAAATCGTGCCTCACTTAATATGAAGGTTTTGTTCAAGTATCTGTCACATTTGGATTTATTTTAACTACACTGGGACAGGAAAGATTTTGTTTGGTTTGGTTTGGTGTTTTACGGCACAACAACACAAGTAGGTTAGTTAGTACAGAGGCAATCGGAGTAAAGTGCTCGCACAAGGACACACCACAGTAGTTGACCCAGGCTGATCTGATAGTAGGATTCGAACCTGCACCCTTTCGGTCGTGATTTCAAGTAAATACAAAAAGAACTTCACCCAACCACAAATTCTGCTGTTTTGACCATGACTCCTCGTGTATGTGTATGTGGCCCAGACTTGCACGACAAAACAGTGCATCACGACATCAAGCATAATATGATTATAAACTGTGTAACAGGGCAAGCTTTACGTGCTGTTTACATGTTAACACAAACGGATGCTTTATATAAACATTGAAATTTTAGAGTATACCTGCTAACGAGCATAAAAAATATTCATGATATCATTGTCAATACTTGTAACACATAAAGAGAGAACCAATTTTATAACATTTCTAGAGCGATATAACGTTTGTGTATGATGGACATGTACCTCTGGTTTGTTGATGCCAGTCGCAAAAACCGGTTCAACCACTCTTTTATTAAAAAGAGAGATCAAAAAGTCCACCCGTTCGTCCGTCCGTCCCCGTCTGACTCCAACTAGGAAATTTGGATTATCGACTTCGCACTTTCAGAAACGATTGCACTCTTTAGATTACACAACAGACTAGAAAGTCTAATATTAAAACTGTATGTATGATAGAGAGTGGGTTTAGTCAGCCAAATGTGCTTGATACCTGACCCAACGATTCGTCTTATGCAAGGTAACGATTCGTCTTATGCAAGGTAACGCGAGACCAGGTGCTGATCGTTATTTTGGCACACCCTGGAACTCATATATGATCAGTTCACTTGAAACAGGGGTTAATGGTCATCATTCTACTCACTTCTAACAAGGCAATTTTGTATGTTATAGCCAAGGTTTGCTTTTTACGGCACAGCAACACACTGAAGGTTACGTCATAGCGAGGCAAGTTAAGTGCACTGCCAAAGAACAACTACGGTAGCCGATCCGAGTTGATCCAATGTTGGGAATGGAACCCGCACCCATCTGGTCAAGAGTCCAAAACCTTAATCACTGAGCTACCTCGGCTCTCCATGTTATAGCCAGAGAAAATATCGTGAACAAAAAATACCAGACAAGTGGATGACGTTTAGTATTTGTAAGTTTAATCTGACAAAGTGAACGTCAGGTTTGTTCAGTTCAACCAATCTACATCCCCTGTTTTTGTGGACAGAACTGATCAGAACATAACTTCTTTGCCAAATCATGCTTAACAATTGATTAAGTACAAATATAAATTATTATTGGTGGTGGCATAGCGGATAAAAAAATGGTAAAACAGAGACATTCTAATCAATATTTTATATATACATGACAAAATGGGATGAAAAGGTAATAGGCATAACTATTTTAAGTTTATATGGGAAAAGGATGATTTAAATATCAGTTCGATAAATTTACTAAATCTAATCTGTAAGTTAACATTTGCGTTACTTAGCAACTCACTAAATGTATACGTATTGACATCTCTGAGATACCTTTATTTATATTATGGGTGAGCTCTACAGATATTACGTGCTTCTGAGAGAGTGATAGGTGTAAAATGAAGTTGTTTGCATTTACAACATGCACAATGGAGAGAATGTTGGCACACCTCTATGTTACTTTCATGTGCTGTGGCTGAAATTTCTTTACATATTGTACTTGTGGAAATTGTACATGACCTAAGCACACAGCAGACAGAAATGGCCGCTTCAAAGTACTCGAAAAATCAGCCTGAATTAGTCCAAAGTACACTATTTTCAGCAGTTATTAAAATAAACAAACGAATTTTGCCAGAGTAGGCAACACCAGCCTCTGAAAGTATAATGAATGAATTACAAAATATATAAGAAGTAAAAAAGTTATCGGCTATTTTTAAAAAAATTTACCATTGATGTCCAGGAAGTGAAAATGACCAAGCGGAACTAGCAGTTATTTTTATAGGTGCACATCTTAAGTAAGACCAATCTGTATACTCTATAACTCAAATTACACCCATCAATCATACACCAAAATAAAGTGAATTAAAAGTTCTTTTAACAATATCCAAGATATACAAGGTCTTTTTTTAAATAGCCAGGATAACCAGTGAGGAAAACCAGGTACATTATTTTTCTTTAAAAATCTAACCCTATGCAAAGTACGAAACTGAAGAGTGCCACCTTAATCACTGAGCTACCTCGGCTCTCTATGTTATAGCCAAAGAAAATATCGGGAACAAAAAATACCAGACAAGTGGATTAAGTACAAATATAAATTATTATTCCTGGGGGTATAGCGGATTAAGAAAAGGTAGAACAGAGACATTCTAATCAATATTTTATATATACATGACAAAATGGGATGAAAAGGTACAGGCATAACTATTTACATTTACTAAATCTCATCTGTAAGTTAACAACTGCGTTACTTAGCAACTCACTAAATGTATATGTATTGACAATTCTGAGATACCTTTATTTACATATTGTCTTCTTATTCCAGCAAAATACTGACATCGAATAAATAGTGAAATTCATCATCTATATCCTGTGGCACATAATTAACATTCACCAATCATGACCCTCGACACCCATGTATACTCTATTTTATCTTCACCCATTTCTACTCTGGTTCCCATTTTTCCAATAATTAGTACCGCGAGTCCTCCAAGGTGATTTTGCTAAGCGCGTGCCACATCAGCAAACATAGAAATATTTGATTCTCAAACTTCACAAGTTCCGATATTTTTCAAAACCGATCACTATTGCGGAGTTGCAAAAACTACGCACCTCGGGAACTGAAGATCTGACAACGGAAGTGCTCCAATGAGCATGGCAATTTTACATTTTGCAAAAACACATGTTAACACATTTTTACGAAGAATTTTACTTAGTACAAACTACAATCAAGACGTATATTTGGATTGATTTTAGTAAGTGATCACAACAAAGTACCTAAAGGGGCCAAGTGTTTGGAACTGTCAGACTCGTACAAGTTAGCGTAGGGATAATATCCAAAATTGGATAGTAAATCGCCAGGTAGCAGAGGCGCTTACTTAGCGGCGATGGCGCAGAGTGATTTGATTTTGTAAAACCACAGATTCAAAAAGAAAACTCAGCGAAGTTGTCGTCATGGGACACTGTGTTACAGTTATCATTGTCGTGAAACTGTGAAGTGAATTTATTATTTCCCAATAGGTCAGTCTGTTATGTACCTTAATGACGTTTTCCATCTAAACAACACATACGAGAGTATTTGACAAGTTCTGAATATTATAGTGCGCTATACAACAAAATTCTTAGTTAGTAAACAGTACGTCAGTGCATCCTCTCAAAGTACTCCCCATGCACCTCTACAAACTTTCTCAGTCTGATTATAAAATTACTAAATGCCATTTTGTATTAACTTTTTAGTATGTTGTTCATACACTGGAAAACTGCACTTCCAACCGCATGGCGGATTTCAAATTGTCTGCCCTTACAACGAATCTTTGATAATGGGATTCAGCCAAGAAGCACCTGGAGCTTAATCAGAGCTGTATGAAGGATGTAGCAAAGTTTGGATGCTGTACTGCTTTCAGGAAGTCGAGTGATTTATGGTCTCTGTTCGTTTTCTCCGGTCCATACTTTACAATTTTCTCTTAAGTCGGGTCCAACAAAGTAAATCGATGTTTCATCACGTATGACAATCTCATTCAAACGCCTCTGGTCACTCTTTCATATCTGGCGAGTAGCTACTTGGCGATTTCAACCCGAGTCTGTTTTTGATCAGAAGTCAACATATGCGGGACCCATCTTGCACAAACCTTTTTTCGCTTCAAATGATTCTTTAATATATTAAAGTCAGTTGACGAATACTTGCCCGTAATAAAAAAAAAGTATCCTCCACTGTGTATCGAGCACATTCATCAATTGCCCCCTTTCACAGTAGTCACTTCACGCTTACTAATCGCAGATAACGGTCTTCCAGAATGTGGGTCATCTTCCATGGATTCGCAACCATCTCTAAAACGATGAAACCACCTCGAAATTGTACGATATGTAAGAGAATTGCCTCCGCAAACTTTACCCAAGTCGGCTTTGATATCAGTGGGAGAGTGCCCTAAAGGCACCCGGATTTTACAGTATGATCTTCACACACCAGCAGAATTGTTCCCTTCGACGACATTTTTATGTCACTGTCATTTACCTATTTTACGTCACACGCATATATTTGCAGGTGTCTGGCGTGCTCCAGGTGCAGTTGCAAATCATTTTATAGAACGTAATTTTTTCTATCGATCGGCATTAAATTTATTGACAAGTTAAAAGAAACAAATAAGTGACAACAAAATATTCAGAACTTTTCAAATACCCCTCGTACCTTTTTCGATATTGATGTACGTATGTACCCGAGTAAGTAAGTAAGAAAATAAGTATGCCCAAGTGATTATGTTCTTTTTCTGAGTGAATACTACCAACTATGATTAAATACTTTTATAACAGTATTTGGCATAACGTCACACTGAATCGAATAAGTATAATTGGTATAACGTCACAGGGAATCCAACTGATATAACGTCACAGGGAATCGAATAAGGAACCTGTATTCTTCTTAATCATCATTACACCACTTCTTATCAAGATATCGGCCCTTAAAACCAGAATACAACGGCTTCGCATTTTGAACTAAATTACGGATTTACAGTGTCAATGGAGACTTAATAAATACGTTTTCATCCCATTAAAGTGTATTCCGATGGGAATAAACACATTAAGCGGAAATAATTCTAACTCGCGCTTTATTCAGTTGTATAAATTATTTATTTCTTAGATCAATAAATTGATGTCTCTACATTGCAACCGTTTATTTCTCTACTGTTCATTTGCTGCTTATTACAGTTGATTTTTTTCCGAGTTACAACTGGAAGACTTATAAAAGATTTTTTTTTTTAAATCCCTTTTTTTTAAAAATTATTAGTAGAAAATCCGCAGAAGGTATAAGTTGTTGATCCGGGTATTTAACAAGCTACAAACTATTTGCGCTTCGATTATGATTTGTTGACGCTGACAAATAGCTTTTGGTATGCTGTTGTGGCATTATCTGCATAAACTTTAGGTTGAGCTTACCTGTAAGCGATCTGTATATTATCTCAACTATCAGTCAGGGAAATATACATGATGATTATGATTCGTTTATACACTTCCCATTCAGTATCCATCGAAATTACTCTTATCAGGTAATAAAATCTGTTTACATGCTTCTCATTACAGGTAAACAACAATATCGCTTGTTTTCGTGGATACACGTGCTGGTTAGTTTATTTATCTCCGACTGCGCCCGAAGCAACTATGCATGCACCAACATTTCCATTCGGTATACATTCTCAATAAACAGGTGCAATTAAAGAGTGCATAATTTTTTTTTAAAAATGAACAATTTCATCAAAATGTTTTTTCATATAAAAAAGTGTTTTCATCAAATTTTAAAAGTCCGAAGGGATTTCATCATCAATGAAATATTTTCAGAGTAAATTATTCATAGACTGAAGGCAGCCAGATGCAAAATTAATCAGTGTGAAATGACTGTTACCTGTACATAAGTCAGTTTTAAATTACAAAAAAAACAATCAAAAGAAAAGACTTGTAAGTAATTGTATATCACTATAAAATTGCAATTTATCTGTTAATGTAACTTCACTGTATGCTCATTAACTTAAAAGATATTATAGTCTGTATATTAACTAATTTATTTTAGAAAATTATATTTTTTTTTTTAATGAAGCAAGGATCTACCATAACGAGATCGTAACTTTTTAATACTAAAAGGCCTAAACCGAAAAAAAAAAAAAAAAAAAAAAAACCGCTGTGCAAACTGTAAGCGAATCATACTTAAGTTTTTTTTGGTTCATACTTTAGTGAATGTAAAAAAAAATATAAACTGGTCAATCCTTATAATTAAATTTTTACCTCTAATAAAGACAAAAATCAGGAAAAGTCTTTTAAAAAGTGCGTTAAATAAACCATTCTAACTTTTGTATAACTGTGCATGAATTCATGCAAAATAGCAATCAATATCCGTAATTTGCATACAGCCAATCAGAATACGGTAACCGGTTGCCTGACAACATGTCACAAAGTTACTCTCGGTCATGAAATAAGTATACGAGGACCCTCCATTTGGATTATAAAGTCCAAGTACCCAAAGTAAAATCCAAGAAAGATAAATACGCATATGATTAAACTGCAACATTAATTTTGATTTGATTCATTATTTGTATCCTTATTTCCGGATGTCGAAATTTTGGGAGTAGCCCCTACCTGACCTAAAACATTCGCTATTAAAGAAAAGAGATTCTATTTGCAATAGAGTCTGTAGTTTACTGGAAATGACAAATGTCTATTTAACAGGTTAATTTTTTTCAGAGAGAGAGAGAGAGAGAGAGAGAGAGAGAGAGAGAGAGAGAGAGAGAGAGAGTCGCCATTGTTTATGGATCTCGTCAACGCACAACGTGATAAAAACGCTCAAAATTAAATCAGTTTGGGTTATAAATGCTGGTATAGTGGCATGTCCTATATTACCGCAGTATGCCTATTACCGCAGTATGCCTATTACCGTTGTATTTAAATATTTATGTGTACACCATGCGTAACATCGGAATAACATGCCTGTAAACATAATGTCAGGAAGTTCACATAGCCGTGAATATGAAAAATTTGAAGAATAACTCTATTCAGGGTAAACAAAATCGTGGATTTCCTTTACATGTATAAATTTAAGTAAGTGATAAAATCCCATTCATACCATATCCTGTTCCAATCCCCCCCCCCCCCTTTTTTGTTTGTTGTTGTTGCACTTTTCAATCATAAAATCGTGCCCAGCACAATGTCTACAAATCGTCTGCTTCACAATTTAAACAACACGAGCGGATTGGTGACATGACTGACGCTTTTCGATAAAATTGTTATCTAACTTCTGAGGGACCCATTAAGGGTGTATTGTCAAACTCGTGAGTTTTATTTCAGTATGGGTTCTTAGATCAGTAGTATAAAGGCAAATTAATGAACCCTGTCATCCCTTCAAATTCATAAAAGGTGTTTTCTAGACATGGGACATACAATTAAAATTTACGTGGGTTGGGGTTAGCTATAAATATATAATGTAATATAAGATAAGAATATCATAAACAATAATTATTTCATGGATTTGCTACAACTCGGGCATATAAAGATCTTGATTAAATTTATGAATTTAATGCTGAAATTTTTTTATTAAATGTCTTGATTTTACATAATATTTCCTGATTTTTTTATTTATTTTTTTATTTTAATTTTTACTTTGATATTGTACTACCGACAGTCACTGTATTTCTCAATTGCCGCGGTAATATGACATTCTCTTTAGAGCGCCTCCCGTTAAAGGTCACCTCGGAATATCCAGCAATTTGGCGATTCCATTGATCGGAAATTAAAATCATTCACCGTGACAAATGCACCACACGTTGATTACTGATTCAGTAGGATAAAAGTTCAAGAGTAAATCTAGTGACACTATTTTCCGAATGTTTTCTACGTAATAACGCGGTAACAGTGCCTACCAGTGAATCTCTTTTTGAAGCTAAAGCGGGTGTGTGTGTGTGTGTGTGTGTGTGTGTGTTTGTGTGTGTGATTACTATAGTATTCGCACACCGTCCCGTTTGTTTGTACATCCCCCCCCCCCAATTTTAAAAACGAAAAGCATCAAGGATATGAAAAATGCAAACAACTTTGTAATTTCATTCGTCAATTTATAATTTCTAACCTGATTGTCGCCAGAGGGTCCCTAACACTGTCAACTTATTGAAGTTTCAAACCAAACGGAAGCTCTCGATGTAAACAAGCAGACAAGACTACTCACTGTCCTTTTCTGGTTTCTAGCACAGTCCATTTCAGTAAAAACTATGTCGTCTGCGTCCAACATTTGCAACGTCTAGTTTTAATGTTTCTAAAAAAAAAAAAATGAACAAAAAAAGGAGGAACTCTTGCATACATGTGTTTAAAGAGATGTAACTCCTAAATTTACGGAATTATTGAGATTATCAAAGACGGTGAACTACATCACATCTGTTGCTTAAAAATATAGATTCCGCCCATGCAAATATGGCGACCGTGTTACTAAAGAAACTCCCGTTTGATTGGAAACGCCAAGTTGACAGTGGTAGGGACCTCCTGGCGACAGTCAGGTTAGAAATTACAACTGATGAATGAAATGACCAAGTTGTGTGCAGTTTTCATATCCTTGATGCTTTTTGTTTTTAAAATCGGTAGGGGGGTACAAACAAACGGCAGGGTGTGCGAATAATATCGTCCAACGGCCAGTTGTCGTGGGCCTCTTTCAATCGTGCGCCATGTGTCTCGCGATATAGCGCGCTTGTTTCGAGATAATGACGTCATCAGCTGTGTCACCAGCGTTCTTCAGAAGGGAAAGAATATAATTTTATAGTAAAAGCATACAAAATGCGATTCAAGAAGGTAATTTCATGTAATTTAAAAAAAATCATAATGAAAATCTATTTTTTCACTAATGCCTTTTTTTTATGTCAGACATTTTGGCCTTGAATTTTCTATTATATGCTAAAGATAGCGCCGCCGATCACATGTTGGCTTTCTTTACATATTTTGAACAGGAAAATCCACTTTGGGAATTTCTACAACTGGATAGCCAATGTAAATATTTGGTTTTAATCACATGGAGTTCTTATTCAACGTAAGAAAAATGTACACTCGAAATGTATATTCACTACGGACTTTTTCATTTCAGTATTATTTCATAATAAACATATATTGTACACCAAAAGACATTGAATCTATTATAATAAAATGTGTATCCATTCACCAGTGTCTATTTATAAATTTCTCGGTCTCTCTGTATGTCTGTATGTCTCTCTCTCAGTCTATTGAGTCATGTATCTATATGGTAAAGAAAAAGCAAGCAGTAATGTAAGTGCACAAACTGCATATAGAATTAACGGAAAAAAATTATTCATTTCAAATGTAATTTTTTTAATTTCAAAAACACGGAGACGCTATAAACTAATAATATCCATACCTTGGTCAAAATGGCACAGTCCGGTCATATGCCACGTGACTTTTTAGTGAGTGTCACGAACCATGGACGTCATTTCAGGAAATAAGTAAACATGCACACGCTCGGAAAAACGGTAATTATGAACTAATGTACATGAATGCCAAATTTTTGTTCAAGCTGATTAAATGAAGTAGATATAGTTGAAAACTTTTTATTGTTTATTTGAATAGATTATCATAATATTATAACGAATGCGTTAAAATTCACGTTAAGTCCACGAAAGGTGGTTACTCGAGGCTATATCAATGAAGAATCTTTTCTTAAACAAAAAACAAAGCATTTGTTGTTCGTGTTGATCAAAAAAAAAAGTCAAGCACGTGTCTCCTCGACAAATGCCAAATGAAGTGGCCGCATAATATTGTAGACATATATCTTTGATTGACTGTTTCCATGGAAATGTGCGTTTGTGTGTATGTAACCTCGTGTGTTTTTGTGTGTGTGTGAGAGAGAGAGAGAGAGAGAGAGAGAGAGAGAGAGAGAGAGAGAGAGAGAGAGAGAGATTGTAAGGCTGCACACACGAAAACAGCATTACTTGACTTACTTTTTGAAACATCTGGTCATTAACTCATCAGTTCGATTCACCCAGTTTATGTTTTACTTCTCGACTATATCAGGGTCTATCCATATCAAATTCCTTCGAAAAACACACTTACGATCTTTTTAAATCCCAACACTAACTCAAGTTTCAGCTGATTTCTTTCCCTATTGACGACAGTCAAGGACAGCTTCCACTGTTTTCATGGGTGAGAATGAAAAGCCAAACTATAAAAATCAACAAGAATTTTTTTTACGTAAATTGGAATTATAAATGAAGAGAATGTTACCTTCTTTCAGATTTTCATTTTGGCCCCAGAATTTTCAAAACATTGTAATGCACCTATAGCCCTAGATCCAAAAACTTGTCTAGTCGCGAGGCGAAATAACTCTTCAGTCCCGCCTGAATAATTGACACATCTTGACCCTGCTCAATTCAACAATGTTCAACTATGTACAAGTCAGAATGTAACTCGGAAGAACATTTGGAATGTCAGGGCCCGTCTCTCTCTCTCTCTCTCTCTCTCTCTCTCTCCATGGGTTATCCTAAAATTATTGTAAAATTTCGGAACTTTTTTAATTGTATCGATAGTAATGCAGCCGTTAATTGCAATGATTCAGAATGGAGAAACAAATCCATGCAAATCGAAGGTTTTAGCCTCAAAAATACATGATAAAAAGAAAATCTACGTGTTCTGAGTAGATATAAGGAAATATTTCACTCGTGAAGTGGAAACATATTGTACTGTCACTGTTAATACAGGTATGAACAAAAGAAATTCAAAAGGCGCAGCCAATCAGATTGCTGGAAATCGTAATGAAGAAAGAAACATTTAATTATATCGTGATCGCCGTACCCATTACTCACTGATCCATTATGTAACGAACATGTGTCTTATTTAACGCAAAACAATAACAGTTTTAATTACTGTGACCATTTGTTTTTCTCCAGCGAGCCAAGACTAACATGATTTGATAGTACATACCAATTTTTTTTATGACCTCATAATTAAAAACATTTTATTTCCTAGATTTAAAGTCAAGAATCTTTCAGGCTACAAATATGTATCACAAAATAATTTTCACATGTAAATTCATAAATTTAAAATCATCTTCAATTTGAAGACCTCTTTTAGGGTTTTAGTAATATTTTCAATCATACCAACTTTTGCAAGAAGATTTTATGGTTAAAAATTTAAAGAACGACTAAAGTTTCATTCGGCAACAGTGACAAACATTTCAAACTGACACATATTCAAGCTTACTGCTATTTCAACAAACAAAGGATGAGCTAAAACTGTTGTTGAGTTAGAAGTGCGCATGCTATGGAAGATATTATTGCAATATCAGAAAGTGAAAAGCGCTTGCATTTTGAGTATTATTGTCGTGACATTAGCTGTACCCGGTTTAATACAGAGAATGAATCTATGAGTCGGGACAAAAGCAGGTCAAACCTTTTACATCATCTAAACACTAGAACTTAGCTACAGTGCACTTTATGAGTGTGTAATTAACACAAAGCGCGTAACTTTATACGATGTGTAGAAAGATATGTTGTTTACTGTCTAGTTTTCTATTTCAAAATTCAATTAAAACTTAAAAACTGTTTCCCAGAGTGCGTTGATAAGCAACACCACAGCTTCACAGACCATTTGACCCCAAGGTAAGCCCGTTTAGGATTCACTGTACTAATTCAGCTCCTATAATAAACCCATGGAAACACCATGATATTAAAAATTCATTAACTTTAAAAATGTCTAATGCTCATGATCAAACTTTTTTTGATTTACATGTGTTTGAAACGTGTTTTCAATTCCGCACCTAAAGAATCCGATGCTAATTTCAGTAATGGGTTTTCTACAGTCAAATTATATCAATAAAACATTGTCTCTATTTTTCTCAGTTACAAATTGGATAAACTCTCCAAAGTTTCTTTTTACTAAAATTTACTTTTCATTATCGACCAATCATGGCCAGCCAGACCCATATATACTCTCTTTTATCTTCACCCATTTCTGGACTGGTTCCCATTCTTCCATATAATTGGTACAGTGAGTGCTATATCCACCCTTCATTTATCTGACAGACATTTGTATAGTAGTAGAATGCATAACTTAACAGTGCGATTGGTTCCGCTTGACAAAGATTACATCAGTGAATATTAAATTACACTGCAAGTTCATATATATGTATACCAGCCAGTTTCGACGCGAGGGGGGGGGGGGGGGGGCAAAGGGGGCGCCGTCGGGAGCTTTTTCTTTCCAGCTGTAATTGGCAACTGACATACAAACTGTTCTCTGTGGCAAGGTAGATTGAAAAATATTATCAGCCTTGTCATAATATGCAATAAATGAGTAAAAGATCAATGTGAAAACCATATCAGCCGCGGCATCTTTTTTGATCTACGTGTGTTTGAAACGTGTTTTCAATTCCGCACTTAATGAATCAAGTGCTATTTCAGTAATGGGTTTTCTGCAGTCAAGTCTGTAAAAGGACTGAAATTCCATCAATAAAACATTGTTTCTATTTTTCTCAGCTACAAATGTGATAAGCTCTCACAAGATTCTTTTTACTAAAATTTTCTTTTCATTATCAACCAATCATGGCCAGCAAAACCCATATATACTCTATTTTATACTACAATTAGTTTATCTTATAATTAGCACTGTGAGTCCTTTACTTGTCATCAGTGTCATTTCTGCGTACAAAGTTGACTAAAGAAAAATGTGGATAAATTGTCAAGGACATGTATCAGCCGACTCGTACGCTAAAATTTCAATATCTTCTGTCACCATTTACAAACTCTGCTAAAATTTCAATATCTTCTGTCACCATTTACAAACTCTGCTAAAATTTCAATATCTTCTGTCACCATTTACAAACTCTGCTAAAATTTCAATATCTTCTGTCACCATTTACAAACTCTGCTAAAATTTCAATATCTTCTGTTACCATTTACAAACTCTGCTAAAATTTCAATATCTTCTGTCACCATTTACAAACTCTGCGGAAAACAAGGTGTAAAAAAATGCGTTTCTGCATGATTCTTGCCGAAAACAATCGATGGTATAATTGTGGTTTGGAAAGAAGCGAGATCGCCACTTAGAGAGCGGTTTGATGACTTTGCCTAATGTTCTAATGATACAGGCCGAGTTTTCATTTGCGCCGAATGAAGAATGACGTGAAAATAACCGGTGTAAACGGAAAGGTCAGTTGTATGAAGTGATTACCCGTGTTTGATAAAAACTTCATTCATAACTCGCAATCAAGTCTTAAACATTCTTAACGTTTTTTTGCCTTGGATTATAATTAGACCATAAGTCGAATGACAGATTAAAAAGAAAAACGGTTTAAATTGTGCCAAGTTTGGTAAACATTATATATACACTTTACAAATTAACGGTTACTGTTTTCAACCCGAGTATAGTGTAGTAACTCCATCAGACCTCACATGGAGAACAACTGTAACCCATAGAAACGTCAACGTAAATGAGTAAGTAATTATACAGGTAAGTAAGAAAGCAAGTTAATGAGTATGTATGTATGTATATATGTATGTATGTATGTATGTATGTATGTATGTATGTATGTATGTATGTATGTATGTATGTATGTATGTATGTATGTATGTTTCCTAGACTACCTACTACATAAGGACATTAATCTAGTCAGTTCTAAAAAAATGTATGACAATGACACTGAGATCAGGTTCGTGTGTTATTGGTACATCTGTTAGATTTTATTTAAGATCTCTCGGCTGACAAGCCTGTCATTTGAGATAAATGATATGCATACATGTTGTCTAACTTATTCATTGTAGCACAGTGTTCCTATTTTTACGTTACAAGTGATTCGTGTTTGCACATACTTCATTGGAGAATTATATATGGCCTTCAAACCATTCTTTTATGTATAGTCAAACATGTATTACACAGTTACTTATGGGAAGTGACTAAAGTGACCTTTGAAGAAAGGTTGATTTCAATAGTAATTTGAATTCTACAATAAAGTATTGCTATTTGTAACAATGAGCACTGAAAAGTGGCTTTTCAAGATACGTGATTGCTCAATCGAGATAATTTTTAAGAGAGGTGAATGGTGCTCTTTCATTTAATATTTGGATACTGAGAGAGAGACAGAGAGATTGTTGGTATCAATTTCACTTAGGCAAATTCATTGTTAAGTAAAAAAACCCATAACAATTCTATAGTTGGCTTCCGATCCATTATGAGTCGTTGCCCAACCTTTTATCTCTTAAAGTATTTACCAGGCACAAATACTGTCCAGGCGAAAATTACTTAATCCCTTCATAACTCACCAAATTTTTAACCACACCTTGCTCCGTCCGCGCAAAAGTTTTTAGTTTGGGCAAATATAGTTGTCAACGACGAGTGCAATGTTACATCCCAATCAGAACGTCCTCTGCTATTTCCGCGATACAAAAATATGCCTCGGATGTATGTCCGCGCCGTAGTTTACAGAAAAATAGTACATTTTGTTCGCCGGAAATTTCTCCGTAAAAAACAACAAACTGCAATCTATCCAGACTACCTCGGCTATTACTACCACTGGATTAATTGTAACATTGACCTAAAAGTTACGAATGAAACAAATAGTTCCGCGCATTCGCAACATTTCGGTCAATCCTTGTTTCGTAAATAGCCGAGATGGTCCGAATGCAGCTATTAGTATAAATTCTGGGTATGATCACTAGGATTGACCTGGAAGTTGAGAATATGTTAAATCCATGCTATTTTTTTAGGAGACGGGGCAGTTTAATGTACACTACTGTAAACATGAAGGCGTGACGTGGACTCGCGCGCACAGAAAGAAAACCAGTACATTGGCACTGTATACACCATGCAATATACATACCACTATAAAGGCTGCAATTAAAATAAAGGGAGACGAAACCAAAATGACAAGATTCTCTGAATCATAGAAATGTCCTGTATGTAGAGTATAGAATATTTTAGCCTTTTTTTTTTTTTTTTTTTTTGTTATATGCCAAAAAATCCACAATAATGCAGTCTGCATAATGACGAAGCAAGGCATGGTTTGAAATGTGTAAGGTATAAAGGGTTTAAAAAATTCACAGCGAGACTGTAATTATGGCCGGTAAATATTTTCGGACATTGAAGGTTGGGTACGATTCATAACGGATGGGAAGCAGACTATAATTATGATGTGCACGATTGATTCATTGATAAAACAGATTTTCTGCCTCACGGCAAATCAATCTGCCGTAATATAATTATAGATGCATTTCCAGGCCTAATGTAGATTATATCTAAGTGCTCTATACATATCGGCATGAACGGGACTAACTGGTGCGGGAATCAGCAGCTGCGCTCTACCATATCAGTTTTCTGCATGAGTGTGACCCATTCTTTCATCAGACACGAACTTTATCTTGCAGATTTTAAATATAACTTCTATTAGATGTCTAACAATTGTACATGAATGATATCAATTATCTAACCAATCACTCTCTTACATCTTGATTTGTTAGGTACTGTTACACTAATTAGTTTCCTTATATATTTCCTTCATTTTCTACATTTTTGATGAATTCCAGCGCATTAATTATAAGTTCAGATACACCAAGACTATCTCGCTTATGATAGGCACTAACCTCGACACAACATATAAATACAACCGTCCCTTGAAGGGACTGACGCTCTACTGGACGAAAAGAATATTCAGGAATTAAAGAGACCATTTCTTCTTTTTAACTGCAAAGTGTTGAAACCATCTCTGATTTTTTAAAAATTTACACAATTTTAAAATTAGTAGAGCTGCTAATTACAAAATTGTGTTATTGGTCAAAAATATCAGAGATGGTTTCAACACTTTGCAGTTAAAAAGAAGAAATGTTTTTATTCAGGACCAACCACAGCTTTGTGGCAGCTATATTGGATGAAACACCACGTGAATATGTCCAATAAGAAGATTTAGCGATAAAAAGATTTTCAAGATGGCTGAATTGGTGGCCATACTGGATATCAGATCAACATCAATTTTATTTTGAACCAACTAAACACCATACGAAGTATTCTGGTGAAAACCCCATATTGGGATGACCATCCATCTAGGAATAGCAATAACAAGCTTTCCAAAACCGACTATCGTAAGGAGTCTTCTGGTTGAAACCTTATGTCGATATGACTTTCCGTTGAAGAGAAGTAGCAAGAATAAGATTTTCAAGATGGCCGCTGTGGTGGCCATATTGGGTGTCAGATCGGTATCGTTTTTATTCAGGACCAACTAGACACCATAAGAAGTCTTTTCGTGACAAATCCATGTTGATATGGCTCTCCATTCAGGCGAAGTAGCAAGAGCACGATTTTCAAGATGGCCGCTGTGTCGGCCGTATTGGATAACCCAGCGGAACCATTTTTATTTATACAACCAACTAGACATCATAAGAAGTCTTCTGGTGAAAACCCCATATCGATAGGACTTTCCGTTCCGGAGGAGAATAAATAACAATATATTCAAGATGCCTGCTGTGGTGGCCATACTGGAGGTCAGATAAGTAGCATTTTCAATTAGAACCAACTACACATTATAAGAAGTCGTTTAGTGAAAATGCCATGTCAATAAGACTTTCCATTCAGGAGAAGTAACGATAACAAGATTTTCAAGATGGCTACTGTGGCGGCCATACTGGACATCAGATCGGCACCATTTTGATTTAGGATCAACTAAACATCATAAGAAGTCTTTCATTACAAATACCATGTCGATATGACTTTCTGTTCTGAAGGAGTAGCGATAACAAGATTTTTAGATGACCACTGTGGCGGCCATGTTTAATGTTTGAGGAGCACTATTGTTCATTTTGGACCAACTAGACAATATGATGAATCTGTGTGTAAAGTTTCATGGCAATCCTCCAAGTAGTTGAGAAGAAGGGATAACAAACTTGTACTAACGGACGGACGGACACCGGACGACGGACTCTCATGACCTATATCTCCACAGTCTTCTCTTTCTTGAACCACATTTTTTTCCAAGACTCAAGCGTCTTTACAAATCAAGAGACCAAAAGAGACGATGCGTGAAACGTCTGAGTCTAATTACCTTCGCTGTCCAAGAATCGTCGATCCACTTCGTTCCACATCAACCCTTGGCATATTTTAGCTAACTGAAATATTGTCTTGAACAAGTATCCTCTTGCGGATAATAGTCCCTGCCCACTACGAGAAATTAATTAACCAATAAGAAAGTTCGTTACGTGACCTGTTATTCATTCAATAAGGGGATTTCCATGATGTCCTCATGCACTGACTGGGAATTATAGGTTGCTCAAATTGTTTAAACTTGAAAAACTTACCTGCGACATGTGTCGTTTTGTATGGAGGCCACTCTGAATATTCCTAACAATCTCCAATTTAAATGTAACAATGGATCTGATTGGATCAATTTCTTTTAGCTGCATCCAATCTGAGAGCGGTCCAGTAGACAGATAACGTTTCAGCTAGCTAAATATGCCAAGGTTTGACGTGGAGCGAAGTTGATCGACCACTCTTGGCTAGCGAAGAAGGAACAGCAATTGTAACTGTATTTTGTAAATTAAACGACAATGACTAAGTCTATCTACTTTGCGTTCAATAATCCAAATTTTACATTTCTTAGTTCCTTCCAAGAAAAAAGGATGACAAATAAAAACAAAATCACCGAAATTGGATCAAAAGTACATACAATGATATACCAGCTCTGGAAAGGCCACTGCATCACGGTGAGAAGTTAAACACTCATGAATCATAGAAACTGCTAAAACAATTAAATGGAACCTAATTAAAAAGAAACGAAGATTATTTAATAAACTTAAGAGTTTTCGTGCAAAAACTATCCCAAGTACCACAGGAATCGAGCGAACGCAGGTAATATGAATACAAAGAAGGCAGAACAAAACCGATAAAACGATAAAGATACCCACCAGCCAAGAAGTACAGGATTCTAATGTATCCTACATGCGGGTAGATCCTCTACGCAGATGTTTGCGGATTGTTGATATGAGGGCCTTTTCTAGATTTATGATTTTTTTCTTAATATATTTAATAAATCACAATATGGGGATAACATTCTTATAATTGAGGATTTTCGTGGTGGTTTAACCGTCGTAGATTGAGTTCGCCAGTAAAACAGTAATTCGCGACAGCAGAACGTAATAAATCCCCGAACAAAGACTTTTATTTCGAGTTAAAAACACTTGGAAATTTTGTCGAAAACACCCAAATATATGTAATTCTTCGTTGCACAATGTGATGTGAAGCTGCCAATCAATCACATCAATTAGCATTTATGGGAATGGCGAATGTTGCGCGAATGACGTCACTGATTAACCAATCGGGAGACTTAGATTTTACTTGTTACTGGCCAAAGATATTGGTGTGCCAATTTTGGACAGGTACCAGCGAAATAAAACTCAGTTTTTACTAGCGTGGGACTCCAGACTCTCTTCGGCTTTCATCGCTATGCAACAGAAAGCGCTATGCAACGGAAAGCCTAATCAGGAACTGGGAAAAATAACGACGTGAAACGAAAATGAGGCGCTTCAAATTTTGCGGCACTAGACGGCACGGTGAGGGTTAATAAAGGAAAATTAAAGGTAATGAAGAAAACAAAGCATGTCAATTCACATCTTCAATGTTAAGAAGACTAAAATGTATGTCAGTCAGGAGGTATGCTCCAAGATCAATTTCGTTTTTTATCTGCCTAGCGCCATCTTTTCATGTCATGCATATTATAACGCCATAATCTCTTTGATCTCTATGCTTACTCAAGGCAAGAGATTTAATTACATCATCATTGTCTCTTTCCAATGCAAGTCGAATAATTTCGACTTAACTTCGACTCCCTGAAAAAGACGCAGAGGCAATCACAGTGATACTTCCCTATTTGGGCTGACGTACACCAGGCTCACACCGGCTGTATATAAATTTTAAGTGTCACTATCAAGCTATTTACGTTTATTAGTAACTAGCCTTGAGTAAATCAAATAGATATATATATATATATATATATACGGGCTAATAAATTACACATACGTCAATATTATCTCGTAGTATCTTTGTTGTGATTTCGTATACAAAATAAACGTAGGTTTTCAGAACTGATCAATAAATGGAAGTTATTACTAATCTCACGTCGTTCATCCCTACGTGTGTTGACGATGATTTGAGCTTTTGCCCTGTGATAACGTCCGGATTTCTTACATGTACAAATTTAAGTAACGCAATCAAGTATACACCTAAGGATTGTACATTTATCTTCCTGTTAGATCAACAAGTTGTTTTGTACCGCTTTCGAACCAGGATATTTTCTGTTGTCGAATATCAAGACAATTCGAATTTTTAAAAAAAAATTTTTTTTTTTAAAAACTGGATAGAATTTGTTCTTTTTTAATATTACAAATCAGAGCAAGAATATTATTTTCAGCTTTTTAGGGGTCGGAATTTTGAGGCAAAAACATCCCAGACCCGCTCCCCCCAACCCCCCCTCCCATGTCACAAAAATATAAAAAAAGTGGCGGAGAACAATTTGTTGGTCTACTATTCCTGTTAAAATCATCAGTATTAGTTGGTGGGCCTTTGTGTTAGTGTTGTGCAAACAATATTCCTGTTCATCGATAAATTACCTTTCAAAATCACAAGATCGTTGACTCATCAAACGGTATCTGTTGAAGACGCGTAAATATTAAACACACATTCTTCCTTCATAACGTCAATTTTGAACCATGTAATTTCTCATATCCAACTTCTTTTAAAGACGGAATATTTCTTTCTTTCTATACTGTACACATAATATTTCCAATGAAGGGCTGAAAAAAAACGCCAGGAATTCGATGTTGTGAACAGGTGAAACAGCACATTGCTTGTCTTCTTGGTAAAGTCTAATTCACTGCACAAAGCAGATCTACAGCCGCGCTGTGTATATATGCATGTGAGAATGTTGCTTCGTCAAGAACAAAACGGTCATAGTTTTCACGTGCCGCATGCCGATTTCATTCCTCACGGTGTCATACAGCTATTTATCTAACTCAGTTCTGCGATAATATTTTACCAGTCAAATATACCATACTATATTCGTCTGCACTAGCACATTGTTCACTCACCACAATCGTGATGATTCAGTTCGTTCTAAACTGGGGACGCGGACTCGGAATGCTGATGCGGACTTAGGCTAAAATGCAGGCACAGACTCGACATCATTTTGGTATTTTCCGTCACCCAGCAGCCGAACTGACCAAAAATCATATTGCTTATATAATTATTGATGCTTGTTTCTACTTTGAGCACAATTAATTTTGCAACATTGCCTTCAATACTATCAGTTTACCGTGGATCGGCATGATTATGTTCTCTAACATGCAGTCACGTGAGCCCAGACTCGACACTAATTTTCACACAATTTTAAATGCTATCAAACACGGAAAATGTGATCTTTAGGCGACTGTAATTCAAGCAATGTTTGAAAAAGAGGCAGGATGTGAAACAAAGTTTAAATTTCTCCATTTTATAAGGTGGGAAAGCAAAGAATCGTATAACATGTACAAGTGTATGCCTATTGGGGTTTCAGCTTAGGAAACCTTAACTATCCATATACATATACTTATATGTGTGATACGCGGGAATTACACTGGGGATATGTGATATTCCAAAACTTTAAGCCTCTTTGACTGTTTACTATCACAGATTTGTTGAAGTCACTTATTCCTGAAGACAGTCCTTATATAAAATACTATTCCACTATTTTTTTAAAATTAATTTCTCCTACCTGGAAAACAATCGGAGCAGACTCAAATCAACATAAAAAGTTAAACAAAATGTATACAGTTGAAGCACTGTTAGTTGTCTTGTGGTGTGAATTTGACAATCAATAGGTATCCTTCTGCATGTACTTTATTTATATTCACAAGGACAGGATGATATGCCATGCTGGCTCGATCTGAAGAAAGAAAACAATTTTTTTTTTTTTTTTTTTTTTTTTTTTTAAATAAAACTTTTTATTATATACATAAGTGTGAAATAGTGAAATATAGAAACTTATTGGCGAAATAATTTTCATATTTTTTTCCATCTTATATTTTCACATGTGAAAAATATATCCTTATACTTTCACATGTGAAAATATAAGATTTCCCATCATGCCATGCGGCGCTTGATTGTGTGCGCCTACAGAAGTTATACCTGCATCAGCAAAAACGAGCACTTTGTGAACTAGAACAAGCAAATCGAAACTGCGTTACATTTCAGACATGGAAATTAATCTTTGCTGAAGAAATTTTATCTCGACGCCGTTCCCGTCTCTATGAAGTTATTTCCCCATCCTTCCTTGATAACAGTGATAAACCCACTGTGAAACATTCTTGAATCGGACTTGCTTTGTGGTCAAATATGATCAAACAGTTTACAAAAATGTAAAAACAAAAATTAATTTACTGCGACAAATTAAGTCACCCCAATCCTACCGCTCTCTTAAGTCACCGATACTTATATGATCAGCCTATGAAGTGAGGTAAATTTACGAAAAGGGGATGGGGGTGGGGTGCTGAAAAGCGAGTTTAATCTTCTAAGCTTCGATTCTGGAGCAAGTTTGGTATATAATACAAAGAAATTTTTCTTTTCCTGCGTAAATACCAGATATATTTCATCTTGTGCCACTCGTTAAAATATATAGTTTTTGTACCACACGATGAAATATATCCGGTTTTAACGTAGGTAAAGAAAATATCCTCTTTTTTCAGACGTTTATGGCACTAATTATATTGTCGTGAAGACCAATGCATTTACAAATTAATGTTGCACATATCTATCATATCCGTCGACATATGTTTTTGGATTCATTTGATAGCTCTAACACACCATTCCGTGTGTGTGTGTGTGTGTGTGTGTGTGTGTGTGTGTGTGTGTGTTAAACTTCGGATTTTAAACCACGGACACTAGTGGGGAGACGAGTTGGGGTATGAGTATCGTATTTACCGGAATTGTTTACGCAATCATGCAGGAAAGTCACCAATCATTTGTGACATAGTGTGAGATATCACGAAGTTGTGCCCATGAGAGATGGTAGATGCTTAATTGGAAGTGGAAATAGGGTAGATAATAGATATAGCACCTTTCTCCGATTCATCCATATTATATGTCAAAGCACTAGTTAGTTTCATAAATGTTGACTACTGAGATCAGGCTACAAGTTCTCACAATTTGAATAAAACCCTTCAGCTACAAACGATTATAATTTTTTACATGGATACACTTTCATACAATTATATACGATGACACACGATTCACGCAAATGAAGAGAGAGAGAGAGAGAGAGAGAGAGAGAGAGAGAGAGAGAGAGAGAGAGAGAGAGAGAGAGAGAGAGAGAGATATTACATAAATGAATGAAATCTTAAACAAATCAATGAATGATCGCGGCAAATATTGAACAAGAGTATATACATCCAAACATAAGTGAATATTAATTTGTTTTACACGAACTACAGGGAATACAACAGCTCTAAAAGAAAACAATCATAATTGATAGCGAACACAAAAATAATTTAATCTTTTTTCATCATATCACATTATTAATGGACAAAAGCAAGAAATATCTTATTGTTTTAATTATGCTTTTAAGAGTTACTTCCCTTATTAGTGCTATGCACACAGAGAGTTCTAGTAGAATCGGCTGCAATATATTCATATTTCAAAAAGATCATCACTAAGAAAAAATTAGACAATTTCGTGATCAATCATTCATAAACCTAAATGTCCTTTTAACTGGTATGTCTTTTTCTTCTTTTACAAATCTATCAACTATTAAATCCTTGCTAAATAATACGCATTACCCCTCGTTATTAGGTAAGATTTTTTTTTACCTCTTTATCTGGATTATTGTTTAACAAGTGCTTTAATGAGTAAGTGACTGTTATAACCAGGCCAGTTGTGAAGGAATAGCGAAACATATTTTGGGTATTTGAAATTCAAATTATACTCGTTATAAGCAGCCCATTTGAAATTGCCTGTTCGTTGATCGTGGTCGACAGCTTTATCTTTAATTTTTTCTTCTTGCATACCTGACATGTATTTGTTGAGTGATACTGTTTTTAATTATCCTCTGTAAACACCATAGTTTTTTTAAAAAACTTTTTAGTGTTGATTCTTCATATACTAGTTTTGCGATCCTACCCAACCAGTTGTAAGTCAGCTGAATGGAACCAGTATATCTGTAAACGATTCGTCTGTAACATGTATTAATTACTTTGAAGTACATACAAAACTTTGATAAAATATGTTAACTGTTTTTAGTATGCATGATCTATTTGATTGTAAAACACTATTATAATTCTTTTGTCTGTGATGCGCAGCCCGGCGGGTACGGAACTCTAATACTTTCAAAAAAACAATACATAACATACATAGCTTTTATTTCGTGTTGCTCTCTTTTGATGTTAAAACTGAGACTTCTTCCAGCATTATATATATGGAGCTGTTAAAACTGTAACATAGTTTTCAATCTTCACATATTTTTTAAAAAATTTTTTATTTTTTTGTCCTATAGAAAAAATCAAACATTTGTCTTACAGATGTAGTTTTGCCGGTCATGTTTTTTTATTTGTAATGTCACTAATTTAAAAAAAAAAAATACAAATTATTCCATCGTTATAGTACCTTCCATTTTTGTTATCATTGATACCACCACGTTGAAATATATATAACATATCGATGTGTCTGACTTTCTAAGTCTCAGTTACTCTAAAGGGTGTAATGTACTTTCTCTTCATACTCCTATCTCCCCCTTTAAATATTTCATGTACATTTACAGATATATTGAATTCATTTAATTATTTACATTACTGTATTTATCTAAATTGTGTTAGGATGATCTATCTACGTGCTTACTTGGTGTATTCAACACAGGTTCTACAGCATAAAAGAAACATTTATCATCAGTATTTATTTACGTTGATACAAGCTTTTTTCTTCTTAATACATTCACGCAAATTCAATCATGCATGAGTTTCTTCTGAGCGGTTGGTATTTATCTATATGCAGTGTGAAATATTCAGTCCTGTCGAATATCCATCTTGCATTTGTGCTTTTTTCCTGTTCAAATTTGGTATATAAAATATCAAACAAATGTTCAGTGACATCATCCATCTGTTCATTATGTTTATAGGTCTTGTTATATGCTATAAATATTATGTACTCAATTCTGTTCTACTTCTTCGTGAGACTGTTTCATGATTCGGATCTTTAAGACTTGTACAGAACCAAATTACCGAATTTGTCTGATGATGATCTTCAAAATACAGTTCAATCATATTGAAAAGTTCATACAAATCTTGTTTGTTACCGCCGTAAAATCTATACTGATTTCAATTTATTTTAATGAATCTCTAAGTATTTTTTTAGTGATGATTCTGTTTAAATTTTGTGCATTCATAAGTAAGTCTCAGTTACTTTCTCGTTTGAGGACGTATCTACTGGGGCTGTTATTTGTTTATCACTTGCTTTGGAATTTTTTGATCGATTATAGAGGTCTTCATTTACTTAACTAGCAACTTTAAACTTATGGATTTGCAATACAAAGCTTTTACCATTACACTATCGAGCTCGCTTCCTAACACTGCGAAATTCTTAATAGATTAAAATATTAACAGGCAATATTTGGTGTTCGCTACACCGCACCTACGCTAGTGCTCTGTAATTGTTTTATTTTAGTGTTGAAGTATACCTGCAATTTAACAACTGCATTTATTAAAGTAGCACAGTTAAAATATATTGATAGTGAGGATTGTGATATACTTGTATATATAGACAGTGTTGACATTAGTTTCAGAATGTGATCATTTTGTTTTTCGTTTATTGTGCGTGCGCAAAGCCTATGCAAATATGGCATGTACAGTCGTAATAAATCGCTGTTGGTCCTTGCGCTGTACATTTTAACATTCATAACATACTATATTTCGTATTAGTCTCAGGAAATGCCTGATGCAATTTATGGCTCGTGTGATCGATCATACAGTAATGGGGCATTTACTGATTTTTGTATTCGCTCTGATTGTCTTGCACCTTAAGTTTGTTTGTGTTGCTGTGATAGCTCAGTAGTTGTGCCGTTCGCTAATTGTCTTCATAGCCTGAATGATCAACTAGTTTTCGTTTTATTTAAAAAAAAAAAAAAAAAAAAAATAGTATGTGGTACACAGACTCGATGGTATTTTTTTTTTTTTTCAATAAGTATGAGTGATCCAGAAATGTTAATGTATTCTTTTACAAGATTTTAAATCACAGCAAAATTACGGTCTGGTTTAATCTGGTTGACTTGTTCTGCATATTAATATGTAGACAAGAACTAATGAATTCTAACATCCAGGGTAATGGGGGTGTTTTAATGAATTCCTCCATCCAGGGAAATGGGGGTGTTTTAAAAAAAATAAGAGTGGTCCAGAAATGTTCTTATGTGCCTATACAAGATAAAAATTGCAAAAAATATGATTTTTCTTGGACTTTCCATGTCCTAACTACTATCACGTAACACAATGGGTTGAAAAATTAATGCTTTGTAAATAATATACGGGATATACAAAGAAGTTTTGCTTTGTAAAATTTTTAAAATATAAAACTTAAAATTTTCTCCCTTCATTCATAATCGATATACAAATCGATACAGTGTTCATTTTTAATCTGATCATACCCTTAATATACAGAATGTTTAATAATTCAAGCAACTTTTAATATCTCTGTCTCTCTCTATATATATATATATTATATATATATATATATATAATGTGTGTGTGTCTCTCTCTCTCTCTATATATATATGTATATAATGTGTGTGTGTGTGTGTGTGTGTCTCTCTCTCTCTCTCTTATTTGTGTGCATGGATTATCTGTATCTCTCTCTCTCTCTCTCTCTCTCTCTATATATATATATATATATATGTATGTATGTATATATATATATATATATATATATATATATATATATATATATATATGTGTGTGTGTGTGTGTAAATGGATTTATCAATCTACTGAGATATCTAGATTGATAGATGAATAATGAGGTCTAGAGACAAGAGTTTACAACACTGTTGTGAACGTGGACAATATTACAAATTCGTTAGAGTATTTTAAAATAATCAACTAAAGACAGTCTAGAAGAAAATTAAACTTTTGTAAGCAAATATATACCGTGATAAGAAACTTACGAAAAAAGTCTAGAAGCAAACATAAGTGAACACGCTATTTAAATAGCAGAATAGTGATTATTTGCTTGAAATGCGACTTTGGTTTAGACCAGACACGTGCAACTTTCTCCAGGGCGCGGGCCAGATATGTGATTTTTAAAACCACACTCTATGATGTAAATAAGCGGATAAAACCAGATCGTGGGCCAGATCCGGCCCGCGGGCCGTAGGTAGCACACGCCTGGTTTAGACCAATTTTAAATTTTAAAAAAATACTCATGTTTTCTATCTTTTCATTATAAAGGATATCATTAGTTTAATTTTACGAGTAGGTAATGAAGTAAGAAACGATATGTAAACCAGTCTGAAGACTTTACGAGTAGGTAATGAAGTAAGAAACGATATGTAAGCCAGTCTGAAGACTTTACGAGTAGGTAATGAAGTAAGAACCGATATGTAAACCAGTCTGAAGATGTTTTATTGCTGTACGAGTAGGTAATGAAGTAAGAAACGATATGTAAGCCAGTCTGAAAACTTTACGAGTAGGTAATGAAGTTAGAAACGATATGTAAGCCAGTATGAAGACGTTTTCTTGCTGAATGATGAAGTCGAAGGCATAACAATTTACTTTAAGCGATTTACGCCAAGTATGCAATCACACACATAAGTGATATTAGTGTGATTGACACACATCTGCTGAGGTATATCGGTTCCCTCGAAGGTCAGGTCTCACACTGAAGAAAATGTTTCGAAATAATCTAAAAGTTGATGATACACGTATTAACGTTCTTGTTGTTAGAGGTGCAATCTAAGATTTTTTTTTAGTGATAATTATCAAAGGAATCCTCTCCCCCTCCCATTAGCCTTTTTATTTTAACCTTTCAGAGTACTAGGGATACACAAACCCATTTCCAAAGCAAACAGGTGTGAGTAATTTCATGAAAGTTTTAGAATTTTTGAAATAGATCGACAGTAAAATAAAAAGTAAGTTTCGAGATTCACTTCAACACACCTAAAGACTGACTGGGAGACTATCATAAACAAATGGTTTCTTACTTAACTGATTAGTTTTCTATCTGGTACCGAATGTAGTTGCCGTGTAATATCTAGGGGCACTTTTATAAAATCCCTATTAGCTCCTGTGTCTCTCGTAGGCGCACTCTGCACATGAGCGTCAGTAGGGCCATCTGGTGCCAGAGTTCGCTGAAAACTGCGTCCCACTTCCAGTGCTCGTGAAAGTGCAGATAACAATCATCCGCCATCTTAGTGGAAGCACTGAATCTACGGATATTTTTTCACATGATGCACCGAGCTGATGTCAAGCTACCGACTAATATACTGCAGTTGAGAGGAAATGTCCAAACAAGTTGTTATAGGAATGACGCCACTGTTGTGTGAATGATGTCACTGACTAACCAATCGGGAGACTATTATGGTGGCGCTCTACAGATATTACGTACTTCTGAGAGAGTGACAGGTGTAAGATGAAGTTTTTTTGCATTTGCAACATGTACAATGGAGAGAATGTTGGCATACCTCTGCGCTACTTTAATGTACTGTGGCTGAAATTTCATTACATATTGTACTTGTGGAAACTGTACATGATCTAAGCACACAGCTAACCAAAATGGCTGCTCCCATGTGCTCGAAAAAATCAGCCTGAATTAGTCCAAAGTACACTAACTTTAGCAGTTATTAAAATAGGGAAAACGAATTTTGCCAGAGTAGGCAATACCAGCCTCTGAAAGCATAATGAATGAATTACAAAATATATAAAAAGTAAAAAATGTTATCGGCTTGTTTTTTTTTTTTTACAATTTATCTTTGAAGTCCAGGAAGTGAAAATGACCAATTGAAGCAAGCAGTTTTTTTAAAAGGTGCACATCTAAGTAAAGGCCAAGCTGTATACTCCATAACCCAAATTACACCCATCGATCATACACCAAAATAAAGGGAATTAAACGTTTTTTTCTGACACAATACCTAAGATATAAAAGCTCTTTTTTAAATAGCCAGGATAACCAGTGAGGAGAGCCTGGGAAATTATTTTTCTTTAAAAATCGAATCCTATGCAAAATACGAAACTGTAGAGCGCCACCTAGTTACACTGTCGTTTGACAGGGTGTACGGGATATCACCACCTTTCTAACTTTCGCCATTTTGCTTTGCTAGTCACATGACTACCCAAATCTTGCAGCCTACATGTCCATACCATCAGAGGTCCAATATTTACGTAAAATTTTGTTGCAAAAAAAAAAAAAAATTCACAAAAAAAATAAAAATAAAAAAATATTAAATGAAACTCATGTAATGTTTGTAAACAAAAAACAAAAAAAAAAACAAAACAAAAAAACAGCGAAAGGACACATAATTCTCACACTATTTATTTGAAGAACAGCGACCTGAAACCAGTCGCTGTCGCAGCAACCTGGAGAAAGCCAGATTCATTGGGCAGAGGGGGTCCCTGGTGGCTGAGAGGTCTAAGGGGCTTTCCTTTACAGATCACTCACATCTCGCCTCTGTCCCCGTGGGTTTGAGTCTCGGCTCGGCCAACTTGGGTATGTGAGAAAGTTTGCCAGTAGCTTCCCTTGGGTCGGTGGTTCTTGCCGGGGATTTCCCGTTTTTTTCCTCCAACAAATGTACTGGCCGCAATATATAGCCTGTCATATGCTGAAAAATGGAGTTAAACCCACAAAACCACAATCATTAAGTACAGAACACATATCGATGCATTCTTAATTTATCGGTCAATCATTGTTTCGTAAATACCTGAAGTGGTCTGAATGCAGCTATCGGCATACATTCGAGGTATGATCCGTATGATCCACCAAGAAGTTGAGAATGTTGTCTTAAGCAGCGACTGGTTGTTGGACGGTTTTCAGGGTTGCAGTAGAACGCGCATGACTACTATAAACAATGCTTCGTTGGGGGAGGGGGGGGTCAGAAAGAGAGCTTCCTAGCGAGTTTATACTGTTCGCAAGTATTTCCAATTCAATCAATCTCTTCATCTCTGAGGCACAGATAGGCCAAATGCAACACAGTTTGGTATGCATGCGCAGTCCTATGACAAAGGTAGTTTGATCGACTCTAACTGAGCAAGGTAATTCATGCTCTGTTATCATCACCTTGTCAAATAGATTACACAGTACTGATAATCTAAACATTTTTCTGTACCATTTCTGTAACAAGATACCTCCACACATGAGGATAGAAAGTCTATGTGCAAGCATTCGAGTATAAGAGAGAGAGAGAGAGAGAGAGAGAGAGAGAGAGAGAGAGAGAGAGAGAGAGAGAGAGAGAGAGAGAGAGAGAGAGAGAGAGTTTATAATGATCAAGGTATTGTGGTCCTGACAATAATTATCGCAAAATGTAGTATCAGTGATTAATAGATTTAATTACAAAATAATCCTGGGTCAAGCGAGAATCTTACAGACATTACTAATTAGTCTTGGCTCATCTTGTCTGCATCCATGTATGGAGAAAACGCATCGAGATAAGAAACAAGAGGCCCCCATTTTTTTTTAGCCTACTTTTTCTTTGACTAGAACGTAAACAACGTCAGCATTAACTGTAATCTAGGTTGTAGATGAATTGACTGATACGGGACACGCACACGGACACCAAAGTGATCAATAAGTCAAGCTTCTACCAAGGCAGACTCGACAAAAATGAACTGTGAGGGGTACAAAAAACCTGACTAAGATTATATTATTTTTTATCTCAAAGAATACTTAGAGATAGAAACAGAAGACTCGGGAAACATAACCAATAATGTCTTATAATTGTAATGTATAAACAATTCATTATTAAGAGAACGTTTATACCAAAAGGGAATAACAACAAGCACTTTTACAATTCAGTCCAATTAATCATAATATCAAAATACAATGCATGAATGGTGATGTAACAAAATATATCTGGTGGATATACATACAGAAGAATGAACACACAACTAGCACACATATACAATGGATTAGTATTGTTCTCACGCACTCTCTCACATATATAGAAAAAAAAGAATTTTTGCTAACAGAGTATATTGTTTGCAAAACCTTGTCACAGTTTCACAGTTAAAAATATATAGAGCACTTGAAACAATACAGACTTCCTACCAATAATTAAAATTAGTCTTTGGTGCTGATGTGTTTTAGACTGTTGGTTCATGCTTTCGTCGGGAAGAACTTTTCCTGAAAAAAATAAAAGACAATAGTCTGACATTCTACTGTTCAGAAAATAAAATACTCATTTAAGTTAAATAATGCACAGACAATCTGTCAGTATTTTCTGCCTCTAGTTTCATAGAGATCAATGAAAAAACAAAACACAATGAGTCTCACTGCAAATACCATTTGTCATTCTCAAGCAGTGGCAAAACCAAACTTTTAATTATCGCCAGTAGGTGACCATAATGCTCCATTGGTATTTAGAACCATCTAAACATTTAGGTGATCAATTCTGTGACGTTCATCAGTCCTTCAACCCGAGCACGTTGAGAATGAATATTCATAAAAAGAAAATGTCGCCTTTTTAAGATAATTACCATAGTGGCCATATTTGAATTTGCACAGACATGAGTTTAATTGGAGACCATTTAATTGTTGACTACAAATATTTCATTCAGTGTCCCATGTAAATCTGACATTTTGTTTGAAAAGAGAACGAACGGGCATACAGACGAAGAGATGAAAAGACAAACGGACGAATCAGGAAAGAGCGAATAGACAGATAGGCAATAGGCGAACGGATGGCTGAGGGAACTTACGGACAGACAAACGTATAGACGAAATAAAGGACGGAAGGACGTGCCAACTGATGGGTAAACATATAAACGAACTGGCTCATACACGGACAAACAGACTGTCCAATTGAGACGGAAAACGGACAAAGAAACGCATAGACGATTGAGTTATGGACAGATACTGATGTTTTCCAATGAATAATTGGACGGAAGCAAAGACGGAATTTCCAATAATTGTATAGTATTCATTCAGACAAGTGAGAGACCGATTAAAACGTCTATCAGACAACCAACACTCGAATAGATGGAATAGGGTGTGACTAATTCTGCGCCCATTCGTTCGTTTCGAAATAGGGCAGACCTGATATGCCCAACAAATTAATTTTGTAAGAAGTTGTTTTATGAACACATTATACCAGAAATACATTTCCAATGCTCTATCGATGTAATATTTCCAACTTTACCATGTTTTGGTGTTTATTCGCCTCTTTAATTTAAACGCCCATTTTTTTTATCTCTCTCGTCCTCGCTCTTCCCTTCTCTATCCACCTCCTCCCTCCCCTCCCCAGGGCATTTCTACTTTAAAACTTTACTAGTTTTGCAGTATTAGTTACCAATGCCTTTCTTTTTTTGTATGTTAAAAGCGATCAATACAAGCAGAAATACGTTATCGTAATACGCATGATCATTATTAATTATTCAGTCCAATTAAACATAATATCAAAATACAATGGCGATATGCAAATATATTTGGTGAAAATACATACAGAAGAATGAGCACTTAAGTAGCGTTCATGTACACTGAATTAGCATTTCGATCTCTTTCTCACACATATTAAACGATTCTTACTAACATAGTACCCTTTACATAACCTTAAATCATTTACACAGTTAAATTACAGACTCAACAG
Organism: Margaritifera margaritifera; assembly: GCA_029931535.1. Taxonomy (NCBI): domain Eukaryota; kingdom Metazoa; phylum Mollusca; class Bivalvia; order Unionida; family Margaritiferidae; genus Margaritifera; species Margaritifera margaritifera. Next base: position 1,979,846 of record JAQPZY010001457.1, on the reverse strand, counting down.
AGCTACGCTGAACTTGATTGCCAACTCAGGTCTAACAATAAACATAACAGATTCAGTACAAATACAAATTATATAATGGTGGTTGTATAGCGATTGGAAAAGACCGCAAACCTGTATAATTTGTCAATTAAGCGTATGAAAGGTCTCCTGAGAGATACGCGTAGCTATTTTATAAAATATTGTTAACTCGTGGGTCTAAATCAATAGACTGTTTGTTCAACATCTTTTCAAATATTTCGCTTTTATACTGTAGTCCATAGTAGGTGTCCAAATTATCAATGCAATTTAATTGTTCCCTTGATAAAATAAGTTGAAAGTTTATTCTGTTCTTTTTGAAAGGCTATTTGTATTGATACGGTGATTGATCATGTTTGGTGAGCTATCACGTAATTTTTAATTATTTTCATATGCAAATGCAAACCAATTTCTGAATAAGCCCTGGCCTCCTCGGATGTGGGAACAAATGATTGATTATGATATGTGAAGGAAAATGTCCTTATTGGATGCCTATATATTGTAAACATTTTGTAAGTGCAATATGGCAAACTATGTCCTCGTTTCCTTTCCTTTCAACCAAAAATTCATTATTTATCCACTCTTTGGTGGCGAATATATATATTGTTACGGAATTATATATCATTTTTCTTTTAATAATGGTATAGTTTATTAGTTTATGATCTCTGTTCTTAGTCTAACAGCTGTCGTCTTGCCGCGAGTACACATACGGTATTTTCGATCGATATTTCGAAGCCTAAGTCATATCACGTGGTTGTAGCGCGCGTGAGAGGGTGAACTTATGACCTAGATTCTATGAATCAATACGTTATTTACTGTTTAAAACATTGGTACTCTGGTACTTTAGAGATGTCACGCATAATCTAATTTCTGATTGGTTTGGAGAGGGTTGTAATATTTCGAAATGCCCAGTTGTTTATCAAAGACGTAATGAGTTTTATTTGTTTCTCCGTAGTGGGAGACTATATTATATTATGGCATTCTTCATAGTTACATTGGATTGAGAGGTCATAAACGAATTTGGTTCATTTTGTGTGTGGGATATTCTATTTTTGTGATATTAATACAGTGCATTCTGGATTAATACTGTTTCTTCAACTTTATTAATCATACAGCTCCGTGGAATTATCGGAAACATTTCTAAAATTTGTGATATTCCATTCATAGGGATTATTTGGAATTTATAACACTTGGATATATTTGATTCTTATTAACACATTAGTAAGTGAAGGTTACTTCATTCGGAATATTTTGATTAACTTCCGGATCAGTGAAATTTAGAACAATTTAGAACTATTATGGATATTCTATACTGTAAGTTATTTTAATTCTTTCACTTTGATTGTTTGTTCAGTTTATAGTATAGACGAATTGTTCTTTCTTTCTTTCACTTGCAGTTAAATGTGTTTGCCGAGTTAATTTTGAACGTGGAAAACTGGATAAATACTTTTTTTTCAAAGTTTTATAGATCAGTCAATAAATTTCATATACATGTATATAGCAGTCAGGTGTAAGCCGAACGTGCAGATCAGACGAAAGGCTGAGATTCGAATAGGCTCCATTAAACGGCATCATTTTGGTTATTGTATGGTAGACATGTTGATAAATTTTTGTAAAGGTTGCAGCCTTATTATTTTAAATATCTCTAAGTTTTCTCTAAAAGAAGAAAATGAAGTCGTGTTTACAGTTTTTATACTCACTTAAAGATTTTACGTTCATATATCTCATAAGTTTGATATAAACGTCGTAAATCTGCCCCGGGATACCGTATGAATGAAAATAGCGTAAAACACGTATTGTATTAATATTTCTTAACCTATTATCATTAAATAGTCATATTTTCCCCAATTTTGTTTTAGAAATTTAGAAATTTATGTTGTTTATGTGATCCTAGGATTCGTCTTCTGAAGAGAAATAAAGAACAATTATCTTTAATTTTAATATGGAGTGCATTTACGACCCACCTTAGTTCTTTCAGATTATGCCATGATTAGCCTTCACTAGCACTTGACAAAATATCGCGGTGGGCGATGCATGCGCCTAGTGTTAAATATTGTCGAAAAGGATATATTTTTGGCTAAAAATGCGTTTTCAGTGCTCCACTAACATTTCGTCACTTGGCATCATGACGTCAGCGCGTGCCTATGACGTCATAGGGGTACCAAGTTGAAGACTCATCAGTAGTGTAATATTTTATGATAGAGATAAGACTATGGATGAAAATGCATTTTTTTACCAGGTCTTAGGACCGTTTAGAAGGTAAAGTGAAGCTAGTCCTTTGGTGCGAGTTTAGCATCAAGGAGATTTTATGTGAAGATGTGACTAAGAAGTGGCTTGTTGATTTAGAATATTATCTTTGCATCACAAATTTTGCTTAGGTAAAAATTTTTATTGTGATTATAGACTTACAAGATCTATATCAAGTTAAATGTTCACCTTTTGTTTACTTTACAATTCTGGATTATGGTCCTCAACTGACCTAAGAATGTAACGCTACATCTTTAATTTTTGTTTTAATTTTACTATATTAGCATCGGCATGTTTGTTCTCTGAACACATTCCAATTTCATTTTTTTTTCTTCTTATAAAACGAACCCAACAAACTTTCAATTTTTATAAACATTCCATGATCTTTATTTGATAGTGTCAGTAAACATAATTTATTGTACTTCTGTAAATGTCAGACCTGCATCTCACATTATATCGGATGAATTTTAATACATTTTCTAAGTTACACGTAGATATATAAATTAAAGGCAAAGGGTGATACAAACATAGTTAATAACACCTACCAATGTGCCAATGTTATTATGGTTAAGAAGAGTGTCAGATTCAGTTTGACTTTACTATGCCTACCAAGGGGGGTGTTGTACAAATATACTCTATGTAAATTATATGTAATAATTTTAAATTACTCTGACAGATTCATTTAACATTTAGGACACTTTACTATGATATATACGGATAAAGGAGGCTAGGAAGTGTTAAGTGCTATCACTGTTATACACACATACAATCAAAGAATGTAAAAAGAAAACAGGAAATTATAAGAATGTTTAAAGAAATGTTTTTAAGTATTACAATGATAAAGAATAAGAAATAATTACCTTGTGTAAACTTATGGTTCTTAGTCTTCCGGCATCAGTTTGAAAATGAAATAACGAAAAAAGTCAATATGGTGTATGTATATGTTTATATCTTGTTACTACAAATACACTGAAAATGTGAATGACCAAAACAATCATGCTATGTTTCTCCAGCCCTAACATTGAAGGTATCTTTTTACAGAATTGGTGGAGAAAAATGTTTAGATTAACAGTACTGTGTAATTTATTTGACAAGGTGATGATAACAGAACCTGAATCAATTTGCTCAATTTAAGTCGACAAAACTACCTTTGTCATAGGACTGTACGATGTTGAACTCCAATCACTTCAGCTTCTGTACCGAGTTGACCGAGAACTCAGCCTTTCTTACCGAGCTCTTTTAAGGTTTTCTACCGATGTCAGGCTGCTTTTTTATTATTCCAATGCATATTTGTTTGCAGTATAATTACTTTTGGTAATTTTAACCCGTTTGGGGTTAAGTGTTTTGCAGCGTTACGGAAATTCCGACCTGATCTAGTTTTACCGAGCCCATTATACCTACCATACTGGCGCTAGACCGTTGTGTCCCAATGATGTAGATGGAATCTCGGTTCTTTTTGTAGAACTCGCGTGTACTTTTACGTAGATTGAAGTGGAATTTTCCACGTAATAAAACTTGTTCCTTGTTATGTAATCTTCCGCATATTGAAAATGTAGTAAATGATTTAAATCAAAGCAATCTGATGTGAATGAAATCCACGAATAAAGAAGTCATTGAACCTTATTCACCATTTTTCTTTTATTAGTATCCCTCGGGTCTTACCCTTATTCACCCTTTCTCTTTTATTAGTATCCCTCGGGTCTTACCATTCATTTTACTTTTAAGTCTCAAATTTGATTACCATGGAATAAATCTTGGAAAGTCTTGGAAAAAATTTCAACATGTTATTAGCAATAAATATTTAGTTCTAAAACAAAAGTGTCCGGCTAGAAAGATTTTGTTTGTGGTGAAGGTACAGGGCAAAGTTTTGTTTGCTCTACAGCTCTCGCAGTGTAGAAAAAGTTAACATACAGGTACAGGTCTTTCACATACATGGAAGTAGATATATCGTGCAGACTCTGGGTCAGCTTGTCAAATTCCAAACGCACATAACATTTTTGTGCATAAATGTATTTTTTATTTTCTTCATTTTTAGTGCGTTTGAAAGTTTCCGATTTAAATTCTAAAACAAATTCTATACATTTTTTATTTTGGAAATTTTTAATGAGTTTTACATTGCAATGTACAAGTTTTTAGAGGCCAATGAATGTAGTTCTTTCTTAATTAGTCACTGAATTTTTTGTAAAATATGTATTTATTGTAAAATATGTATTTCAGAGGGTTAAGATTGTATATTTTCTCAACTGATTTTTTTTTCGTCGTATTTTTAAAATATATATTTTTTTCATATAGAAGTTGCATCTTATATATTTTAGAGGGTAAGAAATGCAGTTCTTTCTTAGTTGGTTCGTTGAAATGTATTGTAAAATATATATTCCAGAAGGTCAAGAATTTATTTTCAGATTTGTTTCAAGGCCTTTTTGGATAATTCTTCTTTTAATGATTTTTTTAAAATTGTTTTTTTTCAAAGAATTTTAAAAGTACTTTTTTTCCATATAGAAATCGCAACATATATATTTTAGAGAACAAGGAAAGCAGTTCTTTCTTAGTTGGTACATTGAAATTTATTGCAATATATATTACAGAAGGCTCAAGAATGCAAATTTTCGAATCTTTTTCCTCAGATTTTTTAAAATAATTTTTTCCACATATTTTTGAAAAAAATGTCTTCATGAGTTTTCCAGACGGCACATTGTTATATGTACTTATAGTATTACACACCCTTTAAAAATACTTTTTATTAGTCAAACGCAGCCAAATACAGTGGTGGCGCAAGGGAGGGGTTGGGAGGGGGCAATTGCCCCTGGGTGCCTGGTGAAGGGGGCGCCATCGGGACTTATTTTTTTGTTTTGCAGCTGAAATTTTCATAGTATTTCACCTTCATCTTAGTGTAACGGGGGCAAATTCTTCACAAGACGTATATTTAGCGGGAGTGGAGGTGGGGTGGAAGGTTGAGAACTGACATAAAAACTGTTCTCTGTAGCTAAGTGGGGGCGCCACTAAAGAGAATTGCCCCCGGGCGCCTCGGTAGGGGCGCCACTAAGGAACATTGCCCCTGGGCGCAAAGAACCCTCGCCCATGATATAGAAATCTGAAATAATATGTAAATAATAATATGGAAATTGAGTCACAAAATATGACTGCAGGTTTAAGATCTGACTCCAATTAAATTACCGGTACTAAGATTAATCTTACTTATATTATAAGTAAGAATAATATTGGCTTACAACTTAAAAATGACATAGATTTATTTTACTCATATTATAAGTAAAAAGAATCTTCGCTGGCAAATTAAAATTTAAACTAACTACTCACATCACTATTTATTCTTTTAATTCCATACGTATATGTTTTAATCCTGTCTTTTATAATATCCTTTAATGTATCCAGACGTGACAAGCTTGTTTTATTAATTTTGTATAATTCCATGCTATGGTTTTATTAATTTTGTATACTTCCATGCTATGGTTTTATTAATTTTGTATAATTCCATGCTATGGTTTTATTAATTTTGTATACTTCCATGCTATGGTTTTATTAATTTTGTATAATTCCATGCTATGGTTTTATTAATTTTGTATACTTCCATGCTATGGTTTTATTAATTTTGTATACTTCCATGCTATGGTTTTATTAATTTTGTATAATTCCATGCTATGGTTTTATTAATTTTGTATACTTCCATGCTATGGTTTTATTAACTTTGTATAATTCCATGCTATGGTTTTATTAATTTTGTATAATTCCAGCTATGGTTTTATTAATTTTGTATAATTCCATGCTATGGTTTTATTAATTTTGTATAATTCCATGCTATGGATTTATTAATTTTGTATAATTCCATGCTATGGTTTTATTAATTTTGTATAATTCCATGCTATGGTTTTATTAATTTTGTATAATTCCATGCTATGGATTTATTAATTTTGTATAATTCCATGCTATGGTTTTATTAATTTTGTATAATTCCATGCTATGGATTTATTAATTTTGTATAATTCCGTGCTATGGTTTTATTAATTTTGTATAATTCCATGCTATGGTTTTCACTTTTGATGAGATACATATCATGCTTCATGTGAAACTTTTTCAAATAATGGTTTTTTTTGGTTGTTTTTTTTTAGTTTGTTTGTTTGTTTTTTGTTTTTGTTTTTTGGAGAGTGCGTGCTTTAATTCCTTTTTAGCAATCAGTCTTGAAGGCCCTTTTGCTTTAATAATTTGATTATTGCCAATCATAAACGAATACATTAATCCTACAAATTCTTTTACTGGCTTTCCATTATATTCATCTTTAAATTTACCAACAACTTTTGTATTAGCTGTATTATACAAAGGATGATCACTTGAATAATCACTTGTATCATACAGTGTGATATTCTTTATCACATCGCCATAAATATTTTATTGTAACTTCAAAGAAAAAAATTTTAAAAAAGAGGAAAAGACTATCAGTGTTGGTATAATATAATAATTCAACCATATTTCCATAAGTAGATTGTAAATTATTATTAGAGAAGTCATACATAAGTAATTTAGAGAAATCCAATAATTACTGCCCTGATTAAAATGGTCTGTTTAGCATTAATTAAAAAAAAAAAAAAATGGGCTGCTATCAATTGGTCATTAAATATTTTTCTTCACACAAATGCAGGATTTTCCATTAGTCCTCTAATTCTGTAAGTTTTACTTGGCCTAACTAACTCGACATTAACTTTTTTTCTTAGGTTCTCCATAGTTTCTCCAAATACAGAGTTACAAAAATCTTACTCAAATTCATTTTTAGACTGTGCTATCAGATTAGTATTTAATTGGATATATGGCGCTATTCATTTGTTTCTGATTAAACTGTAGCACTCTTGTTACTTACATTACATACATCCCAAAGCTGGTTTACTTTTAAATTTCTGTAAGGAACTATTCTTTCTTTTTCATTAAATATGGTATTAATTTGAAAAATTACTGTTTACAAGAAGAACAGTTGCATCCTTTACGACATACCGTTTACACTCGCGTATAATAAAGGTCCAAAATGCAAACAGCATAGATCCTGATCTGCCGTCGCATAATGCGCCGGCAGATGAGGGTCTATGTTGTTTGTTCTACTGATTAGTCCTTACAAACTGCATAGACCCAGATCTGCTGGCGCATTATGCGACGGCAGATCTGGGTCTATGCAGTTTTCAGTTGGTATTAGGTTATACGCGAGTATATACGGTAGTTGTTTTAACCATTAGTATCTGAATGCTATAAAAAAAGCTGATTGGTTTGAAAATGTTCAAATGGCCAGGTGACATTCCTGTAAACGGACAGTTTGGAGGAGCACATTCAGAATCTAGCTCCTGAGCTGCGAAAACGCATTTACAACTACTTCGTACAGATTAAAGTGAAATGCAAAGAACAATTGCATCCGAAACGGAATAGACTTTTCAATCATTGGTATCTGTATGTTATAAGAAGACTGATTACTTTGAAAATATTCAAATGGTCAGACATTGGTCAACTGCGAAGACATTATAAGGCTTACCATACCACGACTTCTGTTATCAGTGTTGTACTAAATTCCATGGAAGAAACCCAATGACAGTGTTCAAGACTTAGTGGATTACCACGTACTGTTAAAAGAACCGATTTCACAAGACGAGAAAATTCCTTTGAATTTTGGATGACATGTCGTCTGTGTGTTTTCGTTTACCAACAAATTAGTTTTAGCAAATTTATGAACAGTACATGCAAAGACATTGGGAATTCAACTGTTTAAATTTATCTGTGCAAGTGTAAGCCGTCGTTCAAAATTTTCTGGAAGTCACTTTTTGGGTAGCTCGGATGTGAACAAAATCTTCAGTAGCTACCGAACGACTTTCTTTCTTTCTTTACTTATTTAGTCATATTTATGTTGCAGAAAACTGAACCAGTTTTAAAACATACGGAACAAGTATATGGGTTTAAATCAATATCAGAATTTTTGTCAAGTATAAAATATATAAACTGCATTTTTAGTTTTTGTTAAATAAGAAATAATCGAGACATTAAAACATAATGCCTCAAATAAGGAAATTCTCGTCAAGAGACTCCTGCTATCAGATTAAATTGAAAGCTCTGGCCTTTTAAATTTCAAGATTACATTTCTTTCTGACAGTAGTAAATATAAATTATTTACATTGAGTTTAATGTTAATGGGTGCTAAAAAGGAAGTAAAGATAATGGACGGAAAGTAGACCAGGAAGATTTATTTTCAAGGGTGACTTGACCTGTATTTAACCCTTTGTTTTACATAACACCAGGACCTCTCTTACTGCATGATTGCGTTGCTTTAACATAGTATGCAGATTAAATTCCAAGTGAAAGAAAGAAAGAACAATTCAACTGTACTACAAACTGCCGAGACGTTCGTGTGGCATAAATGACTATGCAAAGTCGCCCAGAGATCAGATGCATAAGGGTTGACTAACATATTAATATATTCTTTTTTTACCCTTCAAAGGGTTTCTTTATATTGTAAGTATATGTCAATGAGACTAGGACATAGTTCGTGATATTTTATTTACAAAAGGTTCAGAAGATGTATGCATTCAATTAACACATTTTCCTTCACAGATAATAATACATCTTTTCGAGGACATAATTTGTAATATTTCACTCACAAAATGTTTACAAGATATGTATATTCAATAAGCACATATAATAATCAATATCTTATTCCGATCTCCGATGAGGCCGTGGTTGCATTTGAAAATAATTCAAACTTACTGGAGGGCTTTCCAAACAGGCCCAATTACTGTAACCGTATAAATATCCTTAAAAAACAAAAACATTGAATGCTTTACAAGTTATGCACGTATAACAAGATTTATAATCGACACAAATAATATGTGAAATGAAATGAGGTCAGTGGTAATATGGGAAGGGTTTGGGTTAGGTTCGTATATGTATCGTTCACGGAAACACCTAATGCAGTTTTCAACAGGCGGAGAAATATCTTATGAGAGACCATGGCCAACTTTCTGGAGATTACTTCCAAAAGGTTTACAATAAATGACATTTGAAGAACCCTTTTATGGATCTAAATCTGTGCCAGTATCTCAGATTGTTTTTTGTTTTTTTTTGATACTGTAACAGGATGAAACCGGGTGGATATAGCGAAGACACACAACTAGAGAACGTGAATGAGTTGTTAATTTATGATATGCATGTGAATAAATCGTAGTTTGACACACTACCTAACAACTTTATTTCAAGTGCACACAAATTAAGCCAAAAGACAGTGCTAACATACACATGCTCCCCCCCCCCCCGACCCCCACCCTAAATGAGTACGAAACAACCTGAACGTTTTCTAGAGTAAGTTTTCTTTACAGTTAAAAAGTTAAACTTATGCACTGGAAACACTTACAATACAGGAGATTCCTGGGACTTCGCCCACCGGGCCCCCACTAGGAGTTCCATCCCAAAGATCTCTTGTCTACTTGTTTACGTCCCTCCCTAAACGATATTCCTGGATCTGCCTCTGATAAGGAACCGTTTCATAAAGTGTTCAAATAAGATTTTCATATAGAAATGTGCAGCAGGAATCAGTTTATTAACCATAATCTTCATCTTCTTCAAACTGTATTCCTACATAGATAAAAATCGATAAATATTTACCCACTCAATTCACTCCTTCTCATCCTTTTCTCTGTTATATTTGTATCGGAGAAACGGGTAATGTTGGTGGGAGTTAATGGACTGTACTATTTTCCTATGCCATCTTGGGGGGGGGGGGATCTTCTTTTTCCAAAATATCTCTCCACTCCCCTGCTCCACCCTCACCCCACTCCCCGCCCAAATTAAATGGTCGGTCCCTTATAGCATAACACCTCTAATCACCTGAGTGTGAAACCTCTATTCAAAGTGGATGAAAAAAAATCACCTTTTTCCTTGATTTTGCGGAGAAAAAAAGAAAAAAAGAACTCAACAGGAAAACTGTCTGTAACAATTTCTTATGCGCAAGGATCAAACAACAACAACAATAATAACAACAACAACAACAACAATATCTCTCGGTTTGTATGTCTTTAACCGTATATGTATGTATGTATGTATGTATGTATTGGCTATATCACACCGAGGCAGCCGACTTGGGCTAACCTGGGCGGGTATCGAAGCCTCGGCCCTTGTATTACGAGTCGGAGGCTACCAACTGAGCTACCGCGGCTCCAAAATGAATACATAAGTACTTCACATATTATGCATTTTTCCCTTCAATCCAAATAAAACATTTTTGTACACAAGATGCAGGTGGTGTAGCTCCATATGATCTGAACTATAAGTAGATCTTTTTCTTCATCATTTTAAGTTTTTTTATAGCCCTCATCAATCAAACAAAGCAACTCATTTACGGAGTGGAAATAGTAAACTATTGATGTGCACCTAAACGAATAGTAAAACATAACCACATTATTACTTTTGAACCAAAAATGTACTTAACTTAACTTTTTTTTTTATAAAGAATTCAATCAGGACTCACAATTTTGAAGATCAAGGTCAAGCATAATGGTAATTTCCATGGATAACATCTGGGCTGAGGATTCAAAGACCGTTGAGAACCTAACCTTTGCTAAAAACCTTTCAAATAGACTATGACTTAAGGTAGAGGAAAAGCGATTTTCATTTATGGAAAGAACGCATATAGAGCCTGGAAAACCTTTAGGGGTCGCGAATGTACTTAACGCGTGCGCGTCATCAGCGATGGGTACCTGCCAATATCCTTTGGTGAGATCTAATTTCGAAATGTATTGGTGTCTTGCCAATTTTGTAAACAAGCCCTCAATGTCTGGCATTGGTTTCGCATCAAACAAGATAATTCTATTCAATTTACGAAAGTATATGCAAAAACGGTTTGTTCCATCTTTCTTTTCAACCAGCACCACTGGGGACGAATACGGGGAGTTAGAGGGTTCAACCGCCCTGAAGTCCAGCATTCTACCTGCTTCCTAGTCGATTGTCTCCCGTGTATTAAAGGATATTGGATAACCTTTAATTCGGATTGGCTCTGAATTACTTACATTTATCTCATGCTATATTAATCCACACCAACACCGCCGGGCTGAGATCAGCACATCAGTCACATACCAAGCTGGAGGCCTCACATGGCTAGCAGCAGGGATGTTCGGTTTGTTTGGGTATGTTTCTATACTGTAAAGCTGAAATTAAGATGTTATTTGTTTCCACTCTCCAGTCTACACTCAAAAAGCGGCCAGTCTTATAAAATTGTCTCAATGATTTCTGCAACAATTACTATTTTCACACATTGTAGGAGTCCCCCATATCCCTCTATGTATGTGAAAGGAAAAAAGCAAACAATTGCTAGCTCTACTGGTCATACACCGGAAGAGCTTATGGGATGGCATGTTGTCTGTAAATGATAATGATGCCTATGTAATCTCCAATTAGGCCACCATGGTAGCCATCTTGAAAATCTTGTTATTGCTTTTCCTCCTGGATGGATGGTCATATCGACATGAGGTTTTCACCAAAAGACTTCTTATGATGTCTAGTTGGTCCTAAATGAAAATGGTGTCGATCAGACATCCAATATGGATACCATAAGAGCCATCTTGAAAATCTTGTTAGTGTCCATGTAAAAGGAAAGTGATATTGACATGGGGTTTTCACAGGAATTATTCTTGGTGTCTAGTTTTTCCTAAATGCAAATTATTCCGATTTGACATACAATATGGCCACCACAATTGCCATCTTGAAAATCTTCTTATCGCTACTTCTCCTGAATGGATGCTCATATTGACCATAAAGACTTCTTATTATATCTTGAAAATCTTGTTATTGTTCCAGAATATCAAAGATGGTTTCAACACTCAGCAGTCAAAAAGAAGATACAGGCTTAACTTGGATTCCTGGAAATTCTTTGCAGCCAGTAGAGTGTCAGTCCCTTCAAAAGACTCTTGTTAACCTCGTCTTCCTGTTGTTAAAGATTGACAGAGTTCTTCCCCTTGCAAAAAAATAAAATACATAAATAAAAGACATAAATAAAATACATAAATCTTAGATTAAAGGATGTTTAAAGTTTAATATAATAATTTAACAAAATTAGCAAAATAATACCCCTTAGGGTTTAAAATTAAAAATGTGTAATTTATTAGTGAAGAAAAAGTATAAAATAGAAATTAAGAAAATATACAATTGCAGGCTAGCAATGTTGTAATTAAGAATTTGCGGTTGGTATTTGAAGAAGTTATGTCACACAGTCAATCAGTTCATTTTTTGTATACAGCCGAGAGTGCTCATACTTATTTGTGATACTTGATTGGAAAATTCACAGTGTCATAGGTGAAGAATAAAGCTCTCATGCTGGAAGAGAAAGTCCACTATGTATAGATGTATATATCCAAAGTCCACTATGTATAGATGTATATATCTAAAGTCCACTATGTATAGATGTATATATCCAAAGTCCACTATGTATAGATGTATATATCCATACTGAGAAAGTCCACTATGTATAGATGTATATATCCATACTGAGAAAGTCCACTATGTATAGATGTATATATCCATACTGAGAAAGTCCACTATGTATAGATGTATATATCCAAAGTCCACTATGTATAGATGTATATATCCAAAGTCAACTATGTATAGATGTATATATCCATACTGAGAAAGTCCACTATGTATAGATGTATATATCCATACTGAGAAAGTCCACTATGTATAGATGTATATATCCATACTGAGAAAGTCCACTATGTATAGATGTATATATCCAAAGTCCACTATGTATAGATGTATATATCCAAAGTCCACTATGTATAGATGTATATATCCAAAGTCCACTATGTATAGATGTATATATCCAAAGTCCACTATGTATAGATGTATATATCCATACTGAGAAAGTCCACTATGTATAGATGTATATATCCATACTGAGAAAGTCCACTATGTATAGATGTATATATCCATACTGAGAAAGTCCACTATGTATAGATGTATATATCCATACTGAGAAAGTCCACTATGTATAGATGTATATATCCATACTGAGAAAGTCCACTATGTATAGATGTATATGTCCATACTGAGAAAGTCCACTATGTATAGATGTATATATCCATACTGAGAAAGTCCACTATGTATAGATGTATATATCCATACTGAGAAAGTCCACTATGTATAGATGTATATATCCATACTGAGAAAGTCCACTATGTATAGATATATATATCCATACTGAGAAAGTCCACTATGTATAGATGTATATATCCATACCGTTTTCTTTTCTATTATGGCCTGGAGAACGTAAGGCTGCCAACGTCACTTTTAAGTTATGTTTAATGAAATCTCTAAAGCGTGATGTTTTTCTTCACTATCGGTGCATGTTCACTCCATGGATTGAAATAATCTGTGTTCTACGTTGTGTTTTGACTCATCAAGTTCAAAATAATATCCGTTTCACAATAACTGTACGGCAACATAAATGCACTGTAATGCGTATGATCTTGTCTAAACAGTTCATGGCTTGCTTAAAACAATGGAATGTAATTTTTTTCTTAGAGGGCGATTGGGCTTTTACAAGTCGACTCTCCTTACAAAACTCAGTTAAATTTGAAAATGTTTGTCAAAAATCAACAATCTAGAGGTTTTATTTACCAGGGATCAAAACAGTTTAATAGCATTGATTGTCAAATAATTGGTCTGTGTAACTCGGTAACCCGCTACCCCCACCCTCCTCCACTTCCCCAACTGGGCGTTTGCCTCTTCCGGGTTGGCCGGTCACCTCGTACATAGCACAATCATGTGACGATACAAACAAATGCATTTAACTAATACATACAAAAATCGGTTTGACTATATAAATAGTCAAAAAATTCAATATGAACTTCCTATTACTGATCCACTTGAGACAGCTAATTGATAAATAATGGATAACACATTTACAGATTTTAAAAAAAATATTTTCATGATATTGCATTTATTGTGTTAAATTTAATAAAGACTAATTCTGAAATATAAGTGTACATTTATTTCATTATTTTTTCCCAGTTGCTTTATTCAAATAATCGACCAAAATCTAAGGGAGGTAGCTTGCAAATGAGATTTTTTCTTTTCTTCTGAATTCTTTTCAGTTATGTCCCTTCTTTTATAGTGAATTTTAAGGACTCGCAGTACTAATTCAGCTCCCATAGTAAACCTATCGAAACATCATGATATTCAACATTCAATAACTTTAAATTTCCGAATGCTCATGATCAAACCTATATTTATCAGTATAGGCAAATCCTTGATGCCAGCTTCTGTGCAGAGAAAACCATATGAGACGCGTCTTTTTCTGGATCTACATGTGTTTGAAACATGTGTTTTCAATTCCGCACCAAAGAGTTAGGTGTCAATTTCAGTAATGAGTTTTCAAAGTTCAAGTCTGTAAAAGGACTGAAATTCCATCAATGACACATTGTCTCTATTTTTTTCAGTTACAACTAGGATAAGCTCTCAAAAGATTCTTTTTACCAAAATCTTACTTTCATTATCAACCAATCCTGCCCAGCCAAACCCATTTATACTCTACTTTATCTTTTTCCAGACTGGTTCCCATTTTTCCATATAATAAGTTCCGTGAGTTCTTAAGATATCACGCAACTGATTGTTCTCATTCAACCAGACCTCTCGTGGGCTTTGTGAGCTTACCACCAAACGAGAGTCTAGTAAAATGCTTCAGTTTATACTGCTCTTCAGTCCAACTTGGATTGAAATTCTCAAAAATATGATTTGTGTATTGATATGTGTGAAATGTGTAGCCTTTAACATAGATCAGACGAAAAAAGAAATAAAAAAGAGAATGACAGTACATAGATAGCAAACAAGAACAGGAAATATCGGATTATTTAAAGTTAATAAATGCTACATAACTTTTCAGGAGGAAACTTCAGAGTCTTTTCCTTATATGAATTAGTTACTGACAATGAATATTTAACAGAAGAAATGAGTTTTTTTTTATTTTTAAAATTCATACGCACTATAAAACCATACCTTAATAGTTCTAACTAATTATTCCAGATCCATGAACAATTAAAATGAATACTAAACAATGGAAATAAGTATGTGGACTTTACTATGAATTATGGGCGTTAACTATTAAATACCTATGTGTTTTTGTCTTAAACTTAATGAACAGTGTATATGTATGTATATATATATATATATATATATATATATATATATATATATATATATATATATATATATATATATATATATATATATATATATATATTGTATGTACATATAGTTTTGCTATAAAATGTACATACATATATACATGTGCTGTCCTTTAGGAATATATATCTTTTATATTTAGTATCTACTAAGACAGGTTAAATCGGAGATAAATGAATATGCAACAAAACCATTGTATTTCAGATCAGCACCTGTACCAAGTTCTCATTGAACAAATATAATAATGCTGTCATGATTTAGATAGAAAAAAAAGTGTTATAATTTGTGTAGGGTTCTATATATATTGTATCAATATATCGAGACATTTTGATGACACAACCATAAAAAACCCTATATTGAGTGAATTTCAAACAATATACTACAGGATTCAATGATTATGGTTGGGTATCTATCGAAGTGTAAATTTTACCTAATCAATCACAAAGTAAATAAAGTACGAAGGAAGGACTTTCTTTGCTTTGTGAGTGATTAGGTTAAATTTACACATCGATAAATACCAGATCAGTATAATTTAATCCTTATAATTCCAATATTTTTCCTTTCTGTCCTCATATCAGCGGATTCCATCAACAAAACATTTGATTTTATGTAGCACGCAGTTTCCATTTAATAGCCACTTACCGTATATACTCGCCTCTAATTCGATACAAACTGCAAACTGCATAGACCCAGATCTGCCGTCGCATAATGCGCCGGCAGATCTGTCTATGCAGTTTGTAAGGACTAATCACTAGAACAAACAACATAGACCCTGATCTGCTGGCGCATTATGCGACGGCAGATGAGGGTCTTTGTTGTTTGCATTTGGACTTGGATTAACACGAGTATATACGGTAACTTTGCACCAGAATACCTAGCCACATCTTTGCTAGCCAAGATTTGTCGGTCTGCATTGTTTATGGTCGATGCGGAGCTAAGTGTATCAACTACCCTTGGCAAGCAAAGATGATCTAAACCGTAAAATGTCACAACACATGAGTTAATGAGGGTTACCATGCTTTTTTATTGAGCAAATATACCTTAAGTATTCAGCATTCATTCTTCTATGCATTTCGATCTTTAAAAATAGATCGTGTCCATTTTAATTGTGATCAGCTGCTCTTATGTCACATGACTACGACCCTAAATAACAGCTGATGGAAACACGTTGTCGAAGCAAACATGCAGTGATTTATGAAGTTACATTTGCTCGTAAAGCCTGTCATATGCTTTGTTTGGCTACTGAGGTGACTGTTTGTGCGCAGGAAGGAATTGCAAATGGAATGTTTGAACTTTTAATAGAAGTTTTTGTCTGGGGTTGCAAACTTTGATTCGAAGTAACAAGGGGGGGAATGGGTGCCTTGTTGCTGTTATGGTCAAGTTATAAGGACTTGATACAGGCAAAGTGGGACCTAAAATCAATGGAAACTGATTGGGAGTAAGAATTTACATATTTTGTTTTAATCGTTATAGTCCACTTTATACATTTTCTCAGTACATTGATACACTTTCACGACACACTGCACAGGGCATGCATTGAGTGGATTTATGTAATGTGGTTGATTTGACAAAGATTATGGTGATTATGTGACTGATTTTTATATAAAATACACACAACACACGACCATAATTCTATTTACTATTTAATATCCCATAGTTTACACACAACTCACACGTATAAAGCTGTTATTGTAGTCTGAAGTTTGTTATCTTGGTGTCGCGTAAATATGGTCACAGTTAATATTACATTGATTTTGACTGCCATAATCAACAATATACTTGGAAAAACCAACAGCAGTTAATATCAACATTATATCAACATCCTGGTGAACATTAATTACAGCAGTAAACCAGCAATGTTTGACCATGGGAAGCAGAGATCAATTATTGATAACTTGACCCGTGGGTAAACAGTGGGTAAACAGTGGACATGTTGTGCGGTCGTTGTTCATTGACCTTGAAAAATGTACGAGATGTTAAAATTGTACTGTGAATTTAGTCATATACAATTTTGTGTATTTACCCATATCAAATACGTAATTTACTCCTTCCTAATACCGTACTGTTTTAACCATCTTGCTGTCAGGTTTTAAGATGCTTATCTCAATGTTATTGTCATTAAATGTAATGTAAATCAGCATCTTTTTTAAAACATTGCAGAATATCTTTGGGTATGTTTAAATCAAAATATGAACATTTTAATTCTCTTGTATCTTATTTTGTAACACAACTAGCTTTGACAAAACTTCTATCCCATCCAAATTTTAAAAGAAATGAACATTATCTCGGTGGCCGAGTGGTCTAAGGCTCTCGCCTTTACATATCATTGACATCTCACCTCTGTCCGCGTGGGTTCGAGTCTCAGGCTCAGCCAATTTGGGTATGTGCGAAAGCTTGCCAGTAGCTTCCCATGGGTCGGTGGTTCTTCCCGGGGTTTTCTCGGGTTCTTCCTCCACCAAATATACTGGCCGCCATGTATAGCCTATCATGTGCTGAA
This sequence comes from Margaritifera margaritifera, assembly GCA_029931535.1. Lineage (NCBI taxonomy): Eukaryota > Metazoa > Mollusca > Bivalvia > Unionida > Margaritiferidae > Margaritifera > Margaritifera margaritifera. The sequence goes on along the minus strand of JAQPZY010001457.1, from coordinate 1,961,878 downwards.
AAATGGCGTTGAACCTATAACAACCAACCAACCAACCATTATCTCTTGGCACAGACATTTTTTCTTTCATGTTAAGCTCATGAAAGGCCTATCTCCATGAACTCTCTGAAAACTGTGGAATTCAATACAATGTTGTTTTTCACTATTATTTATGTTGTGGCAACAATTCTAATTGGTGTTCTGCATGTCAATATCAAAGACAGCACCGATATATACCATAGTCCTGGTACTTGGGCGTATTGTCATTATAACAAATATGACTGGTTAGTGTTCAAATGTCATTGTCAAAGACAGAAACAATTTATAATATGGTCCTGGAACCTGGGGGTATTTCTGTTTTTATTTTATTTTATTTTTTAATATTTGTTAACTTTTTTTAAAATAACAAATATGAGTGATCTAGAAATGTTCTCGTATAGAGAGATAAATGATTTTAAATTGCAACCATGATAGTCTGGCTTAAACCGGATTAAATTGTTTAAACTGTCCCAGGCTTTGCATCTGTACACTACTCGTGCTCAGTAAGTCAGTTTCTAAAATGTCCGATACAGATGTTTCTTTCTTTCTTAGGGGGGGGGGGGGTATTTTGGTACCATGGTACATCCAAAGGTACCATTCAACAACATATTGAGGGTCAGGTGAAACGACAGATGGAAGGATGTACATTGTTGATTAAGGTATTTATAGAATTTACAAGGTTTCAAATTCAAATTCATAATTAGTTGTTTTTATCGGCACACTTAACTGATGACAAAGTGAAAACGAATAAGTTCACCATGCCATGAAGTTTGTGTTCGATCATGTGTTTCACGCGTCGGCTGAAGGATGTGTCAATCAACGCTATGCGCATCCTGATGTGTTTATGAGTAATTAAAAATAATAATAATAGTAAGTAGTATGAAATGCTATTATATATGTTTTTTCTAGTATTTAGGAAGGAATTAATGTCCAGGAACTACCTGTGCAAGAATTTCCTCACCTAACCTAGAAATAGCATAACTGACCACATTAAATACATGTACAAAACAAACACAGGTAAACACATGGAGAGGTGAATATTCTATAGTTTAAAAGTAATTTAACAAACGAAGATAAACAGCAGAGAAAAGACCAACATAAATGTAGATTATTTCCATGATGAAACACGGTGATTTCAAAATAAATATTAAAAGACAGACGAGTACATGAAAGAAAGAAATGATAGAATCAAATCACAGTTATTATGAACTATCCGATTCACGACCGGGGCAGGAAGTATAGAGCAAGAACATACTTTGATCCATGAACATTTCTCTGTATATATATATATATATATATATATATATATGCAATATCTTCTAAATAAAGGAACCCAACGCCATAAAAATTCGCCCGACTATCATTGAAGACGTCCCAGTTTATGATGTGACATCATTTTTAAGTTGATGGCGTAGCAGGCTTAGCGACGTCATGTTTGTTCTACGTCATATATGTAGACGCGGTGGCAAAATAGCAGACGAGTCGGTTTTCGAACAGAGAGTAATTATAAAATTGTGTGCAAAATTAGGAAAATCCTTTAGACAGATAAGAGCTGACTTGGATGCTGTTTATCGACCTAAAGCTTTTGCAAAAAAAGGAATCAGTAGATGGATGAAACGTTTTAGTGATGGTAGGGAGACTTAAGTATGACATAAGAAGAAGTAGGCCAAGTCGATTCTGTGGAGGTATATATGAAGCAAGACAGGTGTGTTACTGTCTGAGAGGTAGCAAACAGTTTTTATATTTCATACGGAAGTGAAGAGAAAATGCTGTCCAAGGAATTAGGAATGCACGGGGTTTGTGCCCGTTGGCGCCCAGATCGCTTGATAAGGAAAAAATAGAGTTAAGGGCAAAGATCTGCAGGGAATTGTTATACAGGTACAAAGTAGAAGGATATACTTTCGTAAATAAAATCATTACATGTGATGAAACTTGGACACTACTTTGAACCCGAGAGTATAAGATAAAGCAGTGTATGGAAACACACACGTTTGCCATTGCCTATACAAGTCTTTCATAATCTCCTGGAAAGGTTATGTGCATTACGTTCTTCAACACAAAAAGGAATAAATTTTGAACCAAATGGTACCAGAGAATACCACAGTGAATGGACAATACTATACCACTAATCAGATATCATTTATTTGAGGCTATTCGCAAAAAAGTGTCCAGACCTACTGAGGGGTGGCTTCATTTAGCACCAGAATAACGCTCCCGCACACACATGCACGTCTGTAATGCAGACATATAAAACTTTGCGTTGAAATCTTAAATCGCCCACCATACAGTCCATATTTAGCTCCTTGCGACTTCTGGCTTTTTTCAAAATTGTAAGATTCGTTACGGGGAAACCATTACGAAAGCAGAGAAGACCTAAGGGATGCAATCACCGGGTCACTCCGAATGCTGTCATGTGACGGACTGCTGAGCATGTTCGGGACATGGGTCACGAGATATCCTCAATCTGCCATGGTTCATGCCCTTAGCGTGAATTTTAACGTTTGCATTAAACTATTTTGAGAAACTATTAAAATCACCATAGAAAGTGTTCAACTATTACTACTTAATTTATTCATCGTTGAAAAAGTTTATAAACTCTCTAAATCCTATGCGAGCTATCGTTTTTCCGAGCGTGCCAAAATTTGTCTATTTCCTTAAGTTCATCCATGGTTCGTGTCCCTGAAATAAAGGCCTCGTGACGTAAGATTGGAATGTGACAATTAGGCCAAAGTGTGGAAATTGATTGTTTATAGTGTCTCTGTATTTTCATTATTTGCATTTGTAATATATTTCATTGCTTTCAAACGCATATTGACTGCAATAAAATGCTTATAAAAAATAATGACAAACGTATCAAAACAAAAATATGATGCATTGTTTAATTGTTTCTATTTTCAAGCTATTTCGATAAAATTATCATAATTAAAGATATGCTGAACTTTGTAAAGATTTTGTTTCTTCAGGCTATGTCACAACAAAGATTTTTCCCCCCAACATTACAGTAATCCAATGAAGAATTTCATACTGTACACTCTTCCAATGGATTTTTTTTTTTAACATGATATAAGAAGTGCATGTTATAGTAACCACATTTTTACATTGCCTTTGCCGTCTGAGAAATCTCAACCGTGGGTTTCGTACTAAACAAAAGGTAAAGAAAACCAACACGTGAACAGCGGCCCTGGCTTCGACAGCTAATACTCACTACAGAGCCACAACTTGAGGCAAATGTGGCATTAATAAAATTGGTCATTTTCATTGTGTTGTTTAATTTGAATTGTAGTACGTATTTCAATTTCATTTCATCAAATATTTCTTAATCACAACATACTGTCACTGTCAACGAACGCTAGTGACCCAGTTGATGACGTCAGGATCTCAAAACAAGCCCTGAGGTCGCGAGAAACATGGCAACGGCGCACGAATCAAGGATGAATACGAAGTTGGGACAAGATGCGATATATATATATATATATATATATATATATATATATATATATATATATATATATATATATATATATTCTTACATGTATGTATTTCTGTATGTGTGTATGTATATCTTTATATATGTATTTATGTTTGTATCCCAATGATGTTGATATTTTTCTCTCACATAAATAGGTCGTGGAATGGTTGGGTGAAACAGTTGACTACTCTAACATCTGAAAATAAACCAGTTTCAGGGGCGATCAGGGTACTATTTATATAAAGAACGATTTCAACAACATATTTACATTAAGAAGATAAGCATTTCATTGAAATCAAAGAGCAAACAAAACATACAAAGAAATAATCTTCTAGCCCGCTATAATTTCAGATAACAATACTGTTGTCTGATGCTCAATACCCTCACCATATAATAAAGCATTTAATCCAACATACAATAATATAGAGCTAAATACATTTGAAAAAAACTTATAATAATTTTAACATCCCACCACATTATGATTGGCGATATCTAGTAGGGAAGAATTAAACAAATTAATAATGGCCTAAGATCGTTTTATAAATTAGAGATGTATATGACTAATGATATTATAAATAGACAGGAAATATATATGGCAGATAAATGGTCTAATAGAGGATGGTATATAAGGTAAAGTTATAAGTAATGCAATTCTCGAGAAGAAATAAGCTGGACTTATTTCTTTCATCAAGATAGCAACGGACTAAGAAATGAAGGAAAAGTCTAAATCAGAGTGTCAGATCATATGTGATGTCTATTTTAAATGGCCAAGTACAAAATAAAACAAGCTATTAGGGAGTCTGAATGACTTGTTTAAGTAACAGTATTTTGTTTGAAAAAAAAGATAAAACTTATTAGAATATTTAATTTTAGGTGAACAAGTCTTGACACAGATGTAAACGTCACAACAAGATTTCAACAGTATGTTTCAGATTCAAAGTTAGACTACACTATGCAGTTGGTGATGTGATAAATTTTTGATGCCCAGTGATATGGTAATGCAAACGGATAGTACAGTAGGTTATAATAATAACTTAAATAAAATCATCAGATTCGTTTGTTCTAGGAATAAATCCCACTGTAAATACCGACGTGGTAAAGAATATAATACAAGCATCTGATATACAGTCGGTAACAATTCGTCAAAAGGCAGACGACGAAGAGAATAAGGTTAATAAGAATTATCTAGACATGCGTTCAATACCAACAACTAATATACCGCTACAATACCAACAACTAATATACCTCTACAATACCAACAAGTAATATACCTCTACAATACCAACATCTAATATACCTCTACAATACCAACAACAAATATACCTCTACAATACCAACTACTAATATACCGCTACAATACCAACAACTAATATACTTCTACAATACCAACAAGTAATATACCTCTACAATACCAACAACTAATATACCTCTACAATGCCAACAACTAATATACCTCTACAATACCAACAACTAATATACCTCTACAATACCAACAACTAATATACCTCTGCAATACCAACAACTAATATACCTCCACAATACCAACAACTAATATACCTCTACAATACCAACAACTAATATACCTCTACAATACCAACAACTAATATACCTCTACAATACCAACAACTAATATACCTCTACAATACCAACAACTAATATACCTCTACAATACCAACAACTAATATACCTCTACAATGCCAACAACTAATATACCGCTACAATACCAACAACTAATATACCTCTACAATGCCAACAATTAATATACCGCTACAATACCAACAACTAATATACCTCTACAATACCAACAACTAATATACCTCTACAATACCAACAACTAATATACCTCTACAATGCCAACAACTAATATACCGCTACAATACCAACAACTAATATACCTCTACAATGCCAACAACTAATATACCTCTACAATACCAACAACTAATATACCTCTACAATGCCAACAACTAATATACCGCTACAATACCAACAACTAATATACCTCTACAATGCCAACAACTAATATACCTCTACAATACCAACAACTAATATACCTCTACAATGCCAACAACTAATATACCGCTACAATACCAACAACTAATATACCGCTACAATGCCAACAACTAATATACCGCTACAATGCCAACAACTAATATACCTCTACAATGCCAACAACTAATATACCGCTACAATGCCAACAACTAATATACCTCTATAATGCCAACAACTAATATACCGCTACAATGCCAACAACTAATATACCTCTACAATGCCAACAACTAATATACCGCTACAATAGCAACAACTAATATACCTCTACAATGCCAACAACTAATATACCGCTACAATAGCAACAACTAATATACCTCTACAATGCCAACAACTAATATACCTCTACAATGCCAACAACTAATATACCGCTACAATGCCAACAACTAATATACCTCTACAATGCCAACAACTAATATACCTCCACAATGCCAACAACTAATATACCGCTACAATGCCAACAACTAATATACCTCTATAATGCCAACAACTAATATACCGCGACAATGCCAACAACTAATATACCGCTACAATACCAACAACTAATATACCGCTACAATACCAACAACTAATATACCGCTACAATACCAACAACTAATATACCTCTACAATACCAACAACTAATATACCGCTACAATACCAACAACTAATATACCTCTACAATGCCAACAACTAATATACCGCTACAATACCAACAACTAATATACCGCTACAATACCAACAACTAATATACCTCTACAATACCAACAACTAATATACCTCTACAATACCAACAACTAATATACCGCTACAATGCCAACAACTAATATACCTCTACAATGCCAACAACTAATATACCGCTACAATACCAACAACTAATATACCTCTACAATGCCAACAACTAATATACCGCTACAATACCAATAACTAATATACCTCTACAATGCCAACAACTAATATACCTCTACAATACCAACAATTAATATACCTCTACAATGCCAACAACTAATATACCGCTACAATACCAACAACTAATATACCTCTACAATACCAACAAATAATATACCGCTACAATACCAACAACTAATATACCTATACAATGCCAACAACTAATATACCGCTACAATACCAACAACTAATATACCGCTACAATACCAACAACTAATATACCTCTACAATACCAACAACTAATATACCTCATGATCGCAATAGCTAGGACAAAGTCTGATATAAAATATATAGATCATGAAACAAATTAGCATTATTATATCTATGGATGCAGGAGCTGGATCAATTTAAAAAAAAATAGATTAACAAGTTTTTTAAAAACTCTTTTTGTTACAACAAATAAATCTTTTAGTTCAAAATTGCAGAGAACAAGCTAGTTAATGCAAGAATATGCAAAATGGCTTTCTGAGTTATTAAAAAAATAATTTGTTCAATTAAACTATGCAATGCTATTGCTGCTTTTTATACCTAAGTTGAACAAATATTCAGCAATATTTTTCATGCCGTTTCTAAATTTATTAATGAAGGAATCAGGGTTACCACCACCACCTCCTTCTTTTTTAAAATTTGCTATAGTTACACAAAGAGTGTAAATAAGAGAATATTGTACCAATAGCTGTAAAAACAGTTGCAATTGTTACACCTGCTTCTTTAAACAACCGTTTTAACCTTTTTCCTTATGGTAATTTTTTATTATCTTTTAGATTTATTTTGCTGATATGTTTTCTAAAGTTATTTTCAATATCTGACATATACCCAACTGTTTGTGCTCTTACGATTTCATTTTTTTCCCAAAGGTTTTTCCAATTTAGGTTTTTCAGCTGCATCTTTTTCTTTAGCAATGTCATTTTTTTATATATACCATCTCTTTATCAACCCAACAAAGGTGTGTTTTCATTGTTTTAATTTTTTAAAATAAGTAGTTAAGCTACAAGACCCTTTAAATTTCTTTCTTCTTCAATCGTAAATAATCTAGAAGGTTGTTTATATATTACATTGTTTGCGTTTTTGCTTGCCCATCAAATAGCTCATTTCTGTCAATTAATTCCATTTGTATGCTCTCTGGAACTGTTCATACTTTGCCCGATTGCAACTGTTGGCGTTAGAGGATACGTCGGTTATTTGCTCACCTAATGGTTCCATTTCTATTTCACCAGCGTCTTTAGTAGTTGTTTGAGCCTATTTGGGGACGTACGGGAATTACCATTAGCCCATAGGTTTGAATTAGGAGCCCTTTGGGGGTGGGGGCAAACGGGAAATCCTATTTTAAATTTGTTCACAGGTTTAACATGGGAATGGTATTTTGGGGACAAAAGTGCTTATATTGACAAAAGTGTTTATGGGGACAAACGGGAATGGTAATGTTACAATTGTAAGAGGAAAAGGGTCGAAAGTTTATGGGAACAAACGGGGATGGTAATCTTAATATTGTTAAGGGAAAAGGGGTAAAAAGTTTATGGGGACAAACGGGAAGAGTAATGTTAATTTTTTTAAATTTACAATCCAACACACACCACCTGTACTATCCAAACACCCATGCGCCCTTACTATGCAACGAAAGGATAGGATTGTTTATGCACATAACGCTATACTTACACAAGAGGGAGTAGGATGTAAACGAAGGGGAATGAAATATACACTCACTCTTACACACAAACATACTATACTATCACACAAGGGTAGGAAGCATTTATAGACACACTACAATACCCCTACAGGCAAACATACTATCACACAGAAGAGAGAAAGGGTAAAGGAATTTTAAGTTTTAGTTGTCAACAACATAGACATAACACAAACATACAGAAACACATACATACACAAACACAAAATTTTGGCAAATAGGATTAGTATCTCTCTTTTCTGGAGAGGTGAGTGGCCCTGAAAAGGGCCGTTGGGGTTTGTTAACTAAAGGCAGTTAACATAAGTGGCATCGCTTCACTGGTCTTCTTCTTCTCAAACTTCGTCGCACCGAGTAAGACCCGTGTCAGACATCCATGCCTCTCCTCATAAATTCTTTTTTTCCATATTGCTGTGTCTGTAATCCTGGTAATGGCCCATGATGCCTTCACACATACATGGTGTAGTCAGGGTTAAAAAGCATACCCGAAGCGATGGTTGATGACTCTACACTTGTCCACATCTTGCTTGAGTTATCTTGAGAACAGGTGAAACAATGGGATAATGCACTTGTATATATAGTCTAGGAGAGGATTGAAACGGATTGAAATGTTTCACCAATCAAAATGTGTGTTACAAAATTCAGCCAGAGCGTGTGGTTTCTCTTCCAATCAGAAGAGAGCGGACTCGTGACGGCACTTTCAATATATAGGCGCACCAGCGTTCCTACGGTTTACCATTGCGAAACAGTTTGAGTACCATACCTATGGCTAAAACAACGAAGACAGTGCACCTGCTGCGGATCAACTACCCACGACTCAGAAGAACTTCGATGCCACGACTTCTACCTACAAGGTTGGAATAAAACAAATAATTCTTCTTCCAGAGGATAAAAACTTACAGGATTACAAAAATCGTTTTACAAGAAGTGTCACCTCAAGACGAGACTTCTTCAAGACGTGTGGTGTGTGTGTGTGTGTTAGTAACTAAAACATTTATGTTCCACTCTGTACCAGTAGATACCCTGTGTAGAAAGTATGACTATTTCTCAAAAAGAAAGACATTACTGTGGAGAACTAATATAAAAGCTTACCATGCAATAAATTCCGTGGAAGGAAGTCAATGTCAATGTTCAGGACGGAGCGGATTACCAAACACTTTTACAAGAACTGTTTCCACCTACGATTCCATTGACTTTTGGACGACGTGTGGCGTGTGTGTGTGTTAGTGACTACTTTTCTCAGATGTCGCAAATTCGTTGAGGACTGTTTATGAACAGCACATGCAGCAAAGACATGACCACCAAACTTTATTTGTGTACGAAAAACAAATTGTTTTAAAAGTGTTGAGAATAGTGAAGAAAACAAGTTGTGTGCCTCCTTGTGAAGAAGACATTCGTCAAGCTTTATCCATGCTTCATATTTACCAAAAAGTGTGTATAGCTAGTTGGTTACACCAACAACTTTACGACTGGAAAGATGTACGTGACTGGAAAAGTCTTGGCTTTGATGCTCGGATACAAGAAGTGGCTGACTATACCAAAGACATTGTGCGTCACTAATCCAAGAAAAGAAGTTAACTTAGAACCAGTGCAAGAAGTGAACATGAAATTAGAAAGAAATTTTAGAAACAGTGGAGGAAGAACCCAGAAACAGAGGAAGAAATATTACAAGTCAACGAGAATAATAGTAGTAGCATTGTACCAATAGAAAAGAATGATGAAGAAATGACATTCCCAGAGAAATTAGAGACAATGAATTTCACAGAGACCAGAAGAACACCAGAGCGTGTACGTAGATTCCATGAGACACACATAGATCGAGAATATTGTACACTTACTTGTTTATATGCAGCTTTGGTCATTTTTGTGTGCCACATTGATGTACGTCGTCATTTATGCCTTATGTGTTTTCATGTTTTAATTCTTGAAATGTAAATATGTTTTATTTTGTGGTTACACTTTTTGAAAAAAATAATTAAACGTGTATCAAATGTATAAAATGTCTTGTGTCGTTGATGGTAACCTCAAAATTCTCAACGCCATAAGTTATGGCCGCATCCTCCTCCTTTGTTCTCACAGTGATTGACGAAAAGTTAGATCGTCAGAGTTGGGAGGCCTTGTATCTTCGCCATCCCTTTAAAATGTTGATTGCTGGACCGAGTGGTTCAGGCAAAACCGAATTTGTCAAAGGTTTATCGAACACAAATCGTATTTGTTGGATTGTTCACCCCAACGTATCGTGTGGTGTTACAAAGGGTTCAATCGGCTTACGCAATACTCCAAGAAAGTCAAGGAGAATCCATTTCATTTGTAGAAGGCATTCCTCGCGAAGAGGATGGGATCATGTCTGACTTTAGTCAAACACATATTGTCATCTTCGATGACATGTTAGGAGAAAACAAAGAAGAAATTAAACTTTGGTTTACACGCAAAGAACATCATTGTAATGCCAGTATTATTTAAATTGCTCAACATTTGTTTCAACAAAGAAAAGCACATCGCACCATCAGTCTCAATGCCCACTATGTGGTATTGTTTAAAAGTCCAAGAGACAAATCTCAAGTGCAGTTGTTAGACAAACAGTTAGGAACACCTTGGCTGAATTATGCGTACGACGATGCCCCTCAAACACCCCATGCCTATTTACTCATCGATTTAAAACCAACAACTATTTGAAATTTCGTACCAGTTTGTTTCACCATTGGTGCATTAAGGAGGTCATGTCATTTACATATCACCTTTGGTATCTATCTGGAGAAATACAAACTATAAAAACATCCTACACTTCTTTTCTTTTAAATAGTATTCAACATGACATCCTTTCAGTCTCATCCTCCTGCCAAATTGATTCGTGCACTGTATGGCATCAGTCGCAAAAAAAAAAGCACAAGTCTGTGCACATTTGTTAGAAGCCAGTCTCAAAGAAATGTTGCGATGGTTGACTTTGACAGCACGTCAGTTACTTCAAGGTATCATTCACATACCCCATCAAACCAAAACCTTTTTTGAAAAACATAAAGTAGCTTTGTTACAACTGGCGGATCGAAGAATCGATACTCAAACCAAAAAACCAATCATTTTGAAACCAGGTTGAAGTGGATCTCTATGAGGTGTCATTATTCGTTCCCTTTAAAAATGTGATCCTAATGCCGAAGTTAAAACAGTGAAAAAAGACAAAGTCTCCAAAAGACGGCAGAAGATCGAAAAGAACAGTTGTGGTGCAGCAAGTTCAGACAAGAAAAAGAAAAGCCCCAAGAAGAAAAGTCCCAAGATAAAAACATCTCCTGCCAGAAGGAGAGGCACTGCTGCTAGGACGCGTACGTACTCTAGAAAACCACGCCGCTCGCTGACGGTGTCTCCTCCTGCCACCTCTATTTCTTCTTTGCCGTTCACGATGATGCCTGTCAAACCTGATTTAACACCTATATTTCCTAATTTGATGGAAAAATTTCGAAAAATGAAAACCCACTTCTAAAGGAAGTTCTACTTCTCCGGCAGCGACGACGTCTTCTTATTTAGCAACTGCTGCTGCAGCTAAAAAAAAAGTGGTCACACCCATGACAAAAGTACAAGACAGAACAGATGTGTTACAAATTTTACTGAATTTATCTAACCAAGAACTGTCCGATGAGACACCTCACCGTCGAGTGCTGCCCATAGTGAAGTTGACACGACGTGCTGACAATCAGTGGAGACGAATTCCAGTATAAAAAGAAGTGTGTGAATGAATTCACTTCAGTATTTATTTTGCTCCTGAAACAAAAGATGTCACCAAGAAGAAGTGTTCACCACCATCATCGTCCCAAGACACAATCTTCTTTCAAGAAACGGAAAAAAAGGGACTCACTCCTCCTTTAGCTAAATATTGCGATGTTTTTTCAGTACTGACTAAATCCAATCCTCAGATGCAAAAAAAAATCATTCAAAAAGCACCCAAAGAAATCATCGATACTGTGTGTTAATGTTGTTCAAACGTTTTGAAATAATGGTACCTTTGTCCAAGATACAGAAACAACGATTAGGAAAACATCAAAACGTTCTTCACCAAATGGTGAAAAAGAAAATACTGATCAGTCAAAAGAAAACAAAATGCTGGTTCAACGAGGAGGATTTCTACCAACGCTGATAGGACCCTTGTTAAAAGTGGCTGCTCCTTTGTTAGGATCGATTGCTGGACCACTTTTAGGAGGAGTCATGAGATAATGAGGAAGAAAAAAAAGATAAAAGGACACCCTTTTCTGGAAAGACATCACACTTGTACCTTTGGATCTTATGGAAGGACGAAAACTCACTTTAGTTCGATACAAACGATTGATGGAACTACATCTTTGGTACGAACAACGAATACCTCATTTACCTCCTAATCCTAATCTCACCGAGATGTCACAGTTACAGCAAGAATTACAATCGTTGATGGATCAAATCAATTTGTCAGAGACAGAAAAATCGCAACGGAACGGACAAGAATTCAACATCTTCAACTCTTTCACCAGAAAGCTTAAGACGAAACAGCTAAACCTCGTCTGAGATATTTCAAGACGATCATGAAAAGCGAACAAAAAACCACCAAGACAGCCACAGCCACGGGGATGGAAGAAGAGGAAGACACACGAGAAATGTTTCTAACTCCGTCTGCTCCAATACCTAGTAAGATTGCAGCTTCCTTGTTGACACCGTCTCCTACTCCCGAACAAGAAGAAATAAAAGCTTTGGTAAAAAAGATGATGTCGAAAACTTCTTCAGTAAAAGAAATAACGAATGAAGGGAAGACAGAAGTGAAAAAAGACATCAAGAAAAAGTCACCATTCCACAACCGGCTCCTACTCCTATTGCTCGTCGGACACGTCAAGCATCGTCCAAACCAATACCACACGAATCTAAGAGCAACATAACCACAGGCAAGCACATCATGGAGACACTTTTAGCCAGCATTTATTACAATCCATCACATGCTGCTGCTTACGGAGGAGCTCGAAAATTGTATCGTGCTGCTAAAACCAAACTATAAAGTGTACATTTGCCAGATGTGCGACAATAGTTATAAGAACAATCGACGTACACGTTACACAAACCCATTCGACGAAAATTTTTCAGAAGTCAAACCAAAATCGCTGGTATTGATCATCAATGGCAAGCAGATTTAGCTGATGTCTCTCATTTGGCAGCTACAATCGCAGTTTTCAAAATCAAGTTGGGTAGTTCCTTTAACTTTTAAAACAAGTTCAGAATTAGTGCGAGCTTAAAAACTGGTTTTGAAACAAAGTGGTCGGCATCCTTTGCGATGAAAAACTGACAAAGACACCGAATTTCTGAACCAAGCTTTTCAAAAAGAATTGAAAAAAAGACACATTCATTTTTTCACCACTGAAAATCCTGAAACGAAAGCCAATGTCGTGGAACGTTTTCAAAGAACTTTGAAAGAACGCATGTAGAAATATTTTGCACACCTACACACTCTCAAATTAATCGACCTGTTACCACGTTTCGTCATAGTTTACAATCAATCGTACCATCGAAGCATTGGATGTGCACCCGAAGAAGTGACCCCTGAAAACGAAGTGATGGTGTTTGATCGATTGTTTGGAACGTAACCTACCACCCAAAAGAAAGAAGTGGTGTTAAAGACTGGAGACTGGGTTCGCATTGGAAAAAAACAAACGCACATTTGACAAAGGTTATTTACTTAACTGGACAACCGAATTGTTTCGTGTCACTGGACAAGTACGTGGACGTGACCCTGGCCAGCTATGTTGGTTAGAAAATGGTCTCGATCACCTCGACCGTTATACTTCCTTTACCATGACATTCGTCATTTAATGTCACCCTGATCACTTCCCATATCGGTTAAAATGCACTTTCGTATTTTGTTGATAGGTTCACAAATGAAACCAATCCATGCTTTTACTAAATGTTTTATTTGGAAGCTTCAATCTTAATTTTTTAATGAGTTTTGGATGGCTTTATTTAAACTTTAATGGCAAAATGTTAAGAATATCCTTTCGGTTATTCAACGTTTGATATACCCCAATGAACCAAATGATCAATCACAATAAAGCCCTTTGTTGCATTGTATAAGGTGTTATTGATCTAAATTTAATTGAACCATTCTGGCTGGTAGCCAACTTAAATAGGCAAACCGATATCATAGATCGAGTATTAATAAACAGAGAATAAATACGTTTTTTTTAATTGATGTAAGGCAATATTTTACGAGCGAAGTGGAAACATTGTGTTCCCAGGAGTGACAATACAAAATGTGTCCACTTCACGGGTGAACTATTTTCTTATATTTACTAAAACAAACCCTAGATTTTCTTCTCCATTCTATGCCAGTGCAATTAACGGCTGCATTACTACATCGATAAAAGAAGTTGCGAAATTTTACAATAATTTAGGACAGCGCCTTTTTACAAATTTGGCTTGTACATATAATGCTTCAAATTGTGTATTTTGTCAAATTAATGACTGTTTTCACACGAAAATGCAGATATTTTTATTTTTGTTAACACATTTCTTGCGCGGATTGATACAGAGAGCATAGTTGGTGTGGGGTTTCTGTAGAAACATAACAGAGCGATCGTATTCGACAGACTTCAGAGCGTAACATCTATAAACAAAATATTTTGATGATTGTGAGTTTACTTGTAAGGGTATTGGTTCTTTATTTTGTTTATTTCTGCATTCAAACGTGACTTTTTGTGTGGCCTTAGCAAGCTTGCAGTCTAGTTCGGTGACTGACGCTGCACCCAAATTTCGATTGTCACTTAATTTCGCTTTGCAATCAATATTCATCGATGCCCGATTTCTCCATCGTTTTCAAACATGATTACGATTGTGACGAAAGTTAAAATCGCTACTTAAACAATTTGATTGCTATATTTAATCAAGAGTGTTTCCTAAAAATAGGTACCGTTTGCCGTAGAGTGTAAAAGGTATACTACAGGTGTCCCAAAATATCGAGTAGTAACAGGTCATGTAAGTTCATTCACTGACAATCTGCATGATTAATGTAGAAAACTAATTATAAAAATGTTAATACTTGAAGCCTAATTTTTATTGTTTGGAGTTTGATTTTAGGCATTTCTTGATGACGCCTCCTCATTGATTACATAAATGTATACTAGCGGGTCCACACTCTTGACACATTTTTAGATCTGTTCGTCCTTATGGAGAGAGAGAGAGAGAGAGAGAGAGAGAGAGAGAGAGAGAGAGAGAGAGAGAGAGAGAGAGAGAGAGAGATCCATTTAGAGAGGAGTAGAGATAACAATATTTTCAAGACAGCCGCGATGGTGGCCATATTGGAGTTTGATTTTAGGCATTTCTTGATGACACCTCCTCATTGATTACATAAATGTATACAAGCGGGTCCACACTCTTGACACATTTTAAGATCCGTTCGTTCTTATGGAGAGAGAGAGAGATCCATTTGGAGAGGAGTAGAGATAACAATATTTTCAAGACAGCCACCATGGTGGCCATATTGAGGGTCAGCTATTTTCATTTAGGACCAACTGGACCCCATGCTGACATGGTCATTCATTCAAAAGAAGTAGTGATAAAAAAAATTTAAGATGGCCACTGTTGCAGCCATATTAGACATCAGATCGACACCATGATTATTTAGGAAGTCTTCTGATGAAAACCCCCATGTTGATATGACCGTCCATTCAGGAGGAGTAGCGATAAAAAGATTTGCAAGATGGCCGCTGTGGTAGGCATATTGGACGTCAAATCAGCACCATTTTCATTTAGGGTCAACTATACATTTTAAGAAGTCTTTTGGTTAAAACCACCTGTCATTTAGACTTTCCATTTAAGGGGAGTAGCAATAAAAAAAAATTCAAGATGGTTATAGTGGAGGCCATATTGGACGTCAGATCGGCACTATTTTCATTTAGAAAAAAAAACAAAAAACAACTTAATATCACAAGAAATCTTTTGGTGAAAACCCCATGTTGATATGACCATCTATTCGGGAGGAGCAGCGATAACAATATTTTCAAGATGGCTGCCGTGGCGGCCATATTGGACGTCAGCTTGTAACCAATTTCAACTAGGACCAACTAGACATCATAAGAAGTCTTTGTGTAAAAACCCCATGTCAATATGACTTTTCGTTCAAGAGGCGTAGTGATAAAAGCATTTTCAAAATAGCTGCCATGACGGTCATATTGGATGTCCGAGCGGCAGCATTTTCATTTAGGACCTAGCAGACTATCGGATGAATGTGTGTTTAAAGTTTCATGGCAACCCTCAAAGTAGATTACAGAAGTGTAGGGATAACAAACTTGTGCAAAAGGACGGACGGATGGCAGACTACTGACGAAAGACCATCCTATAAGCTCTTCTGGTCTATGACCATTGGAGTTGAAAATCAAGAGAAGCATGATCATTTTCTTTTCAGGATGTCTTTTAATTGGAAAAAAATTCATGTGGAAAAAAAAAATTGTCGAGGTGTAACTCGAACACCCGCTGTGCAAACATGCCCCCAATCGCTTTTACTCTCACGACCACCCAGTGGCGGCACGACGGTAGGAGTCGGGGGGGGGGGGCCTGGTTAATTAGAGACGTCATTAGCACAAAAGTGATGTCATTCCCATACCTACTAGCTTGGAAACTTCTGCCTCAACTGTAGTGATTGATTGGTAGCTTGACACCAGCGCAGTACATCAGAGGGAAAAAGTACTGAGATTCCGTCATACTCCGCACAGTGGGTTACCTCTCTTGGGGAAGATAACATCACTCTGCCACAACAATGTAAATTTAGTGGTAAAATGCCACTTGGAGAAAACCGTATGCTGTGATAACTATATCACACTCAATTTAGACTGCGTTTGCTGCGATGTTTTCTCTACAATGACTTTAGTGCAGAATGGGAAGATTTTGCCAAATACGTAGGAGGAAAAAGTAATGAATTCTTTACTTGCAGTAATGGAGCACAAGGGCGATGATGTTACAAGGTAGCACGTGGCAGGCGTCATAATATACCGATGACTTCAGAATGAATAGCAATTGAGCGGCTAAACAAAGCCAAGTTCTTTTACCTTAATTATTATTGGATTTCAATATGTGAAAAGAGAAGTCACGTGGGATCCAGTCAACGTGCCTGTGTACTAATAGCCGAAGACGATGTACTAAGGTTTAGTTGACCCTTGCGTCAAAGATTGAGGACGATAGTTATCTGCGGTCTCATGAGAACCGGAAGTGTGACGCAGTTGTTAGTGAAGAACTCTTGTTTTTTGTGCGGAAAAATGAAAGATAATATTACGGAGCCAGACTCTATATTCATGAAACACATTGGGCACAAAATTGGTACTCAGATTCCAAAATTACAAACTTTCAGTTAAGAATTAATCGAAAGCAAGTGATTCAGAAACATACAAATTGCAGGAATATCGTGTCAATGATATGTGATCATATGTATTTTAATCTTTGATGCCTGCTAAATGTTTAGTGAAAAAGTTATTGGTGCCAGCCAACAATATGAAATACACTGTATATTCACAATTTAAATTTAAGGAAGAAAATGTAATATGTTTATTGAAACGGGGCTCCTGGTATAATTGTCTCTTACTTGTGACAAGACGAACCGGTCCAATAATCATAGATTTTCTTTCTCGTTTTCCTTCCATTCGACTAATTTGTAGCTGTTGTTAACCCGGAGATGTTCCCCTGCAATTCTCAGTGGCTAATTAAGGCTTAAATAAACTGTGCATGGTTACGGCATGTATTGACAATTGTAAAACGAAAAGTATTGCACAATGAAAATGTTGACAGATCTTTGTAGAGAACTCACATAGACACTCCTTGATTTTTTTTACTATTCTCTTACTTTTTTAATTAGAACATGTAGTTGAATGAAACAAATAAATCATATTTAGTATTTAGTAAAGCTTCAAAACGCGTAAAAAACATTCATTGCATTTTGATCATAGTGTTATACTTGGTTACAATTACGAAATATACAAAGATACTTGAAAAGATAACATCCATGAAAGACACTTTTTCATATTAATTAAATTAAATATGATCGTACCTAGTGCTCTGTTTTTGTTTATAAATTTAATCCTGAGCAATGTCTCAATGGACTTTTAAAAAGTCCAAATAAACTATAGGTACGTTGATGACATATTGTTCTCTATCGGCCAGGCGCTTTTCTCAATATGTAATGATCTGTTAAATGTTTTACTTGGCGATTCGTTATTTTTTGAGTTCAGATCCATCTGAATGATCCCGACTCGATTCTTTTTTCCGATACTGGAGGCTGTAGTAATTGCATATGTATTCTGCCTATAACAACGAGTTGTCGACATACAAAGTATTTCCTTACATCCTCGCCGGAAGTTCGAGTTGTACACCATGTAGAAGATAGGTTTAAGTGCGGTCGTGGTATACATTAAACCAAAAACGGCTATAAAAATTGTGAACTCAAGGTGCTTGGTTGCTGAAAAAGAGTACAAAGTATGCACCAAATAGAATGGAAGGTATAATACTATCGTTGAGCCTGTAGCAATCATCAACATCTTCAACATTTTAACCTTTGCTCTCGGGACGTGATTGGCAGTCCTTTTAAACTGAAAGGAACATCCACTACATGACCATATATATCTTAATACTTTTGTATGAAGCACACAAATGATTACTGAAGGAATAACGTATGTCACTTGAATCAGAAAGATGCCGTAGATGGCTCCAAACCAGTCTGAATTTCGTATAAATGTGGGGCAAATTACTATCTCATCTATAGAAGACTCTGTTGTGGCAAATAAATGGAGGCACGGAGAGCAGACAACGGCGGCCAAAAGCCAACATCCAAAAATCATGCGTTTAGCGGTACCTCGAGTTACTTTGAAACTTAAGGGATATATAATTGTGTAGAATCTATCAACACAAATAGAGGCAAAGGTGAACATAACGGAAGAAGGCCAGAGCAACTGAACGAATCTAATGATCCTGCAAATAACCGATCCAATGAGCCATTTACTGGCAATGATCCGACTCGCAATGAAGGGAGTGCATAGCACCGTGACAAAGATGTCGCTGCAAGCAAGTGACACCACGAAGAAATTTGTCGTTGACTGTACACGACGACTGCGGTAGATAACAAGGCACACTAGAATGTTTCCAGCAAGACTGACACACCATGTAATGAGAAGAATGGAAGACTCTGCAGCTATCTGATCGACTGTTCTGTCCATTGCATGACCATCGATGGTGTCAGCTTTTCCATCCGTTGTTGTATTTGCGTTTCCGCCCATATCAAAGAAAGACTTATTCTCCGTTTCAGACCTTTCTTTATGGAAATACTAGAACAATGTTAACATTGTTACTTTGAATCAATCGTTGTATTGCTGGTACTTTCGTTTATCAACCGTCCAGTTTTGCTTCTTTCGTTGTGGTGTGTCCTTTGAATCTCGTTTCCTTTCTTTAAATATAAAGCGGCATTCAAGCCGCCTTCCATTGTATGAAATCGCCTGACCTCTGTTTCCTATAAAGTTCAGTCAAAGTCGTCACCTATAATGTAAAACGTTTTCTGCGATTATACTGTTATATTAGCACTCTGTTCAATTTCATGGAATTTCTCACTCTCCTTCTCCTTCAAATGAAAAACATTAAAACTTGTCTTGCGGATCTTCAGTGTACTTGTTCCTCTTTTACCTGAATTTTATTTGCCTCTGTTTCTTTGAAAACGTACAAACAGGACTGGATTTTGATGCGCACCTGCTGGAATTCCCATAGAGAGCATGGACCGTATTCAACGACTTTGGACCCATCCTTCGATACCATTTGTTTTATCTTATTTATCTAAAAAGAAATGAAAATATGATTAAATCTGAATAATGTATAGGCTCGGCATTCTATAGGTTCAAATAACTCAGTGTCAATAAGATTTGTTAACTTCGTCTGATATCTCCTTGACGACGGCAAGAGAAACCAAGCCAGTGTTTGATACTCGCATAGAGCTTTCAGCGTTAGCACTAAAACAATGCATTAAGAGAACCTCATAACACGATTATATGTGCTGTTACGAATTGTGGAAAGACAAAGATTTTATTTTATGCTTCGCGTTGTTTAACCGGATTTTCAGATTGAAATGATTGTGATATTTCATTGGAGTGAAAAAATATATTTAAGAATTATAAAAAAAAATATATTTTTTCACTGGCCATCAGTAGATATTGATAACATTACGACTAAGAAATTTCAACCTGTTAAAACGCTTGCGTGGTATGACGGTAAACATGGCTGCCTCGGATCAAACGAATCGGGTTCAAATCCAGCAATGTGTAAATATTTTTTTTCTTTTTTCTTTTCTGCTGTTTTAACTTGAATTGGGAAGGAGCATTATGTTACTAGTGATATTTTATGTCCGAATATACACAAAACAGAACAGAACATTAACGGTAAACCGATGACATTATCGCGCGGGTTACAGTAAGAAATTTGCTACTTCACTCTGTTATACGTTACTAGTCAATACGTTGAGCATAAAATGAAAAGAACATTTGCTTGCTCCGAGTGAATAACGGATATATTTCATCTCGTGGGTGAAAAACTCGTGAAAATCCTGAGTTTTTCACCCACTCGATGAAATATACCCGTTATTCACTCTCTTCAAGCAAATATCACCTATTTACTAGATTTCACTGAAAGAAAATATAAAAACTGTTTTGATTTTGTTGCTATTATCTGTCCAACATTTATATACAGTGAGACCCACAACAGAAAATGACTTTATGGAGACGACAATGTAATTGTAATAGATCCTGGTGATAAATTCAATAAATGGCTATAATTACTTATTAATGAATACCAGGGAACTAATACATAGTTTCTGATTGACGATTGTGCAAACTTAGAATTGGGAAAAAGAAGGCAACCAACCTAAACAAGTTTACATTCGGTGATAGACATTACGGAATAATGGTGTGGGTGATAGTGCAAAAATAAAAGATCTTCGCGAAAATGTTAGATTTATAGTCGTCTTTTACACCAAAGATAAAATGTGGATGGAAAATGTGTTTGAAGAAAATAATGTAGCATCTTTTGTAATCAGAGAAAAGATACATGAAAAATTATATAAAACAAAATAAATACAGCATTAATGAGGCTTGAATTCCAGTTTAATTACAAGGTGGAATGAGAACTTGAAGGCTTTGCTCACTAAACTCCCTATGGTCGAACCCAAAGGCAAATTATTTATTTATTATTTGATTCTTTTGTATCTCCAATTTTGTCTTATTGCTGTGAAATTTGGGGATTTTTGAAAGCAGACAATATACAATGGGTACATAGAAAATATTGCAAGTGGTTACTAGACGTTAAACTTTCTACCAACAATATGTTTTTGTATATGGAGAGTTGGGCCCATATCTACTTTTTCTAAATAGATATGTGCGCATCATTAAGTATTTGTTCAAATTGGTAAACACAAAAAATTTTATTCTTCAAAAAATATACCAATTAATGCTTACCGATTGCGAAAGAAAGAATTATAAAAACTGGGTTTCTAATGTGAGAAATATACTATTGATTTCAGGCTTTGAAGAAGTCTGGTATTACCCTAATTCAGTCCATATATCTTCCTTTTTATCTCTTTTTAACCAAAGACTAAAAGACATATTTCATTCTGACTGGAGTTCAGCAGTTGCTTTGAAAACTTTATATATGTATAAAGATATAAAAGATATCTTCGAAACAGCTTCATATCGTAGAATAATTGCTAATGCCAGCCACAGAAAGGCTTTAAGTAAATTAAGGGTTTCAAAACACCCATTAAGTATCGAAACTGGTAGGCATGTAGGAAACGAACGTCATGAAAGGAAATGTATACTTTGTGTAAATAATGAGGTCGAAGATGAATATCATTTTGTCTTAATTTATCCTCTATACCTATCATTTAGAAAATGTTATATTGATCCTTATTATTGGCAGAAACCAAGCATGTATAAACTACTACAATTACTTAAAAATGAAGATTTAACAACTGTAAAATACCTTGGTAAATATGTGTATAATGCATTCCAACTTGGATTATCTTCTCTCTCTCTCTCTCTCTCTCTCTCTCTCTCTCTCTCTCTCTCTGAGGATTTATGTGTACACAGGTTTCTATCGCCATTATTTTTTTATTAATTCATTTATGCAGCAGTGTATTGTATATAAATTATGTATTGTACTGACTATGTGCTTGTTTACATACGTCATATCAATAAAGTTCTATTCTGTTTTATCATCATATCAACTTAATGCAACCTTATGTAATGTAATAATGTATATTTCATGATGGTACGATCTAATTAAATTCATATCTTTGTCATTTATAGACAATCTTTCTACATTTCTAATGTTAGATTCTTTTAAATTACTGATTTTTTGATACCCTTGCATACTTCTTTTCTACCTATGTCTGTTCTAAAATCATATAGCTTTCTTCTTGGACCACATAATTCTAGTATTGATACATCATTCAATTCATTTTTAAAAAGTCCTGATACCTTTTTTATTCATCTGAGGAACACTATACATATTATTTTATTTTGTAATCGCTGGTATCGTAAAACTGAATATTCTCTTTCATGTCATTGTAAAAGTTTTCTGTCTCTACATCAACACATAATGATTTTGTATCAGTCATTAAAAGTGTCATTTTATCACCATATTGGCTTTTGACTTTGTTGTAAAAGAAGTCAAACATAAGCAACTTAAATCTGGCGCTACTACAAGGCCACCGTCATTTGGTTTTGTTAATTTTATTTTCTTGTTCTTCAAATTAATTCATACAATAGATTCTGCTACGAGAGTTCTTCTTGTAAATCATATATCCTTTTCAAATTTAAAATATTTCTCGTCGTTAGTACATATGGTTACATTCATTATCTTTCTCAAATTTTCCTTCTGTAGTGGAGATAAATCAGACACATTAGAAATTCGTTTATCTAGTAGACTTTAAAATACCCATGCAAATGTACTGGCACTTCCATGTCTATTTCCAAAATACCACCAAAGTTTTCTTTATCTCTCCAAGACATAAAATCCTCTTCGATTACGTTGATTTGTTGTTTATTTGCCCATTTGAAGTTTGACAGGCATTGGTTGATACATGGCCCAGACATACAAATTGTTCCTGAATAGGTACATAATGAATGACCTTGACCTTGACTTATCAAAATTAACATGTCCTAGCATATCTGTTTGGCATCATGCTGATTCCTCCTCAATATGATAGATTCCTCAGGAACACATCATACTCTATAGGCACTTCTAATTCTACCTTACTTATTTTCAAACTAGCATCACTGGCTAGTCCAAGTGTACTAAATAATGTGCTGGATCTAGTTTATAATTATTCATATATGTATTTCTAAATTTTTATAAAATGTCATCTAACATTAAAGTATTTTTTTGTTTTACATAGTAGTCATGTAAGTCACCAAGAGAATTCAATTTAAAATGTTTCATAACATTATTAACGTTCTATTGTGGTAATTTAGTTCCATTAAACCTTTCAAATAAATCCATGTATTCTTACAGATAGATATCTTTTCTCATATAGTTTGATTCCATATTTACGCCTTCGGCTCCTCCAAAACGTTTTATTGTTCCTGTGAATTCATGATTGTTGAGATTATTAGCAAGTTATTCTAGTGACAAGTCCATAAATCGGTAACTATCTAAGAATTTGATTGTTCATTTTAATAAAACTTGTTTGCCTTCTTTTTCAAATCTTTCGACTATAAATTCCTTAATGTATTTTACAATTGTATCCAGACAAATTCTGAATTATTAGTTGCAGATATTTAGGATATTTGTTATTTAAATTACCCTCCATATGTGCAGGTTCTTTGTATTTACCTGTTAGATGATCATAATATCTTACTTTGAAGTTGGTGGTATTAACTATGTTTTTGTTCTTCTCATCTTTTAATCTCCTGTTCAGAAAAATGACACATGTTGGTGGAATTATAATGATTTTTATCTTTACTAGTGAATATCAATCTAGAAGCTTTTCTTGGTTTAAGTTCTTCAGAAAACGCTCCTGTAATTAATTGCAAACACTCACATAAATGTATTTATGCAGTCTGCTACCCTATAAACTATAGACTGATATAGAACTTGTCCGCTTCTCTTACCTTCGTGAATTGATTTAATGCAGAGAAAAAATCCTGATTATTTGTGTTTTGCTGTTTTTATTATCCGTGATGATTTCTGATTCTGTTTACAAACGATTATTGATATCAGTGTCACAATACAAAACAAAAGAAACTTTTACTTGGTGAGGATAGTTTTTAAATTTAACGACAGAATACTTTTCAGGAATTATGTCGATTGCGTTATCTTTTGTTATCTTGTAATGATAATTCAAACAAACATAATTCAGAGACTATTTTCATAGGATTTATTTCAATGTGTCTTTTGCTTACTTGATATATTAGTTTTGACAAATTGTTTATTCTACAATAATGATCCTTGTTTCCATCAAATTCAATTAGCATATCTACGTGACTATCTCTTTATCTTCTGGTCATTTTCATTGGCTTGATAAGTTGATCTACTGTTCGTAGAAATTACCAGATATATTCAATTTATTCTAAATTTTATTTATGTCCTGTATATTTATTGGATATTTATTAAACCAGTCCTGTCAATGTTATATTTTGTGGTCTACACGGATTATCTTTTTGGTTGGTTTATAATTGATTCGATAGTATTAAAACATCTATTGCCTCTATTAAGACAGGCTTTATAGTAATTTTTTTTAATATCCATTCTGGTAAATCTATGAACTTCCGCTTAATATGTTGTGTGTGTGTGTGTGTGTGTGTGTGTGTTTGTGTGTATGTAGTATTAGATAATTTATTCGAACAAGAGACCAATATGTATCATGACTTATTTCCTGACTAGATTTTATGTCTATTATATATTAAACATATTTTCAACTTTACTCTCCATTTTGTTTCTGTTCATTATGTTTACAGGCAATGTTCTGTGATACCAATCTACATTACAAACAAATGCCAGTTTCTCTCACTGCAAGTTTAATCGATAACTCTAGCTGGACTTTTGCTGGAACCAAATTTGTAATTTTTCTACTTATTATTTTCCATGCGTATGGTTCAACGTCTTCCAAAAACAAAATAACAAAATTATCATGATTATTTTTATGATTTCTTGCTTCAAATCTATAATCGTTTACACGCTTAATAATTGAATCCTGCAGCCTTCTTGTCATCATTTTATTTTTTAGTTTGAACAACAATTCCATTTATTTCTCTTCTCGTCTGAAGACGGATTAGAGGAGGATTTAATCTTCTACTTTCAGTTTTTGGTATTTTTGAATCAAGCGAATTTTTCATGATGTATTATAGTACTATGTTTCTCAATTAACTTTTCTTTTTGAAATTTACCCATTTATGATTGAATAATAAACCCCTCTTTATCGTTTTTTTCTGCGTTCGCAAGTAATTATTTTCTGAACATATTCTCTGAATTTGTCGTTTTCTCTATTATTATACTAGTTTGAGTTTGGAATGTCTACGGAATGTGTACACTTTTTGTAGATTATATTTCGACGTTAAATAGTCTTATTTGACCACAACTGTAACCTGTAATATTATCATCAATTTATATTACTTAAATGTTTTCCATATGAATCTGACATTGTTAATTTTCTCTAAAATCATTGTTGCATACACACCATTTATTGTTTAGATCATTATTTTTTTTTATGTGTGCCTGTTCAGACTCAGTAAGATAATAAACTGGTAAAACACTGAGCCTACTTTTCTTAAAAATATTTATAATATTCTTTCCCAATTTCATCATTATCTGCTTGCAAATGTTTGAGCAGAAATATACAATATTATTGGTGGAGATAATGGACATTTTATTATTGTTACAGTACCAGGATACATCTTTAGGTTGTTTTCATGGAATAATTTCATCATAGAAGATGACACAATAACTATCCTTCAGAATAATTTGTTTGATTTTATACTCTGATTGTTCTTTGAATTTTGGAGCAACCAATTTTAATGTTCCATTTCTTTTAGCGACATAGTATTATCACTGGGCTTTCAACTATTAAATGAATCTTTATATCCTTTCCATTTTGTTTATACTTTTTCGTTCATTGTTTTCGGTTTCCAAATTTTATCAACATTGAACACGTCATGTGGGTTGCCATATAGAGATAACTCCTCCTGGTAAAATATTCTCTCCCTTAAAAGTCTTCCAAGTTATATATAGTAGGGTCAGCTAACTTTACTTGCCTGATTGTAAATGTTTCTTTCGTGAAATTAGAAAGAAAGCCTTTTGGATAAAATAGATTCATATTTTAATATCCTAACTTTATCACCTATTTAGGCGCTTCATAGTTATTAGTTCTTAGACATCCAATCAGGTCAGTGCATACTTTGGACCTATTTTTGGGGTAAATGGAAATAATTGGTAACATATATTTCAATCTGTATTATTGTATCGCTCAGTGTGGTTGAGCAATACATCTACTCATCTTCAAGTTTAATTTTTGGTGAAATATTTCCATATTCTCGTCTTAAGAGTTATATTAAATCTCTCTATAACAGACGCTTTTTGTCTAAGTAAGTGGAAAAGTATTCTATATTTTATTCCTCTAATAAGTATTTGACTTTTCGGTTGCAAATTCTTTTCCTTCATAGAACTGTATTTTTTCTGGTTGTCGGACATTAAAAAAAGATCTGAAAGCGTTGTGTATGTCATCTCCCTTTTTTGTTTTCACCTTTTTTTAGTCCAAGTATATTTTGAGAAAACATATATCACTGTGAAGATATATTTGTATCCATTGTAGTATTTTTCATACGCTTGCATATAAATGATGTATGCAAGCCACTGGTCATCCACGTAACTAACATCGACACTTCTGTATGGAAATCTTTTTCTTGCTTGCCTGTGCAATGTGTATGTAAATTGTTCAGGTAACCAAACGTTCACTTCAGAGTATTTTTTATTTTCTTCTAATCTCGTTTAATTTGTTTAATTGGTTGATCATTGTGTGAGAAACTGTACTTTCCGGATCTTAGTATAGATGACTTAAACACTCTGCTTTTTATTTTAAATTACTGTTGACTTTTAAATGAGCTCCACTGTAATTAAACCCAAGAGTTTTGAAAAACTAGTATGTATGTTTTCCGACTTTGGAAGTGAGGTTATGATGAGTATATTTTAAAATTTTTTTTTGAATAAATAGTCTGAGATAGTTGTCCCAGAAACATATATATTAATGTTCCCATTCCGTAGATCAAGAAAAATATTCTTCCATGTTTTAAAAAGGCAGGAAAATTGCATTTTTATTTTAATGAGCATGACGCCGAAATTTCTAACTCTGTTGGTTTGAACAAAATATAAAAAAATTGTGAAATATGAATCAGGAATTCATTTTATATTGAATACGAATTTATTTTCAGATTCTTTTTCAGCTGTCTTCATAATACAGCTTCAAGACATTTTAATTTTTGCCATATTTATCTATAATGACCCGACAAAAACAGATATCGAATTTTCAACAAGTACTGATACAATTTTCAATGGAAATTCAACGTTTGAGACCTATGTATTAATGTCAGTGCTAGAAAACGCAAAATGTTCGATCTGCATGAGACATTTCACGTGCCTTCGTGCATTAAAATGGCGATGTAAAATTGTAATATCTTAGTAATAATACTATTGTATTATTTGTGGTTTATTAATATCACCTCAATATAAATTTTCATATGTTACATATTCATTTAATGTATTTATTTCGTTTGAAAAATATAGTCAAATGCTGGCTAGTATAGATTAGTAAGTCACAAATGTGTGATTATATGCCAGCTAATCACTGTTGATTGATTTTGGTGAGATGGCATATTTTAACCTTTGTCATTTTAAACTTTGCCCCTAAACTCACTCGTGTGATTGAATGTAATGTTGTCACAGTTGGATTATTTTAACGTGACGTCATATTTTCGACTTTCAAACATTGTTTTACCTTTTGCCACTGTTCCCACAGATATTCTACGAAGCAAAATTGAAAGCATATAATTGGAATAGAACATACATTTTATTGTATTGAGGTTCCTAATTCAACCACTCTACCACTAGTCTATAAAAAAAATCGTTATTAAAGGTATACAAAAAAATAACAAACATTAAGCTTCACTTAGGTAAATTATATCTGATAGATAAATCAAAGTTTCTTTTTTTATGCATTCATTGATCAACTGTTATGGAGGAATGGATGGTTTTAAGTTTTGAATGTCAAATTGTTAGCGTCTAGCGATCATCTTTCATAGTCTATCTGGCCAGTGCTGATAATGGCATTTATACTTTGTTAGATGAATGTTTAATAGTTCTGTAAAATGGTTAATGGATGATAATAATTGCGTTTTGTAACTACACACTAGTTATGAGCTCATACAACGCGTAAAGCACGTCGCTATAGGCCTTTCTGAAAACATGCTTACCGTCCCTTAATTCCGATAGGTGGCGCATGGGCTTTCTGTTTCCGGGGAGTGCGCATCTAGCATAGCATATATAGTAAGAAAGAAAACAATCGCTTCCTTTCAGATCATGAGTTAAGTAAGCCTACGGTGATAGTGGATATATTACTGAATTTGCATAATAATAAATAATAATAAAATAACAATAACAATAAAATGAAAAACATAAATTCAAAATGTATACATATGTATAAGTGTCTCTGACAAAAGTATCGGGCACTAGGTTTAAAGCC
Organism: Margaritifera margaritifera; assembly: GCA_029931535.1. NCBI lineage: Eukaryota > Metazoa > Mollusca > Bivalvia > Unionida > Margaritiferidae > Margaritifera > Margaritifera margaritifera. The sequence goes on along the minus strand of JAQPZY010001457.1, from coordinate 1,932,988 downwards.
GTATGTTGAGAAATTCTACAACATACATAGCAACATATGTAGCAAATTTTTCTCAATGGCAAATATGATCTGGTTAGATAGGAGGGAAAAAAACCCAACAACAACAACAACAACAACAACAACAAAAAAAAACAAAAAAAAACACAACATTGTTTATTGATGGGAGAGAGAGTATTAATTTAATTATTACTAAATGCGTTATGATTTTATAAATTTTTTGAATTATTTTAACTTATATTGCCATTACTGATCCAATGTACAAGAAAAGAGACAACTAGGGGAATTAATAAATATATGAATGCACAAACAAATGAGAATAATCAAAAGGAATGGAAATATAGTTGTTGGTTGAATACAGATTTAGTACTTTCATTAGACGGATCAATAAAGCAATTAGATTAGCTTGTAGCCCTTGGCTCTATACAATAAACTATGAACATATCTGACAAGATCCTAATCTACTCTAATTAGAGAGTTGGAGACAATAAAGCAAGTTATCATGTTATTTAATCTGCAACATCTTGTGTTTTATTCTTCCGCCACATCTGGTGTTTATGTTGTTCTTTTGTCTCTTTTGTACATATGTCAATAAAAAAACATAGTGAAAAGTTATCATTAGTGTGGACATTATTTGAATATAATTAGTTTATTGATAGTAAAAAGTGGCAATAATAAACTACTTTGATGTAATTCACACAAGTTGTTGCTTACTACTACTGCTACTACTACTACTACTCTCTCTCTCTCTCTCTCTCTCTCTCTTTGAGATGTATATTTCCCAAAAAATCTCTTAGAACGACCATCGGTTTGCTGCACGAACGTTTCATGTTAACTTAATGAACAAGTTATAGATCGGTATTTATAGTCACTGTGTTTAGAAAAAAAAATTGAATAAAATAAATTAAACTTTAAATTTTCTTGCATTTTTGCCAGTCGGGCATTTTTGGTCTTTCTTGTTTTTCTAAATCAATCGTGTAAGAAAAAACATATAACTATCCATTCATTGAAACTTTACAGAAACATTTCAGACACATTTGTTCATTATAGATAAAAGCCTTTTCTATTCCAATGAAAAATTATCCCGTGAAAGAACTTAACTCACAATTATTGCAAAATTTGCCCCTATCTATTTTAGAGTATTTGTATGGTATGATTTATTTGGATTTTGACAGACTGGAAAGTTCAGTACTGGGACCATATATAGAGAACATTTGTCAAAAAGAATGGTTGCCCTAATTTGTTACAAAATCTGTAAACTTGCGGATATTATTGTCACTTTTTCACCGCCATCCTTTTTTGGAAATATATCTTTTTCTTTTTAACGCTTCATAAACAAATTAAGCTAATATACTCATTGTTTTCTTACCACTAAAAGTTAAGAATTGCATGCACTTATTCATGCACGTTTTGTTCCAAACGTACTTTTTAATTAAGTTTACACATAAGTTAATATATACTGGACACACTAAAAGTTTACACATAATTTAGTATATACTGGACTCACTAAAAGAAAATGACATTCATCTTCAATATTATGGTTGTCACATAGCATAAATATCTTTCACTTCTATCGATTCTATTGTTTCCATATTTCCCAGTTTCAATTCTCAAATTATGAGAAGACACTCGAAGATTTTTCAAAGCTGATCTATGTTTATGGTTACACATGACTTTGAAATAATCTTCAAAGTTGAACTAAGTCTTGATATGTTTATATACATACAGTTTATTAGAATTTTGTAATTTATTGTTCCAGAAAAACAGCTGTAACCCTTTGTTCAAAAACTGGAATGAACTCAATTTGCAGAATCGGGAAACAACAGTATCGCCGACTGGAAGGTATGGCAAATAGCATGGGATGAAACGTTCACAAATCACGATGTTATAATCAGTTAGCGCGCTACTGTCAGTACTGCCCAGAAGTTGCGTTGAAAGAGCGCAGAATAAGGGGGAGATAACATACATTTTCGGAAAGGCCTATAGAGGGTGTCTGGTTTTAAAACTTAGTATTAATTGTTTCTTGTTGGTAATTAGTTTTCGTATATAGGTCATCTTTCAGTGGGCTTATAAACTAATTAGGGTTTTAAAGCTAAGATTTAAAATGCATTTATTGGAATTGCGGGATCCCATTGGTGACTAATCATCTTTCTTTGGGCTTATGGGTTGCGTCTAAATAAGTATTGGACTCTAGGCGTAACGTTGTCTCAGATAATATTAGTTGGTTGACAACGATTACGTCTTGAGTGCCCAATGCTGATAACTGTCAGTTATCACTTGGGTGGATAAAGAATGACAATGATTAAATGCTGATATTTGGTTATTGGATCTACGAGTGGTAGAGGACGGGAAAATTATAACTAGATTTAAACGTTTGTTTTTATGACTTCGTAAGGTCTACGGGGAGTTAGCTGATTATGTTTGAAAAATGAAAGTAAGGTATTTGTCGCTGAGCCAGGAAACATACTTTTAAAAAAAAATTGTATCGTGTGGGGCAGGGTGTTTGTTTTTGAAAAAAAAATATTTTTGTCTCGTGGGGGTGAGATTATGGTGTTGATTTTTGTAAATGAAAATAAGGGCTGTGTGTGGCTGAGCTCGAAAGAATCACATCAATACAACTCTCCTGCCAAAACTCCGGCTAAAAATCATCCACAGTGCATTTTTAAAGAGCCATTAATAATATTGAACTCTTTATTCTGATCCAAAAGTTGTTGTTGTTGTTTTTATGTGCCTACATGACGGAATTGCATCACAGAAATAATTATGTGATAGTAGAAGATACAATTTCTTGTACAGTTCGTCTAGTAAGTGTATAAGTAAAAGTAATACTTTACATCTGATAAAAGGGGAATGACACTCCTTTAAAAATGTTGTTGTAGACATAAGTCTATTATAGTGGAAAGTAAAATTTCTTTACAGTGTGTTGTCTAAGTGTAGTTACTAAAATGCAGAACACTGCTTCCCATGCAAGTGGGAAAAATGTCTAGACGCAGTACTTCCAATGTGTTTCGGAAATGGTACGAAACAGGAACGGTACGATAGGCCATTGAAACGATTGGGAACGGTATGGAAACGGTACGCAAAATTGGTTGCAAAAGACTTTACAAGCACTGTACAGTGAGACCTGTATAACCCCAACATCTTCGGGCCAGAAGGTTTGTTCAGAGTACATTATTGCCCTTGAATAACGCGCACCGTTAGATCGGAGTCTAAGTCGTTCATTCTACTTACGATTCTAAGCAAACACTGCAGACCTTTGCGCATAATGCGCCGGCAGATCTTGGTCTACACTGTTTGCAGTTAGATAGGTAGATGCAAAGTTAGGAAGCAAATAAAAGTAGAACGGTTCAGCTAAGCAGTATTTTAATCTCAAGGAATTAATTTTGTTCATATTAGATAAGAATTCAGAATATATAGCTGGTGTTGGTTAAGAAAAGATTACAATGTACTACGTGCACCAGACAAATACAAACTGCAATTTTCGCATTAGACCTTGACGCTAATATAAACATAGCATAGGATTAATTACAGTATGAACGTATCGAATTCGGCTGATGATGGTACACGCTATGTTTCTTTGTACCAAGTCGTCGGTAAAAACTCGGTCGAATGCTGCGTATCGTGTACCTTCATCGATCGACTGCGATACAGCGCCAAACGTAATCGGTCAAACGGAATTCTTCTGTTGTCATCTTGGTCGAATGTGAAAATCGAAAGTTGTTGTTTACCATGAGTATGTACCAAATACAATCTTTATTAAAAAAATCATAAACATGCTTATATTGTGATACAATTGTAACTGTTTTCGATATGGAAGATTAGTGCTTCATATGTAGAAACATCCTAGAGAAGCAAGATCAATAGAATGCATCAAATGTATCGGTGTAGGATAGGAAAATTCCAAAGCCACGTGTCTGACGCAAAATTCTGATCCTGAGGGTAAAATTCCTAACATCGATGAATAATGAAGGATTATTTTTCTCACATCTCTGAATGAAAAATGAGGGTCGAAGTCAAAATGGCGTAGGTGAATACTGATGCAACTTTGAAGCTGCAAAACACTCACTGAAAATGTCCACACCTTAAAAGTATACCCGAGATCCCTATATCACTTACCTCTAAAATTCTTCAGTATGCTCATTTATATAATATCTGAAAATTTCGAATCATTGCGATCAGTGGTTAGCGAGATATTTAAGTTCAAATGTACGTGTCGAAATATTCCCCCTAGGCCATGTACAACTTGAGCAGTTTCCGTGAGTCGAGTCCGTGTGACGTCACATGAGGAACTACGCATTGCGAATCACCGTTGTTCTACCGTTGTAGAAATTTCTCAAAATTGTTTTCTGATTGCGTGCCTTAGGCCTATTCAATATGGAAAGGAGATGTGTCGTTGGTGAACATATGTCTTCGCCGTCTCAAAATCACAAAACAATTGGAAAAACAAGACCTAGCGATTTCGGTATCAGCTAAACGTGAAATGTAAATGCATGGTATCAGATCAATGAATTCTTCTGAGAGAGAGAGAGAGAGAGAGAGAGAGAACGAGGCGATATAAGACTGCTCATGACTGCTGAAGACATGTAAATCCGTACTCATATTTTCACAATACGTGCATTTTATTTTCCCAAGCAGACTATATAAACAATACCGTATATTGGATGAGGAAGCATGTACACAGTTCCTCCAATGACGTCACAAGCAAAAAGTTGCTGGGCTGTTTCCGTAGAGGTCGCATTTTGGTAGTAAATAACTAGCCTTATTATATACTTTGTAAATAGTCCCATTAGTTTAATGTTGTTGCTACATGTCAATACCCTGCAGTATTGACGGTAGTTAAGTAAAATTATTCACCGCTTCCTTATATGGTAAACACGTGCCCACATCCGATGAACTACTTCTGGCTACGGCTAAATAAAATTGGCGACGGAAACGTGGAACGCTGACCACGTCATAAATTCGATGGCCACCCGATGCCGACAAAGACTTTAACCCTTTCTATCTAACACCAATGCTGGAAAATCAGTAGATCTATCACTCATCCAAATAAAACTATCTATCATACAAATTAAATAAAGAAAATCTGAATACATCCAAAGATTTAAATTGCAAGGAAAATATAGTAAATAAATATGATTTATACAAATATCGAAAATGGACGGCTAGTGGTCGCTAGTTGCTGGTGTTAGTACGAGAGAGAGAGAGAGAGAGAGAGAGAGAGAGAGAGAGAGAGAGAGAGAGAGAGAGAGGAAACTGACCTTTGATACAACGTTACAATGCATCAGTCAACAACTTCCCTTTCACGTAAACAGTGGACTTTTATCCACATTGAATGGCATTGTTTTATCCTTCACTCGGAATTTAATGGACCACAATACTCTGACAACAATCATGACGTACAGAGCACTTTCACATTTACCCGCCAGCATGATAGTAGCATTGAGACAATTCCAACGATACTGTAACATTAGACTGAATTTATCTGGCTCATCGTTTCATAATGGTATCTTCGATTTTCATTGATGTATTGCGTAATTTTCCCTAATATGAATATTTCGGCGTGTTCCTTTGGCTAAATGGGATTCCATCCTCTTCAACAATTTCGTTCAGTGTTTAATGAGAATCACCCTATATGCGCGCGCACCTCCATAGCAGTAAAGTAGCGTATATTATTGCGCGGGGTTCAGGTTTCATTCATAAATAGAAAGACGTGACAAAAGATCCATAAAAAAAACTGTCAAATATCTTTTTTGTTTCAGTTGTGTTATTCCTATAACATAACAGAATGATTAATATGCTTGTTTTTAAGTATATAATAATAAGAAAGTTTTTGACTGAGTATTGAAAAATATTAGGCCCTAGTTCATGTGGCATTTTCCTCCACATGACCTCGGATCCAATATTTTTTCAATACTCAGTTAATAACCTTTACATATCTCCTGTTTTTGTGAATGAATGTGCGTCAAGCCTTCGTAGTTCACGTGAAATGTCTAATAAATCAAGATTCCCGTTTGCAGTATATAACATTCAAGTCTACCTTTACAAAGTTAGCTTTACACTGAAAACTTCAGTGCAAACTTCAAATGAGCTTTAAAGACATATCAGCGATTAAAGAACAGTGGTTGAAAACTGTCGAGAAATGGCAATACGCAGCGTCCGAAATTGTCTACTGAAAATAGCTTGCGTAATAATACAAAGGTGAACAGTTTTTAAAAGAAAAAGTCCACTCTTATCACTAATATTAAACGAGACTGACCAAAAATAACGACATAGCCCTCTATTCAACTTTGATTTAAAATCGATTCTCTTTTGATAAATTATAATGATACGAGAAATTTTTATTTTTAAAAAATATCAATTACTACATCAGCTTTTTGCACACGAAACTGGACTATAGAAACTGTACATGTAGCTTGGTTGATCAGTGCAAAACGTCCTGTTTGAGAGACACTAACTTTAACCGCAGCACGTTGTAGGATGCAAATGTGTCGCAATTAATATGTATCTTGATTAATCTGGAACAATGCTCAAGCAATAATAAAAATCAGAGAGTTTTTGCCAGTTTCTGTGCGACAATATCGCAGAAGGTCATGTGATGAAAGACATCAGTCACGAGGTATTCTCCATTGTTGTTCTAAACTGGAATACACATTCATACACACGAAGGAATGTGAGAAAAAAAGTTCAGTTAAACTTATTCCGATAAGTTAGCTGATATGCACGTGGAGGCTGGATTGCCGACTTATTCCCTGTTTAAATCGCTTCATAAAGATATTTAGTCAAACTGTATATAATGTTCACATTACGACTTTCAAGCAGCTGAATATATTTAAGTATACCTGAGTGCCTCTGATAATATTTTCATATTAAGTTTTGATAATTTGGGGTTAGTCTCACACGAATAGCAGAAGACAGTACGGCAAGATGGACGAGGCAATTGATGTTATAACGGAAAGTTAGGGTCTGTGTAATTTTGCCGTCAACGAGGGCGTAATTGCATGTTATAAATGAAACATGGCAGAATACAAGGCAATGTTGTAAGGTCAAGTCGAGCGTGTCTAGTAATTTGCCTTGAACAGTGGATATTTTAAGATTTTATTGACCTAATTCTTATGTCAACAGTACGGAGATACTCATATTCTTGACTAGTTTAATTTTTTTTTAAAAATATATGTATTTTATTTTTTATTTTTTTATTTTTTTTATTGTTGTTGGGTTTTTTTCGGGGGAGGGGGGGTGAGGGGCAGTTGTTGTTGAAAGTTACTCATTATGATTATATGAGATTAACTATCATGCACGGTTTGTTGTGTGCAAACATTTGCCGGAGCACTCAGAAATAGCCGAAAGTCATCCCTTGTGCTCAAGTAAGCGTGATACCTATAATGAAATTCATCTTCTCACCTTTACTACAAATTCTACAGTATCTTTCAGATCTATCTATTCTTTTAATTCCATATCTACCCGTTTGAATACGAACTGGATGCGATGATATTCCTAAATATGTGAGAGTATTTCGATGTTTACTGGCAATGCATTTTAATAAATTGTATGGTCAAAAATTTCCTTTGATAGAATAATAGAAAGTTAATTTCTCTGAAGATTGATCATGAACATATCATGCAGATTGTATGTATGTATGTATGTATGTAAGAAAATAACTATGTCGGCAGGTAGGTAGGTAGGTAAGAACATTAAAGCAATCTTTAAGGGGGCTTTTACTCTCATATATAGACCTTATCACTCCCCCACCCACCCCCTTAAAATTTGCGACAATGAAACACATTGATTTCCACGTGAAATTTGCACTAAAGACAATTTCTTAATATTTGTTACCGTATAAATCGGCCAATATTTTCATGTGGTGTAACATGTACACTGTTCAAACACAATCATTTGTCGTTAATTTGATAATTATCTCGCTTGTTATTCGATATAGCTATATCGATTATAATTAGATTGTACGACATGTTCTATCAACAGGCTTGAAGCATTCGCCATTTAAGCACACGTGCCCGAATAAACTCGAAGAAAAAGGAACCCCTGCGGAAATCACAGAGCGTGACATAAAAGCCATTAAATACATGTATATTTGGAGTAAGGTGAACCATCAATATGCATTTCAGTATTAGTTTCGTATAATCCATATTTATAAGTGAGATGGAAATCTTTACCTCTCACCGGGACATTCTTAACCAGATCTGAACCCATGTACCCGTTCTATGCTGTGCCTCTCACCGGGACATTCTTAACCAGATCTGAACCCATGTACCCGTTCTATGCTGTACCTCTCACCGGGACATTCTTAACCAGATCTGAACCCATGTACCCGTTCTATGCTGTACCTCTCACCGGGACATTCTTAACCAGATCTGAACCCATGTACCCGTTCTATGCTGTACCTCTCACTGGGACATTCTTAACCAGATCTGAACCCATGTACCCGTTCTCTGCTGTAACTCTCACCTGGACATTCTTAACCAGATCTGAACCCATGTACCCGTTCTCTGCTGTACCTCTCACCGGGACATTCTTAACCAGATCTGAACCCATGTATCCGTTCTCTGCTGTACCTCTCACCGGGACATTCTTAACCAGATCTGAATCCATGTACCCGTTCTCTGCTGTACCTCTCACCGGGACAGCCTTGACTTGATCTGAACCGATATACCTGTCGTCTGCTGTAGAAATATTCCCTGATAAAATACTTCAGTTAATCCCATTATTAATGGCGCTATGTAAACACAACCACCTGCTTCTCCATCAACCGCAAATTCTCACGATAAGTTTTATTCCATTTATCGGTCAATATTTGTAGCCAATATTGTTCTGTAACATTAACCAGCCTCTGCTCCCGTATGTCACATCACCTTTACCGTATCTGCTGATAAAAGTACGCATCTTTACAGGAACCTGAAAAACTAAATGCACTTTGTCCAACGCAGTTATACAATATGCATAAATATGAACACGCAAGGGTCATTCCGCCTATGATTGGAAAGACACATCGGAAATACTACAGTAGCTTACACTGCACAAAATGGCGTGATGTGCACATCAAACCAGATCAAAGCGTTCATTACGGCGGCTTATCAGTTGAGATGACTTATTCTTGGCCGAAACATTTCTAATTTTCTTTTTTCAAGCATGAACGTAGTAGAGAACGTTCTTTTACTGCACTTGTGCAAATAATTCCATAAAGTATCATAATGTTTTCGACATTATTATATTGTGCCTCTCGTACTTAAGCATGTAACTGAGTTATCCACCATTTCCGGCGATTTTTGCACCATTTTACGTTGTATCACTCGATCGAAATATTTTCAAGGTGGATTTTGGTTGGTACCGGCCTAAATCAGCAAGCCAACATCATCGACCGGTAAAATTTGGAATATCCTCGTCTCTTTCCGATGCGAGTCGGATGACTTCCACTCTCTGAACGAGACAAGGAGGTAATCGTAGTGTCACTTCCCAAATTGGTAAGTTTGTGGCGGACGAACATCCGGCTAGGTGTGCGAAGAACAGTCTTATAACATGATAGGTCTCCCGATTGGTTAGTCAGTGACGTCATTTGCATAATAATGACGTCATTTCTTTTACAACTAGTTTAGAAACTACCCACAACCCCCCAACCAATCGGAACATCCTCTGCCTTTTCCATCACATGCTGAACAAAACCTCTGATGTCAATAATGGCCATTTTGAACTGCCCACAAGCCTGTGCTTGATATTACGTCATAATAACTTCACAACGTCACAATGAATAGATGACGTGCCATCACCAACAGCAACGCAATGAATAGTCGCAGACAATTGAGTCCGAATGATTTCTTCATTTTTTCATTACAAAGTTGCAAGAATAATATTAAATTAAATGTGCACGTATTTCATTGATTGTTGAAAAGTCATCGAGTGTTATTTTCAAGACCTATACAGTAATGTTATAAGACTCTGTTCTTCGCACATCTAACCGGATGTTCGTCCGCCAAAAACTTACCAATCTGGGAAGTATCACTATGATTCAGTGGCGTAGCGAGGCAAAGTGCCGCCCAGGGCCAACTACCAAAATTACGCCCCCACTCCATTCGTATTATTCATGATATATACGGTACTCTTACCAAATTGCCCCCCCCCCCCTAGAAAGTGCCGCCCGGGGCCACCGCCCCCTTCGCCCCCCCCCCCTGCCACGCCACTGCTATGATTACCTCCTAGTCTCTTTCAGAGAGTCAAAATTATTCAACTCGCATCGGAAAGAGACGAGGATGTTCCGAATGGCCCCTGAACTGTACTATCAATATCTTGTTCACTCAGACTGAACGAGCTTATTACAGTCCATCCGCCATATTGTAAGGAATTCATTAAAAGTTTGTAGTCTGGTACTCTGCCTTCCTCATTCCCTTCGTCACGATGTGAAGAGAGCAGGGTACCAGACTAATGATGGATAAGTACATGCATAGTCCGCATATACATAACACCACTGCCACAACGATATAAATTCGGTGGTAAAATTCCACCTGGAGAAAACCGTATGCTCTGATAACTGAATCACACTCAATTTAGATATCATGTTATTTTCTCTACAATGGCTTAGTGCAGACTATGAAAATTTACTAGCAGAGATGGATCACATGGCTGACGATGTTACAAGGCAGCACGCCGCAGACGTCACGATAATGTCACAAAGAAGCGCATCTGAACCGCATTACATTGAAAAGTTCTGAATATTTTGTAATAACATTTTTGTTTCTGTGAACCTGTCACTAAATTTAACGCCGATTGATAGACAAATAACGTTCTATAAAATAATCTGTACTGAACCGTCCGTCCGCGCAGCGGTGCCTGAGGTATCCATCTTACTCCATGACAACGTACCGGTGCATAAATCTGCCATCATGATAGACTTCCTGAAGGAGAACAACATCCAATCTTTGCCACATCCTCCTTACAACCCTGATTTAGTTCCAAGTGATTTTTGGCTGAATCCCGTTATCAAAGATTCGCTGAGGGGCAGAGGATTTGAAAGCCGCCATGCGATTTGAAGTGCAGTTTTCCATTGTATCAACAACATACCAAAAAGTGAATACATAACAGCATTTACTAATTGGATAATCAGATTGAGAAAGTGCGTAAAGGTGCATGGGTGCACTTTGAGGGGATGCACTGTTCACTAATAAAGAGCTTTGTTGTACAGCGCACCAATATTCAGAACTTTTTAAATACCCTCATAGTCTGGTTGTTTATACTTCGTTTTTGATTTGATTTCAATCTGTGAATAGAGAAAGAATGTAGGATCCAGTCAATATGCTCGTGTACTAAAGCGCGGAGACGATGGACTAAGGTTTAGATGACTCAGGGGTTAAAACAGCCTTATGGCAGCGTAATATTTTAAATGAGCTGTGAGGAGCGTTTGGCACATAACATACGTTCTGGGTCTGCCCAGCTGTCCGTATGCAGACTACTCCAGAACTGCAGTGATTGGTTGGCAGCTTTACATTGGCACGGCGCATTACGGATAAAAGGTACGAAATTTGTGTACTTTTCTCAAAGATGGAGGTTGATAGTTATATGGGATCTCCTCGTGTGAAACGAGGAAATCTTACCGCAGGCATCCACAGGTGAAAAGAGTGCGCAGCATATTTTTTACTCGTGCATTGCTACGATGTATTTGTTATCAGCTTCAGATTCTATGCTGCAAGGAGCCAGATATGTTAATTATTTCTGAAAAGCGGAGTCCAGTACACGTTAAACTGAACCCTTAAGTTTTGACAAGACACTTTTGTCCAATATCATAGATATACTGAAAATATCAGAGAAAATAACCTGCGTAAAAGAAGATTGGTCATGCCATATTGACTCCGTTTTGCATATCAGAAAAAAATCCCAATCTGATATTGGTCTGCACTTAGTTACGGACCAAATTTGATATGCAAACGGATTTTGTGTGGACCAATGAATTTGGTCAGGACTATTCTGGAACCTGATCATCGGATAAATTTAGTACGGACCTAATTACGCTTTTAAATTATTAGCTGTAGTAAATGTGTAAGCGTTACATTTTTCATGGCAGTTTGATTCGAACCAAATTTATTATTTGTAAACTGTAAGGGTGTCCAATAGTGTACGGAACCAATTTTATCGTACCAAATCATTTGGTATGGACATACATTGATTTTGCGAGTCCTAATTGTGAGTTCTGTTCGATATATAACAGAGGAGTTTGTTTCCCATCAATTTGTTCGTTTTCTGAGATATTTTTAATGACCATCTTTCCCCCAATTTTCTCAAGGCATAAGATATTTATTTTCATTGTCATTTTAATAAGACCGAATTGTTTAAGTCAGTACCCCATCGTACGATTCTAATCCACGAGTTCTTTTTTATTTTTATTTTATAATTGACACCTTGATATTTCAGTATTCAAGCTAATTTGGGCCCAAAGGTTCCATGCCTAAAGTATAAAGGTATTTTGAAGACATTAAGTGTGCAACATTAGTCATCTGTGAAAGCTTGTCAAAAAGTAAACTACTGTCCGCGAGGCCGTTTTTACTTTTAGTGGCAATATTATTCATAGACGAAGACTCATGCACATCTTTTCTCGGCTATATGTTCAAATAAAATAAAAAGAGAAAAGACCAAATTATCTACAACAGAGAAACGGACAGACATACATGCTAAACAACATACAACTTAATTTACCTAGAACATGAACTGGAGTTTGTACAAGGACAATTTTGTTGACTAAGAGGCATTAAGACATGACTGTGATTTACCAGGTATTTTCCAAAGATTTTAAAGAGCTAAAGAGTAGGTCACGACGACATATCTGGTTTACGCGGAAGTGGAGTGAAGGACAACGCCTATTAAAGGTAGCTAAGGGCGATGCAAGCGGCGTATTTAGTACATGCTCTTTCTCTCTCTATATATATCTATCTCTCACGCACACATGAGGAACGAACGAAAGCGTAATAAAGAATTAACAGAACGTCAAGAATTTTATGTTAACATATATGCAATACATAGGTGTATTTACGGTAACTGTATTCGTGCGTTCTTATGTACGTATGTCGCATAAGAGCATATATTTACTGTTTAATCATTGTATATTTATAACGCTACCGTAATATCATTATTTCTGATATGACCCAGTCGCTCTCCACTTATTCACAAACGTAATTCGGTCAATTTTCTCGCGGAAAGCTAGATATTAAGTTACTTAGCAACAACCCGTGAGATGACGCTATATTTTGCAATTTGAAATAGATTCCAAAGCAAATGTGTAGTGATGTGATGACGGTTATATATGAAATGAAAATTCCAAAAACAAACTTACAAACATCAAACTCACTACTGGAGAGTGGCATCCCTCGTATAGAACAAATCGTCAAGATGAGGTGGTATTGTGCAATCGCGTATCGGACATGTATACCTGACTCATACATGCCCCTTGAAGGGTGAAGCTCGACCACAGCGCGTGCCATACCAGTGTCCACTGACAGTGGAACACATTTTTGTCGAGTGTGTCGACTTCCACCCAGTAAGACAGAAGTATTTTGGATGCGAACTTGATGAAATTGTATGATGATGTACCACCCAAGACAATGTTTAGCAATTTTGAAGGAATGCGGTTTATAAAACAAATTTTGACCATGTTTTAGGGATTGTATGTGTTGCTTTTATCTTTTATTTATATATATTTTATATAATTTTAAAATCTTTACGTTTTATATTTTTTCTTGTTGTATTTCATGTTACATTTATTTGGAAGGGTTTATCTTCAAAACGTTTTTGTGCAATTCTTCAATTTTTTATTTTTCGAAGTTTACCTTTAGTTGGCACCTACATGCATACATATTCATAAACTAGAACGGTAGTAGAAATTGTAGCGTGCTGTAATAATGATTGTGTCAGGTTCAAACTAGTATATGACTGAGGATAGCACGAGGTCACACGTTAAATTCAAATAAAATAAAATAAACAAGAAATATGATTGACGGATTAATTCAAATGCGATTTCTGTCATCAGCCATCTACTCTACCGAAATCTTAACTACTGCATAAAAACACATAAACACGAGGATACATCCCTTACTACTGGATACAAACAAAAATAAAACCACGAGGCCACCTACCTTACTACTGCATAAACACACTCACACACACACAAACACAAACAAACATTGAGTGCGAAGCCACTTCCTCAACTACTGAACTTTCAGAGAAGTTGTCTAGGCCACTCATATACCTTACTACTAAAACACATCATACTAACGTGATACTTTAAATATGACTACTACCTTAAATGAAATTGATAACATGCTATAGTTGTGCTACCTCAAAATTACAACACAAATAATTTGAAATTCTTTGAACAACACAAATGATGGAGCAAAGCTACATTGTGATCAACTCAACAGTTTTCAGAGAGATGATAGAGACATTCAGTAAGTGTTCAACATAAAAGCAAAAATCTCTGTATCAAGAGACAATGTGTACTGTAACGACGTGCTGACACTTTGTTATTTTGAAATAAAACTAAAGAGTTATTTCTACAATGCAAATATTAAATTTGAAAGTGTTAATTCTATCCAGAATAAAACACGGTAATGAAGACACGTGTCAAGCGTGGTTACGTTTCACCTCCATGATCCAATTAACACGTTTCCACTTTGTTATTCATTTTTAGTCACTAATAATGTTTTGTAACTTTCGAATCCACTTCAGGTGATGTGCATGAGTATTTTCTCGTAAATCTTTATTATTCGTTGCATCGTCTACATTAGCGGTATTTTCTGCCTTTCTGATCTGAGGAGGTATGTTAGCCGCCTTTTGATTGGTCCCTTGACATGCGTCTTCGGCAGCGACTGGTTCTTGGGCGGTTGTCAGGATTGAAGAGGCGCGTGCTTTACTACTATAAATAGCGTTGCGGGGGGGGGGGGGCAGGGAGAGCTTCCAAGAGAGTTTGTCCTGCAACACGTATTTGCAAATCTAATCTCTCCACCTCGGTAAAGTTCGGTGTACTTGACTCATCATGTCTGAGGTACAGATACGTCAAATGCAGCACAGTTCGGTATACATACGATGTTGATTGACCTTACAATGCTCCGTCCACTTCAGCGTCTGTACATTGCTTGCCAAATTCCCCTTTGGTAACCTTACAGAGTTTTACCGAGTTCACCGGGATATCATGCCATTCTTACCGAGTTTACCGAGAACTCAACCCATTCTTACCGAGAACTCAACCCATTCTTACCGAGAACTCAACCCATTCTTACCGAGTTTACCGAGAACTCAACCCATTCTTACGAGATTACCGAGAACTCAACCCATTCTTACCGAGATTACCGAGAACTCAACCCATTCTTACCGAGAACTCAACCCATTCTTACCGAGATCTTTTAAGACATTTCTATCCATGTCAGGCTGCCTTTATTATTGTTCCATTGCATGTATGTTGCAGTATAATTACTTTTGGTTATTTCAACTCATTTGGGGTTCAGTATTGTGCAGATTTAGGGAAATTTCGGCAGAACCTACATTTATCGAGCTTTGTCATACATGTATTTTGGACTGGTGTATCCCAGTGACGTTGATGGAATCTTCATTCTGTTACTAGAACTCGCATGTACTTTTACCTAGGATGAAGTGGATTCGTGGAGGTTTTACGTGTAATATGTTTGCTCCTTGCTTTTAACCTTATTTCACTCTTTCACTTTATTAGTATCCCTCGGGCCCAATATTTAGTCAGTGTTATTGACTGTTTTTGTCGCGTCGCCTCCTGAAAGGGTTATTGTGCTCTGTGTGTGCTGTTTTTGGCAGGAGCATCCCATAATTTGAAGATTTAAACGCTTAATTTGCTACAGTACAGTTTACAAGTTTGGGTGGTATTAACTGTGGTCAAATTTAGTTGTGATACAAACAACTTTCAAGATAATACAAATGTTGATTTGTCTATTTCAGATGTAAACTGATATAATGCAACGTTTCAGGAAAGATGTTAATTTACAGATTGCATTACATCATGAAAACATAGAGATAAACAGCATCAATCGAGACAGCAAGATGATCAAAACTGTGCAGGACGAAGAGGGATTAAATGACGTTTTTGTTGTGGAAAAATACACAAATTTGCATTCGGCTAAATTTCTGGCACAACTTGAAGATCTCATTAACTTCACAAAGTCAATATACAACGATTCGTCAAATACAGAGACAGAACTTGTGGAAAACAAAGTTAGATTAAAAACAGTACACGGTGACTAAGTGTATGAAGTAGCTGTGTTTGAATCAATCATTCGAAGGAAAAAATTGGAATCGATCTGAAAACATTCATATGTTTTTAAAAAATTGAAAACATGTTGCAAAGTTTTGAAAAATAAAGCACCAGATTTGGATGGATGTTCTGTTGGCTTGTTGATCGCACAAGAAGACAATTTGTCATGCGTAAAGTACTCTCTGGATATCTTTATACCGTTTTAAATTGCTAACGTTAAAGACTCTTGCGGAGCAATACAAAGAACAGTATTTAAGGCATCTATGCTACGATCCTAAACGTGCAATCGCTTACACAAGCAGCAATTAATTGTGAAAACAAATTAAAAGTGACAAAATTAAAATTATAGTATGCTGAAATGATAGAATGGTTAACCGAACAATCTACCTACACTTTCTATAAACAATCTAAAAAAAGATTTCCCTACAGAAGGGTCTATGTTACACGTGGAAAGCAGACATTCTTAACATGCAAGCGTATCAGACACACACTAATGGATACAAATATATCCTGACGGTAATAAATGCCTGTATTAAATACAAAAAATGGAGATGACATACACGACACTTTCATAGACATATCCAAAGACAAAGCCTGAAAAGATACAGTTTGGTGAAGGGAAAGATTTGTTCAACGAAAGAGTCAAGGATTTGTTGGACAAAACAATCGAGTACTTTTCCAGTTACTGAGACAAAAAGGCATCAGTAGTTGGAAGGTTTAATAGAATGCTCAAAACTGGAACGTGGAAGTGTTTCACTCAAAGCGAAAGCAGAAAATTAATTGACGTTTTGCTGAAGCTGATTCAAGTATACAATAGCACTCATCATACATCAATAAACATGACTCCAATTGAAGCGAACGAGGAAAAAATACGTAAAAAATATGGATCAATGTATTCCGTTATTTGACAACTGATACATATGAAACACTTAAATTTAAAATCGGTAAAACAATCAGAATTTCAAAACACAAAACAATTTTTGCAGAAGGCTACCTTCCTAACATCAAGAAGGAAGTATTCAAAATCAGGCAAATAATAATAGGTGATCCCATTGTTTACAAACTGGAAAACTTAAATGGAGAGGATGCTGAGGGCATATTTTACGAGCAAGAGTTGTCACCGTATGACAAACAGGATGACGTATACAAAGTTGAGAAGATTTTGAAGACCAAGAGAATGAAAGGTAAAAAGTATGTACGCGTAAAATGGAAGGGATATGATGATTCGTTAAACAGTTGTGAACCAGCAGAAAGCAGTATTCTATTAAAATAAATGGCAGAAGCGCAATACATAGATAACAGTATCCAGCAGCATGTAATCTTTGAGATTTGGAAAGATAACGAGTTTGTGACAATTGTGACAAAAACAGTGCATTGGAAAATGAGAGAGCTAAAACCTCACGTCATGCAAATTTGTATTGATCACGAGACCAGAGGGATAAAAGAAACTACGTCTAAAAATATCGTAGTTAAGTAGCACAATAGTGCACATGAAAACGGGATAAGGTGACTATATTGGTAGGCTGTGTCCTGTAAAGGTAACAAAATATATCATATACACATCATTCGAGAATATGAAACTGATTCGAGCAACTTGGAAAAAACAGCCGAGGAACAAAATGCAACGTAAAAGAATAGAAATTGGTCTACGATATTTTGAACAAGATAATATAGGCAATAACAATCGAATAGACATCAATACAATCAATAGGATATTTAAGCTCTCAAATTTCATTCAAAGAAGATATGGTAGAGAGACTCACACCGCTACTCATTTAACTATTCATTTTTTCTAGATAAAATATTTACCATGAACAATTTTAGCACATCCATCATACCTTCAAACACAAAGAAATATCATAAATTAACCGAAACCATATAAATGTGGTAAAGTAATAGATTTTCATGGCATGCCTGTAACGTGTGTTTTCCACGTAAAGTAAATAGAGTAGGTACATACTGTGTGTATATATATATCACCTCGAGCTCCAAGTGAACATTAAACATTTAAACAAAAACAGATGGAAAAGATAAAACTTTAGGTCAAACGATTATCAGAGATGAACTCTGCGATAACCGTATTATTCATTTACGTAACTCTAACAAATTAACTGATGCAGCAAATAAAAGATTTGTATTGGGAAGGGTTGCTAATCAGATACTAAACACATTTAGTAATAACAATTTGAAAGACATCAGGACATGGAGGGAAGAAGTTGACTATAAGTTAACTCCTATTGAACAGAATGGATATGAAAAGCTAGCAAAACCTCAGAGCTACAAAAACAGATTGATGAGAATAAACAGAAACTAGTTAAATGCTCAGAACTTGTTCAACACAGATACAATACGTTAACTGCTGTTATTCAATCCCTGTAATCAGTAAGGGAAAGATCAGATGATTTACCTAACTTTAGATAAGTTTTACAACCGATCGAACAAATTACAAACAGTGAAATGAATGCAATGGAGTATGACCTGGAGACAATTTTATTAAAAATCCCGTGAAAACTGTGGCACTCTACTATCTCAGTTGGAGAGGTTACAGAGAGATTTTAAAATAGAAATGAAACAGAACGATAAAGAGATTAGAATGATAATGAATGATTTTAACACACAAATTATTACCTGAAGGTCAAGATCATAGCTAACATTAACACATTGTCAGAGTTGCAGAAAATGAATGATTTAACAGAAATAACCAAACAGATAGATGACGTAAAGAAACTAGTGTGAATGAGAGCACGAGAATATCAATAACAACAATATCCTATTTATCATCTACACTGTTGAATGATAGAATCAAAACGATAACAGATGTTACATTCACTGAGTTTTGCAACAAACTGCACGCTGAGGATGAATAATAATAAACGAATATCAAAGAGCAAGTTGATCTAAAAGTCGTGCATAATATAACTATGACACAAGGCAGCATTGATAAAACAGTTAAACGGATGCATTAGCTACAAATCCATTCAAAAACTCAAGTAGATACAAAGACCCCTTCGTTAGGTGGTAACATTGACTGAGGTAACACTAACATCGAGGATGTTCAAACTGAAATAAAAAAGACTCGCATTAAGTGGTACAGTTTACAGAGTTAACATCCAAATTCAGAAAAAAACATAGAGGCATTAAAAGCTAAATTGAACACGAAAACGGATGTCAAGAGCATTGTATTGCGAGTTACCAGGGATGAACTGAAAAAAGGAATCGAGAAAAACTGAAACGAGTGTAAGGAAAAAACGAAACTAATGACTGGATGTATATTGCTTTACGATTTTCGTATCGTACATAGACATAACTC
The DNA here is from genome assembly GCA_029931535.1 of Margaritifera margaritifera. NCBI lineage: Eukaryota > Metazoa > Mollusca > Bivalvia > Unionida > Margaritiferidae > Margaritifera > Margaritifera margaritifera. Next base: position 1,913,414 of record JAQPZY010001457.1, on the reverse strand, counting down.
TCTCCATGGTGCCGAAATACGTTTTAGATCAGATGATTTAATTAATATTGAAGTAACTGACCTTACAAAATTTGTAAAAGGGTTGCTAAGATTGTTTAATCCTGAATCTACACCTCAGACATTAGTTAACATTTATGGATTTAACACTGTTTGCTGAATACACAATATACACAATAGATGCTTCACAACATTATGCCATTAAAATCAAGAGGTCATGCTTATACACAATTGTTTTCAAGTTAAATTTTAAAGATCTAATTTTATTGCAGTAAAAGTATTGATTTTTACATTTGGTTACATTTAAACAACAAAGGTACTGCTACTAATTTGAGCTAAATTAAAGAACCGGTGGATATACTTTACAGTGTAAGAGAAAAACGTACATATTACCTTGAAGAGAACAATGTTTAACTTATTGGGTTCAAATTGAAAAATGGAGACTTCTCACAATCTAAAATACAAACTGAAAGTAATATACAATTTGTTACTCTTAAATACAACAAATGGCCACATCAGCAGTTATATTTGGGGAAACATTAACTAACGGTTTATCATTTACATGGAGCAACTGTGTGTTCAAGTTATTTTATCCTAATGCAATTGATGATGAACAAATTAGACACAAAATGCACACGAGGAGTACCAGCAAAAACCTGAAGGCTTCAATGAAAACAGGGTCAAGACGTTTGACCACTTGTATGAAAGATTGAGAGAACAAGGTTCGGTTACTCAGTACTTAATCAAAATGGATGATACTTTCAGCCTATACGCATCAACTTACAGTGATGATGGTAGATATGGTTTAAACGATCTAACTTGAAAACAAAGACAACCGATAAGAATGATTTGTACCAACTTTCAAATGAACAAGTGAAAGATGAATACATATTAATTGCAAAGCTGATGGGTATAACCGTGTATGTTGCTTACATGTCTCTTTGAAAGTTATTTTTAGCATAATAAATAGCGAATATGTTGACATACATACAGATATACATAACTCCGAGTTAAATGCATCAAACACATCATTGCAACACTCGCACATCCTTCAGCATTAAATCAGAACAAACGTTGCAAGTTTGTATGCGAAAGCTTAGCCCAAATATGTTGATTTTACCTGGTTGTTGTTTTCGTGATATTTGGCATGATGGTTAACGGAGATGCTGACAGTGCAGTGGTAAACAATTTGGGTGGAATGCTCGTGAAAGTCATAGCCATATTATACGGAAGCGGTGATCTTTTCAAGTTAAATGACTACAACATTTTCACGACATACAAAGATTTCTGATTACCTGCATCTGTTAGAACAAACATTATTAAGCAAGGTATCATGAATAAATAACTGACGTTGAGATCAGGTACTAGTAACGCTCAAAACACTGGAACCGAAGCTATGCAGTTGATAGTGTACGGAAAAAAGTTTAGGATACCACTTGACTTTCAGATACGGAGATCACTGTCCAATGTATCCATGTACTCTTCCACATAATTTTATAATTAACATAACACTCGCCAAAGTGATGTGATAAATGGTGGTAACCCGGACTACGAAGTGGAAAATATTTGTTAGCAGTACGATACTATTACCTCGTGAATGATAAGAACAGAAATGGACTCGCTTGATTTTACGACTGAATTATGAGAGAGAGAGAGAGAGAGAGAGAATCATGAAAATAGAAGCTAATTCACCTTTAAATAACATCACTCTTGATTCTCCCAGAATAATCTTAAAGGGTGTTTTGATATTGTGCAAAAAACAAAGTGATCCCCAAACGTTTTAAAACTCGGCAGTAGTGAAAATCCCGGTGACGACAGAATGTCTGCCAAACACGGTTTATTCTCAAGGGTTCAATTGAGGCAACAGTTTACAGAAGCAACTAAGTAAATTTTTTTATGAGCAACAAAAACACACAGAAATGAGCATCATGATTACACTGTCATTTATTGCATATGGCTTGATTTCAGAAGTGCTCACGATAGTAGAATACATGGTAGCGGTCTTAAATTTTCCAATGTATAACAAGGTATTCACTTGAAAATCAACAGAGAAAGAAAATATTGATGTACAAAACAATGTTTATCTGTTTCGTTTCAGATGGTCAGGTTAACATTGAAAACAATCAATCCAAATCGAGTCTCTTTTGCACATGTATAAATGTATTTGAATTAATCCAATAACATGATCATTTGTGGAGTGACTTGTTGCGGTAAAATATTGTTTGCACTAAATTTTATAGCGACTGAATACAGAAACTCTTTTCGATTACATCATCTGTCTAATTTTTCTGCGGAACAAGACCTATGATAGAAAGTGGATGTTAAAAAATAAAAAGGCGATAGTGATGAACCAAGAAGATAAATTAGACTAGTGGTTAGAGTTACTGGTTGATATGTATCAAGGAAACTACTGTATTTCTAATTAATGACTGTGGAATCGTGATGACGTGAAAAAGGAAGTAAGTCACACAACCAAGCTAGCTTTTAGTGGAAGACATTTTGAAATATCTGTATGGGTGATCGTGCAGAAGTACAACTATGTGATAAAAGATTTCAGAGAGAATACACGGGTGTTGATAGTATTGTGTTGTGGTTTTATTATGCTGGAGTTAGAAAGAATACACGGGTGTTGGTAGTATTGTGTTGTTTTACTATGCTAGAGCTATCCAAATGGATGATGTATGAATTCTACTACAACAAATTGGACATCAAATACGGCGATAAAATGAGACTCTTCATGACTGATACAGAATCATTATGTATTCATGTCGAGAGAGACAACTTTTACAGTGACATGAAGGATGACATCAAGTTCTATGACACTAGCGACTATCCGAAGGATATTGTGTTTAACATGCTGCCAAATGAATAAAAAGATACCCGTTCTTTTCGAAGATAAATGGCACACCAATCAGAGCATTTTGTGGGTTATGGAAAAACGTCTATTCATACAGGACTGATAAAGACGAATAGAAAGTTTGCAAAGGAATAAATAAAAAATTGCGTGTTCAAAAAGTATTTAGAATTTGAGATGTATAAAGATTGCTTATTCAATCACAATGAAAATTACCGGTAATGCATTTACTCAGGTCATACAATCACCAGATGTAATGCATTACAAAATAGCATTGTCTATGTTCGATGATAAGAGGTTTTTGGTTGACAAGATAAACACATTACCTTATGGTCACATCAGTGGCTTGAATTGAAACGTAAACTCTAACCTCATCAAACGTTTGTTTCTTTTGTTCTATTCCAAAATAACTACAATCTCTGTTTTCATTTCATCTTGAATCATGTAATTTTCTTCAAAATACCACCATCACCCGTGTATTCTCTCTGAATCTTTCATTACAGAGTTGTCCATCTGCACGATCACCCTTACAGTTATTTTTTAATGTCTTTAACCGTGTTTAACCTGCATTTATTGGCTCATTGCCCTATCATAAACAATGTTGGCGTAAAGATACATGAAATATGACCTTGACCTTTTATAGTCGCCATCACATTTTATCTTTTCATGAAACTTTGTCCTAGCTTCTGTATCAGTATCATGTTAATATCACATCTAGTTACACTCTCAATCATCAAAAACATGTCACTGTCTGTTAAGCGTTCAATTTCTACACCTGGTAGCTTTAAACTGGCACCATAACCTAAATATGGTGAGCTGCAATAGTGTGCTGGGTCAGGGTTGAAGTGTGCCATACAGACATTACGAAACTTCTGGAAAATGTCATACAACATTAGTGTGTCTTTCTTGACCTAGTATTCGTTAAGGTCACCGAGTGTGTTCTATTTGAAGTGTGACATCACATAGTGTAATACTGGTAATCGTTATCTGATATTGTAGAATCACTCAGACTTGAATAAAACTTTTATTTAAGTGCTAACGTTGTTTCTTTAAATCGTTAAAAACTCTCCATGTATTAATATAAATAAATGGCTCTCCGCAAAATATTAGGTTTCATGGCATCAAAATGTTCAAGTGTTTCAGTAAACTTGTCATCATTTAAATTTTTAGGCATCTGGTATAATGACTGCCCCATGAACCTAAAGCTATCTACAGATCTAATCGTTCTTTTATTTTGCAATTCCTTTATGTCCTTCATGAACCTATCTATTTTGAAATCCTTCCTGAAAGAAATGTATTTTTCATAGTTATTCGGTGTGATCTTTACCTCAACATCTCGATCATTTTTCACTAGCGTCTTGATTAACAGATGGCTATCATAACCTAACAAATTATGAATGAATAGTGGATTGTATGATGGGTATATGATATTAAAATTGCAGTCTATATGAGCAGGACCTCTGTAATTGCCTGTTAAGTGATCGTGGTCTCTAAATTTGTCTTTTAATATTTTACTCTCACAGATATGACATGTACTCGTTCAGTTAAAATGTCTCTCGTCTTCATCCATAAATATCATAGGTTTCGCTTTTTCACTTCGTTGTAGTCAAGTCCCGCAACCCTACCCAGATAGGTATAAAACACATGTATATAATCAGTACCTCTTTAAACTACTGGTACATTTTAAACTACTGGTACATTTTAAACTACTGGTACATCTTTAAACTACTGGTACATCTTTAAACTACTGGTACATCTTTAAACTACTGGTACATTTTAAACTACTGGTACATTTTAAACTACTGGTACATCTTTAAATTCTGGTACATCTTTAAACTACTGGTACATCTTTAAACTACTGGTACATCTTTAAACTACTGGTACATTTTAAACTACTGGTACCTCTTTAAACTACTGGTACATCTTTAAACTACTGGTACATTTTAAACTACTGGTACATCTTTAAACTACTGGTACATTTTAAACTACTGGTACATCTTTAAACTACTGGTACATCTTTAAATTCTGGTACCTCTTTAAACTACTGGTACCTCTTTAAACTACTGGTACCTCTTTAAACTACTGGTACATCTTTAAACTACTGGTACATCTTTAAACTACTGGTACATCTTTAAACTACTGGTACATCTTTAAATTCTGGTACCTCTTTAAACTACTGGTACATCTTTAAACTACTGGTACATCTTTAAACTACTGGTACATTTTAAACTACTGGTACATCTTTAAATTCTGGTACCTCTTTAAACTACTGGTACATCTTTAAACTACTGGTACATCTTTAAACTACTGGTACATTTTAAACTACTGGTACATCTTTAAACTACTGGTACATCTTTAAATTCTGGTACCTCTTTAAACTACTGGTACATCTTTAAACTACTGGTACATCTTTAAACTACTGGTACATTTTAAACTACTGGTACATCTTTAAACTACTGGTACATCTTTAAATTCTGGTACCTCTTTAAACTACTGGTACATCTTTAAACTACTGGTACATCTTTAAACTACTGGTACATCTTTAAACTACTGGTACATCTTTAAACTACTGGTACATCTTTAAACTACTGGCCTGTAACATTTGTGAATTTAGCTGAAGTACATACACTTGATGGGATGCTCTTAGTTGTTTGCGCTATCCTGGATGGACTGGTTTGATTTGTAGAATCAGTACAATTGTGTGCTGAGTGTACGGTATAATGATGCAAAGTCGCAATAAACAACATAAGGAACTTTCATTTGATGATGATAATTTCCAAATTTGACAACTGATTCCTTTCATGCATAATATTCTATCAAGTTGTCTACACTGTCTTTTTTATCTGATAATTTTTTCTCGTACATTGAAAAAAATCAAGCATTTTTACAGATATATTTCATCCCATCATGTTTGCTTGTTTGTGATGTGATGATACCAATCTGGACAAATCTTTTATGCCAATATAATGGTATTTTCATCGTATCAATTAGAGTCAACATATCGACATGTTTATCATTTTCTTATTTCTGCCACGCAAAATGTTCTAATATATTTATCTTCAACTATTACATATACACTTAGGGATATGTCATATTCATCCTCAACATATTTGATGCACTTTAATGTTACAAGGCATCTCTAAAACCAATGAATGTATTTAACCAAACCATATTTTGATGGTATATACGTTATCATAAATTAAACTGCATACAAATAAAAATGAAAATCATGTGTCATCCTTAATATATGTCACATTAATGCCAGCTTCTTTTTTTTAAAACCCATACTGGTGATTCAATATTATAGAATATTCAATCCTGTCAAACATCCCACCTCGTGCTTTCGCTTATTTCCTGTCCAAAATATTTGATATTCAAAATATCAACAAACGTTCAGTGATTTAATCCATTTCATCTCTCTTCATCGGTTTTGTCCTGTGATAAAATTCGCCCATATTAAACCTTCTTTCCATCCTGCGAGGGCCGTTTCATAAGTCTGATAGTTAATTCTAGCTGAATCTTTATAAAACCAAATTGACGGATTTTTCGAATTATTACTTTCGTCAAGTAGGATTCAGTATCCTTGAAAAATTCAAACAAGTCTTGATTATTACTAGCATAAAGTCTGTACTAATTTAGATTTCTCTTGAAAGAATCTCTAAGCCTTTTAGTGATGATTCTGTTTACAATTTGCTTATTTATACGTCCCAATTCTTTCCGATTCATTAATTCAAGTATGACAGTGGATTAAGTTGCTTGGTCTTGAGTAGAGAGTAATAAGAGAAAACAGGCAACAAGCATGTCAATGTGATAACACCGAATGGGGGATGTTACCATATTGAAACACGCGCGAACTCATTGCCTAACTACTTCATTGCATAGGAGCGCCGAAATCAAGTGAAAATAACTAAATAATAAACAATTATGTAATGTGACGTGCTCCTCACTTGACACCTACTGTTACGAGAATTTTCCCTCTATTACCCTGCTTGGGCACACCTAGTCAATCATTGGATGACGGGTTCGTGACGGTTTCTTTACTGCGTTCAGTCAGCCAGATGACATGCCATGTCTGTATTTGATGATGAGAACGATCTGATGCTCTCATGAGCTCTTCGCTTGTTTGAGCAATTCAGCGAAATAGAGGACAATGACGATGTTGCGCTATGTCAAGTTTTGGATTTATTCCAAAGCGAAACAAACTTTGGGTTCACACAGCTAATAGACCAGTACCTGCCTAGCACTTTACACGTTCAGAGACCCATAGTGAGCCCAAGACTGCAGAAGTACCAATCAGGTCCCACCCCCTCACCACCTCTCTCTCTCATTGTTATTATTATTATTATTATTATTAGTAGTAGTAGTAGTAGTAGTAGTATATTCAATATATGTCGTTTTCATTTTTTTATGTATACTCTCATTCTCCTGAAAGTTGATTTACTTTCTCCTTTTTTCAGTGTGGATGCTGTTAGCCAGGACCTTGAGACGAGATTTGCCCCGCCAACAACAGAGGAGGACATACAACAACTTGTGCAAGAGCAAACGATTAAGAATGCTACCCGGAAGACCAAGTGGACTTCCTCTATTTTTGACTTTTGGAGAAATTATAGCAACAATCAATGACAGACAATACCAGCTTTAATGGACATGGGTGTTGAAGAAATGAAATCATATCTGAGCCATTTCATTGTTGAAGGTTGGAAAGATAATGGAGAGAAGTACGCCTAACACTTTGTGTCATATTATGTGTAGGACTGCTAAGACATCTAAGGGGTAGCAATATTCGTACCATGAAATTTCTGGAGCAGTCAAACACACGTTTTATACACCTAAACCGAGTGCTGGACGCAAAAATGATATATTAACCCTAGAGGGTCTCGCGCTGGGACAGACGGAAGCACAGCCGGTATCAGAAAATGATGACAGAAATTTATAGGAAAATGGTGTGTTTGTATTTTGCTATAATTTTAAGATTTTCGGATTTCCTACAGGGGATGAGCACGGAGAATTGACAACTAATCAGTTTTTATTTGGGACAGATGAAAATGACTGTTATGTGGAATTTTCGTGGGGAAACGTCAAAGATATACTCTGGAAGTGTGAAACAGCGAAGAGTCATCCCGAACAAAGTTCGACACTATGACGGTGTTAGTGGTTTAGTGGAAATTTACAAACTGTACGAGTCTAAAACGGAAATGGAAACTTTCTACAAAAGACCCCGAAACACTTTATGAAAAGGGTGTTCCCTATAAGAAAATTAAGCAACGTTCTGGCAACAGAAGTTTGGCCGGAGTGCGAAAGTATCAAAAACTGTCCAAAGAAATGTTGGTCGACGTTTCAAACATTCTGACCTGCTCTCCCCCCTATCTCCTCTCCCCTCCCCGATAATAGTTTAAACAGGAGAAAACAAGTCCTTGCATGGCGTCGGAAACAACTGATAAAAACATCATGGTTTGCACGGACACGAACTCCAAGTCTTGCACAAGCACGAACACCAAAACTTGCATGTAAATTAAACCACAAGCTGCAGAAAGTGATGGAAAGAACATTTTTTAAAAATGTAATTTCGACATTGGAAGTATGTGTATGGTTTAATTTGTGTGAAAACGGTGTGGATATATTTTTGCCGTTAATTCCAAATAGGACTGTAGAAATATAAAAATTGGATATGAAAACACCTTTTTCTGTTCGTTTTTCTTTTAGATGAAAATGAAATTTGTACATGAAGCTAATTGACAGTGTAAAAGAATAACGTTTTCGTGACTTACATTACTTTAGCAAATCAAGTTAAGAACTTCGATCTACTGTAATTTTTGTGTTACCTACAGATAATAATTTGGATTAATTCCTATTACAATTTTTTCATACTTCGGAACGAAGTTTGAATAAAATATTTACCTTAGATTAGCTTTTCTTCACCTCTGCTCCCCTATTAAGCATACTGATCGAAACGGTAAAGAGACAACTGAGAGTCACGTGGTGCTTAACTTTGCGGCATTAATCAAATTAATCTCTGGGTGTGCCTTGAATACAATTAAACTGATGTAATGCTGGACGTAACACACAGCAAACTGTGTTCTCCAGATTTTAGCGGACTATTCTCATCCAAGGAATTCGCCGCAAAGATGCAATAAGAACTGAAACAAGATGGCGGATAAGATATCGCCATCTTTGTTCCTACTTTACTAGTTTTGATCATGCTCACCATGTTCCTGGTTGACTACTGTTTGGTCGAAACACACACCTTTGGTAAGAGAGTAAAGGCACTCTCTATATGGATTTATGTGTGTTGTGAAGGCGTGCTTGTATGCATAAGCTGGAACTGATTTTCTATTTCTTGTCATTTGTGGATGATGCAATCCAAAAATTGACTATTAGTTAAACACGAACTAATGACAATCATTGCTGGACACAGAACACCTTGAGGAAAACACACACACACACACACACACACACACACACACACACACACACACACACATTACATTATTAATAAACATTATGAACCGAAATTGATATCATCCAGCTATATCAGATTGAGAAAGAAATTCTCAATTGCAGCAATTTCATCTCAGCGTGTTTGTATAGGAGGAAGTGAGGGTGGGTGTAATAATCTTTCAATTTGAAATTTAAATCATCGTCATCATCATCGTATTATCATTATTATTATTATTATTATTATTATTATTATTATTATTATTATTATTATCATCATTTGATAGACAACGGACATTTTCAAAGAAGGTATGAAATGGTCTTACTTTCTCACATTTTTAAGTGATTTTGTTATTGTGTCATAATATTCTGTGGGCATTGTGTTACATATCAGAGTCCTACTGTCTGTATAGCGGCCCTTATCTTGTTGAAGTTTATCTTGCTTTTCATATAAATGGAAACCGTCACGACTAGATATGCATTTGTTTTCCTTTCAACTATGCATGCGTTTCCATGACTACTGTAAGCAAAGCTGCCCACAAGAGATTCTTCATTAAAAACGTCATTCTTTTGGGATTGTACAGATTCTTTGATTCTTCTCATATCAGATCAATTTGAATGAAAATGATTGACATCAATGTATATAGAAATTTACCCTTTTCTAGCGGGATATACTTTTCAAATGCATACATAGTCTTATGGACTGTAGTAAACGGATTACTTAGTTGGTTATGTTAAGATAGTGAAGTTGGCTGAGGCGACCAAATGAACGAACGTTGAACTTCCTCTATCGGCTTAGATTCGTGGCTTTGGGCAGAGAACATAGTGAAAGCTATCACATGGTACGATTTCTTCACATGCAAACAGATGCAGATTGTGTTATATAAACCAATATGTACACAGAGGAAGAAAGTGAGATGTATTGGAAGATAGAGAGATGGTAAGAAACAGATAGACAGAGATGACATATACAAGGATGCAGTGTGTGTGTGTGTGTGTGTGATATATATATATATATATATATATATATATATATATATATATATATATATATATATATATATATATATATATTATCATTACCTTTAGTCCATAGAACCCCTTTCTTAAACCTTTCCCTCGCTGTAATGGATTCCTGCTACCTTGATGCCACGGTAACTGATAAATGTATTGGCCAGTTGTCCATATTGTCAACAATTATTAAGAGATATTCCAAGTAAAGCTGATCAACTGGAAACCATTTTCACTATAACGAATTGATCCCGTCGCAGTTCACAGCAAGATGTAATCTATTGATTTATTTCAGGAATAGTAATTTATACAGAAATGAGCTGACTTGCTTTGTCATATTGCTTTTCTGTCTCTTCGGCATCATCAGCTGCCTAGCAACTGAGCCATGAAATACAAAACAGAACGTACGATAAATCAATGTAAATCGCAATGTGAAACAGACATATCTCTTGTTTCTTGAAATATAAAATATATTTGTCATTAAGTAAAATCTTCTGAGGCCAACTGAAAGTATTCAAAATAAATATTTTATATTTTATTTTGAGAAAGACTCTTAACAACGTAACTTCTTATTTCAGTAATCAGCAAGGAAGAGATCTGTGTTTACATTAATATGACGATATGGGGTGATACGGGAATTTAACATTAAGGGTACTTTGTAACATTGTTAGAAGTGGTTGACCTATGATTGGGCTACAAGGTAACATTGTTAGAATTGGTTGACCTCAATAATTGAAAGATGTATAGGGTCATACGGGAATTAACATTACGCCGTAGGTTTACATTATGACACTATAGGGTCATACTGGAAATCCTATGTTAAATCTCTTTTAGGTTGAAAAAATTATGGGTAAAAACGGGAATTGAACATGGAAATGACAGTATTGGGTCATAACGGGAATTTAACATGGGAGAAATGTATGGAGACAAAAATGTATATAGTCAAACGTATTATCCAATAAACGCCTTCTTGAGTACTATCCAACACACTAACTTTTAAATTACTATCCAACACACCACTTTTTGATTACTATCCAACAAATCAATTTTTGATTACTATGCAAGACATACTTTTTGATTACTATTTGATTACTATCCAAAACAAACTTTTTGATTACTATCCAATAACCCGAACTATACTATCCAATACCTCACATATACCATCCAACGAAAAGGGTAGAATGCAAAAGAAGGGGGATGAAATATAGACACACTATCACATACAAGCAAGGCAAGGGTAGGTTGTGCTTATAAACACACTATACCCACAAGCATAAGAGAGGGGAAGGGTTTTAAGTATTAGTTGGGTTGTGAACATAGACATAGACATACATACACAAATATACAAACAAAATTGGCAATGTTTAGAGTAGTATCTCTCTTTTCTAGAGATCTGGGAGGCCCTGGCAAGGTTTTGTCCTTGATTATGGGTGTGTATCGATATCCAGGACAACTACACCTCCCGGACCGGGCTCGACAACAAGGACACATCTCGTCCAAGTATTCGGTAAATCTGCATAAAAGGAGGCTCGTTGGCCTCCTTCTCCCAATCCTCTTCACGCATCCCATCTTTTTCTCCTCTCTGCCACATTTTCTCCTGGACCCTCATCCAATGAGAATTGATGCGTGGGAATTGCCTTTCCCTTCTCTCGCGCTCCTTCGCCCTCTTCTCCTCCGCCCATGCTGCCTTGATCTTCTCCACTTCTTGATAGATGACCTCTGGCATGACGACCTTGGCTGTTTTGGGAAGATCATCGCCCTCTTCATATGTCGAAAGTTGGGGTAAAACTGCGTCTCCTCTACCCGGTCCAGGAGGTGTTCGACTCTGTCTAAAAGACTCATAGCGGTGCTCAAGTTTTCCACTTTACGGTGCTGGCTAGTCATTCTTCTTTTACACATGATCGACGATGAATGGCAAGACTAGCAAACGCACCGCTTTATATGCTTTAAGCACGGACATGAAGGAAAATATCCCTCCGATTCGGTACGAGGACGTGAAGGAAACATCTGTAGGTGTTGTTAAGTATATTTAATCTATAATGTGTGTTTGAATCTATTCCATGAAGATGAGTTGCATTTTAAATTCTGGTCACTTGTCAACAGAATGTTTACAAGCATTTGAGAGTTCAGGCCATTCTTATTTACAGTCATACTGGTTTTTCCCATTTTATTGCTTCACATTCTGTTGATAAAGGTCAAGTTAAAATAGTTCATTCCTGTTTTAGATCAGTCTGATGGAATCCATTTGTGATCAGATTTTACATTGTGCCGTTGAATTAAGATATAATTCGAGAAGAATTATTTATTTAAGATATTCATTGGAATAACCAAAGTGCTCATTGACTTTTGAATTAATACATTACTTTGGATTTTTGTGAACTCATTCAAAGACATTCTGGATTGTATCATTGTGGTATATCAAGACATTTAAGATTATTGGAACTCATTCAGAGCATTCTTTATTTTTGGACTTGTGATTAGGACATTTAGGATTATTTGGAATTTGATTCACAATATTGTAAGTATCGTTTTGAATTTCATTTTGTATTATAGGGAAATAAATTGCTTGTTGATATTACTTACATTGTTGGTTTCACTTTCTTTCTGTTACATATTTTATAGACCAAGAGTAGTAACAGTGTAGTACACAATACAAGTCAAGAGAGACCGCGCAGACCTAAACGAAACTATTCTTCTTATTTTTTCACATGGGTTTAACATTATACAAGGGTTAGGTGGTATTGTTTATACATACACACTATACCCCAAAACGCACTATTACACTGGTGTAGAAGGGTTTAAGTTTAAATTTGTTTGGCGAAGACAAAGATATACACAAACAATGAAAACAAACATTGGCAATGATTGAATAGTATATCTGTTCTAAGAGAAGTGGATGGCCCTGAAAAGTTCAATTGGGTTGTCTCCCTGGATCGTTGAGATGTTAACGACAATATCAATGACTACTAGGTCTCGCTATCAGTCTTACTACTGCATGGGGTTTTCTCTTTCTGTAGGAGACAGTAACCTTATCTGTCTCCATTTCCCACTCCTCCACCTCTTTTCCCTCCTCCCCCTGCTGCTGCTTCTGCTGTTTTTCTACCTTTCCCATTCTTTTCTTTCGTTTTGGATCTCCTCTCTTAACACACTTTCGACGAGGTCGTTTGCCATCCTCAAATAAGTACTTAATTTCTTGTCCGGTCTATTCTGAACAAGAAGATTCTTTACCCTGTGGATGTGCACCAGGGATTCATTTAATTGTTCGATGGTAGACATGATTGTCGACGAGTCAACAATGAGTGGCAAGACTGGCGAACGCAGACGTGAAAGTAAACATTACAAATATAAAGCTCGACGAAAAGAATGTGAAAGAACATGTTATAAAAATTCATAAAAACAAGACAACGCCATTTTTTACAATTCTAAATCAATATTTTTATGAAAAAAAAAACAAACAGCCCCGCTCACTGAAACATCAACTATGAAAAGGAAAAATTAGGACTAGTTCCTTCCTCTTTATTTACAAATGCCAAAAACATTAAACATGAACGTATTTACCACGTTGACAACGTTGTGGAGTCAGACTAGACTTCCAATGATCTAATACAGTGTCATTGTGCGACTGATGCACACTCCGATTCGGTGCTAAAGAAAATAGATAGCCATAATGTTCACAAAACAACCTTTCTATTTTATCATAGTTTCGGGCGTACTTTCGGTCGAAACAAATCACTAAATATGCTAAGGGAAATCCAAGACTGCGTTGATGATGAAAATACATACAATATTGTCCACACACAATGGAACCTAATCCTTGTAATCTCACATTATTGAATTGAGTAGATACAGCATTTCTTCTCATAAAGTGTATGATATCGTCTTCCAGAGGAGGTAATCCATAAGAATCAAAATATTGAACCTGTTTAGGTTTTCGATGAGGAAGTTTATCTTTAGCACACACCACTGGATTCCAAGAAACTGTGTACGAACTGTGAGTCGGAAGATAACTAAGTTCCCAGGTATTCATTCTTTTCACTGGTAATGATAAGTCGTCAGTTCACACTTTACTTTTTCCTTGAAAATATCTGTCAAGTAAGTCGATGAACGGGCAGTGTCGGTACTCTTTTAGAGTGCGCGTCTCCAGAGAAGTAATAGAGGTAAGGAATGGTCATGCAAGTCTTTATACCACTTTTTCAAAATCTTCTCTATTGAGATGAGAGTCAATGCATCTTCCAGATACTCTTCCAACTTGTATTCTGAACTCATCATGAAACATTTGTCGTGTTGTTTCTGAATAGGATGAAGTTGGCCCGATTCTATAGGGTGGAAATGTCTCTCGTCGCTGCCTTGGTCTGGAGTGAAAAACACACCCTACAACGCATATCCTCCTACACAATCGTCTTACGAAATAGCGTAGCTGCTGTTGGTACCTAACTGTCCTATGGCCTCAAGCAGTATTAAGTAAGATATCAAGTAATTTTTCTGGGCAAAGTTGCTTTTAAAGTGTCTGGTACACATCGTTTGGCCATCTCCTGTGACGTCTATCTTGGAAAAGTTGAAGTGTTGGAACTCGAAAGGATTTTGATCGATAGCCCCGTTGAGGGCTGCATTGCTGATGATGCCGATGAATAAATGTTTTGGTAGTTGACTTTGGAAAACATGTTCTTAAATCTTGGATCGGAATCCAGAGGCAATGGTAAAGGTTTTGACTTCGATTCGTCGTAGATGATACTTGGCTGTCGTTCTGGTCAGAATTTGACTGATGTCGTTTCCCAGTTTAGGTAAACTTCCACACGTCGCACGTAGAATTTGGCTTCTTCGATGCTCGTTTTGTACTCATTATCATTGGCCATCAAATGGAACACGGTACTACTTCAATTCAGTCTCAGACGTACATTCAACAAATACTTGTCTTGCAACCACATATCCAAATGCAAACGATCCATCATTTCTAAACAAGGTCCTTGTTTGATTTTCTTTTGGCGGTTGTTGAATCCAACATTGTGAGGATCGTCAGCTTCTGTCAATTATGTGTAGTTGAAGGCATCAAAAGTGACAGGTTTCCATACAACCGAAGGATCCAGATATGTGTTCTTGGCTTCTTTTCCGTACATCAAGAGATTTTCAGGTTCGCTTGGTAAGGGTAAGTGTGCAAGCTGCAGCTGACTAGTTTGTTATTCAAGTACAAATCCACTTTGCTGAACAACGAATGCATGAAATTATTGACGGGAGAAACTCTGGCATCTTCCCCTGGATTGGTCCGTTTGAGAATTTTTACTCTCAAGTACAAGCAACTGTTATTCAGACCGATGCAATCTTCGGTTTGTCCTTTGATGTCAAATTCGATAGGTGCTGAGGTGGTGAAAGATGACACAGGATAAATTTCTACCGATTGGGATTCTTGCATCGTGATCAAGTGGGTGGCATGGCAAACAGATGGACTTCTGATTTGGAGCATTCGCAAGAATCTCGGTGAATCATTTTCAGTTAGCAATCATAAACGTTCAAGTTTCTGACTGCTGTTTTCTTTTTTTGAGCGTGTCTATGAGGTCTGAAGGGGTTTTGACGTCTATTTCTGGCTTGTCCTTGCTGTGGCGTGGAGAAGAATTGATGTCTTGGCCAGAGGCGTGAAGCCAATTGATAGGTACGTCTCGGCGCCCTAGGAGATCTTTTCCAGTTTGAAGCAACACATTGTTTCCTGCTTTCGCGAGGCTTCTTTGGGACTTTGCTTATCGATGAGTACGTTTTGGAGAAATTCTTTTCCTTGCATCAAAGCTGCATCTTTTAAAGCATGCAATCCTCGAGTCACCATTGATTTTAGGATGGGTGCTACCGTACGAAAAGCTGATTTTAACATATTTTGTAAACCATGTCCTCGTTGTCGAGCGACTCCTTGATACACAGGATACATCTGTTACCATTCACTGGATAATCATTTTCGAAAATGTAGTTTCACCGTGACGTTTCCTTTGGAGAATAGAATATCAAGTCCAAGATCTCCTTTTATACTAATACTGACACTGTCAAAATACAATTTACTGACAGGAAGATAATGAGGATGAACACATTCTCGGTGAACGTGATACGTGTTTCTTCCTTCATCGTAAGAAGCTTTGGCAAACTCCACTTTGAAATGAATGACTCTCAGCACGGGAGCGGCTGTGTTTCCCACGACATTGTACTCGATAAGAAAGAAAACATACTTATACAATCGATCATTGTTGTGAATGTCTCTCATAGGAGCGAAAAAGGTGAATCCACCCAGAATAACAAACAAAAAGGGAGAAAAAAGTAAGGGCCATCGTTTTGCCGTCAGAAAAATACATTTTAAGATGATAAGCAATTTTATCGTACTCAATCTGTACACTTTGGCAAGCTTTCTCCAATACTTTGCCAAACTGATCGTTGAAAATAGCTGAAATCGTTTCGACGAGATGTTGAGCACTGAAATAATATCGTGTAGGTATTCTCATGGTATAGATGTTTAATTGAGTATTCGCTGATGATGTTTTTTTTTTTTTTGGGGGGGGATTCGTAAATGAGAGGATCAACGATGAAAGTTTTTTAATCTTCGTTGATATTGATGGCTTGAGTAGGATGAATGATTTCTACCAAAGCTACTTCCCAGTGATCCAGTTGTATGGCCTGAGGTAATTTGGCTGATAAACAGCATAAGGTGTTGTTGGGAAACATATCCATATAACTGTCACTGGCTAATGTTAAATACAATTCATTATTCATAGTTCGATGGTTCCGGTCTCCGAAGAGTCACTCGTTGTCAAACGATAATTTTCCAAATGTTCCAGAAGCAACCCTCTTATAGCATTCAGATATCAATGCTTAAAACGCCTATGTCGTAAAGGATGCAATTGTTCTTTGCATTTCACTTGAATCTGTACAAGCTGTATGTAAATGCGTTCTCGCAGCTCAGGAGTTAAACTTCGAATTCTCTCTTCTAACGTATCCATGAAGATAATAATTATAACCCACAACAAGGGAAGGTAGTAAAAGCACTGAGTCCATCTTGCATGTTCCATGAAAGCTGAATCTTTAAACCCGTATTCGTGGATCTTCACACCACAAATGAAACACTGTACTTGGTCTCCTCGTCCCTAGTAGACAAATCCAGCTCTGGCTAAAGTTTTGGTAGTTGATAATCCTTCCGGATCTTTAGGCCATTTTTTGATTGTCTGAATTCGACTCTGAAAGTCGCAGTAGCCAGGTAAAGCCACAGAAAACTTGTATTCTTCTTTGGTTTGTAAATCTCGATGAGCTAGTGGTATCCAGAGTGGCAACATTTTGCATTTGATAAAACCTTCGTACTGGCGTATGTGTCAATGGGTACTTTAAAAATTGGAGGATGACAGGTGGGGAATTGATCATATGTTCTCACCCAAGGATACAACGAACACACGGTATCAGTGATATATTTGGGTTTTGTAGAGATATCCGTAAGGTTATTTTCGGAGCCAAACACACTGTCGTATTACACCGAAAGCCTGTCAGCAATTATGCAATTTGGCAAGATGAAAGTGTTGATGATCATGGCAAAGTTGAGTTGGCGAAATTGATATTGTTGATGCCTGTGCTAATCCCTTCAATAGCCGCAGAAAGACCTTTGTTTTCGCTTATGGACTCTGGAGGCACGTCACCAATATCATTTCTCACACTCACAACTCGTACGAAGCCAACGTTCAGCAGTTTTCATGGCAAATAACTACCTAACGAGGTATTAACGCACCAGGACATGTGTTTATGGCGTTTCAGTCTATGGCTCGGTCTAAACGGCAGACAGCTCACTAGTAAAAGGACTTCTGACCATTTAGGAGTGTCAGAAGTTTCTCTGCGGTTAAATGGTCATCAGGAACCTTCTGAAGAAATTTTGCTTGACTTCACAAACAATTATGTCGCACGTGCATATCACAAGCTGTGGTCATACCAGCACAAACATTGACAAGGGTCTGCAGATTTCCCAGAAAGATTTTGCTACGCTGTTCCCGATTTATTACTTTTCGTTGGAACACCTGGACCTGGTTAAGCAGTCCGTGATTAACATGCATTTCATGCAAGTGTTACTGCTATTCCCGCCTGTGGTTACATATGTATTACTGTCATTCTCTCCGATAAGATGCTGTTGTTGGAGGGTGTAGGCGGCCGGATGAGGGTCGTCGAATCGCCTATAGAAAACTCGTAGTGGTTGTAATTGAACAACATAATTAAAAATAATGTCCTATCACGGAGTTAATCTTGGCCTTAGCCCAAAGCAGCTTGCGAAAATAAAGAGCGCAATACGAAATGGCTCACATTGAAACTTTCTCCGGAAAAGTTAACTGGAAATATCCCCGTGTGGTTGACACAAACACAACTTAATCAGCTCGATGTGGCCAAACAAAAGAACCCATGGGTGACATTAAAGTTATCAAAGTCAGAGGTGACGCAAATGCAAAAAACCGGTGGAATATTTCCATTCCTCCAGTCATTGCATTGGCTGCTGTGGCTCCCGCGGTTGCAAAAGCGGCTGCATTAGGGGTCGTCGGAATTGCATCCGGAATGGCTCTGAAAAAGGCGGTTGGTGGAAAGTCGTCTACCGCTGTTTTATTAAACTCTGCCGTTGCAAACTCGGCTGGACGGCCCAATATGTGGACATCTTGTTTTTGAAGTACTGCATGCACTCGACAGTACGCTTTATAGTAAAAGAAATGCCTATTGACATTTACGATCGCGAAGTCGTAGCGGCGCTGATGTGGATCTGAGCAGGTTTGCCAACAAAGCGGATCTTAGTGAGCCTGCGAACCGGGTTGTTGTTGACGTTGACCGGGACGAGCTTGTAATTTTTGAAGACCATGTGCGTTTCTACGATGTATCCTTGCTGTAGAGTTCGAGTATAGTATAACATGGCTGAAATGGAGACTTTGTGTTGGGGTGCATCGGGTTGCTACGACTTCGCGTCCGTAAATGTTAGTGTGTTACAAGACATTCTGGCAGAATTAAAACACTTGAAAAAATGTTTCAAACTTTTTTTTGAGAAACCTAAGAGAAAGAGACCAGCACCTTAACCCACCACTACACGGATGTCTTTTTTTTTTTTTCTTTTTTTTTTTTTTGTTGTTGTTGCTGTTACACTATGAAAAAATTCAATGTATAAAATGTCTTGTGAATTATTAGAATTCTAAACACAACTCGAGAGTTATGGCTACATCCTCCGTTCTCAAAGTGCTTGACGAAAGGTCAACTCGTCAAAGTTGGGCTGTCCTGTATCTTCGCCATCTCTTTAATATGTTGATGACTGGACCGTGGCTCAGGCAAAACTGAATTTGTCAAATGTGTAATAGAACACAAATCACGTTTGTTCGACTGATGATGGAGTAAAGCAAAGTAAATTGCTTGAGTCAACAAACTGATTTTAAATTAACTAGTGGTCCAGAATTTTCTTGCATTACCTACTGCCTGAATTTAGGATTTTTCCATATCAGTTTCCGTGGACTAGACTTTTTGCATATCCCTTCTTTATATTTTTCTCCACCTACAGTCCCTGAATACTTTGACCACTAACCAGCTTGTCAATATATCTAACTTCCTCTGTCTTGAAAACGGACAGTGAATAGTCAAAAATAATACAGAAATAATAGCTATCTAGAATACTTACCGGTAAATTGTTCCTTATATCATTAGATTTTCTTGAATAAATGTAGACTACGCAATCGTACGCAAAACTTCTATACACAAAATTATTCTTTTTCACGTGTTTTTACAATGGTACACCAATGCTAAGAAAAACGAAGGTAATTTACATATTTTCTTATAGACGGCGTTCTGTTTACTTAGGATTCCCCTATGTACTTTAATGTAAACAATAATGTATTCGTCCTTCTTTCATTTCATGAATAGAGTTATAAATATAAAAAAATATATTTGTTTATAACAAAAGACTAATAAAATCTGTCTGACACTGAATATTTTACTCACTATTTTGAGTTTTGCAATTGACCGTCTTAAAAACGACGCTGCTGTCTCATCATTCACGATAAACATACGACGTGCCCGCGTGTCTATCAAGCTACTGACATTATGATAAAATATTGATGAATACAATTTTTAAAAATCTTTATGATAGAAATGAAATTCAGCGGTAGTCGGATACAGTCGCATTTCACTCCACACCTTACGTAAACTGAAGTAGGTCCGTTTATAAATAAACTAGCCATAACATATCTAAGATCTGTGATGAATGAGAAAATTCTGCCAGCTTGACAAAATGGAACCCCTAGGAGATGGAGTTGTTTACTTCGACACAAAAAAGTTGCAATTGCATCGATCTATCCTTCAAGGATCGTAGACTCCCGTTGGAACTT
Organism: Margaritifera margaritifera; assembly: GCA_029931535.1. Lineage (NCBI taxonomy): Eukaryota > Metazoa > Mollusca > Bivalvia > Unionida > Margaritiferidae > Margaritifera > Margaritifera margaritifera. The sequence goes on along the minus strand of JAQPZY010001457.1, from coordinate 1,892,765 downwards.
GGGCTAATACTTCTCTCATTGTATTTTGCAGCATAGAAGGTCGTCGCTAAGCTTCTGTTTTTCTTGGAATAGTATGATCGTTTCGTGACGGTAGGTTAATTGTGTTTGATTTGCCTAGGATTCCTCTCTCTCGCTCTCACTATATCATAGTACTCATGCGTAAGAGAATACATTCATGCAATTGCAATCTGTGAAGATGGAAGAGCCACAATAGATGACCCTTCTTGTCAGAGATTTACAAAGAGTCATTCGAAAGTACACGTTCAATAAGACTTCAGACTACTCCTCTCGAGATAAAAGCCAAGATACTTGTTATACCTGTCAAGAGAAAGGACACATGACTCCAGAATGTCCACAACGTCAAAGAAAAGGAACCTCTAAGACAGGAGAAAAGAAAGACAAACGTAAAGATACCTATTATCATTGTCAAGAAAAAAGACATTAGTCTACAGTGTCCCAAGAAAGTGAAAAAAGAGAAAAATTTAGAATGTTCAAAAGAAGAAGAAGAAGAAGAAACAGAAGAAGAACCCATTTCTGCAAAGAAATTCAAAGCAAAATACGCGGAAGAAACAGCAGAAGAATCCATGCCTGTGAGGAAATTCAAAAAGAAAGGCAGCAAAAGAAAAAAAAAGGACTTTCGCAATGTGTTTTTTAACTGTAATTTCATTTCAAAGGGAATATATACAAAAAAAAATAAAAAATAAAAAATATAATTTAGTGCATTGGTTTGTTATTTAAGTAGGAATAAGATATTTCAACACACACTCATACATATACACATACACACACTCAATCTCACTCTCTCTCTCTCTCTCTCTCTCTCTCACACACACACACACACACACACATATATATATACAATGATTCAACCGTCCATTGTTCACGCCTATAGTGTTACCTAGTAAAGTCCTCTCTCTCTCTCACTGTTTCACAAAACACACACACACACACACTTGAGTTTCCAATAGAATGATTTAGATTTAAATCATAATTTTATCTGTTCTGCTTTAAGATACCACTGTCTCAAAACCTCTCTTTCTCTCTCTCTCATCATGAAAGAATAATAATAATAATAAGAAGAAGAAGAAGGAGGAGGAGAAGAAGATTATGAAGAAGAATTTGTATGATCGATCGAGTAATGTTTATGTTACGACTAGATATTACATAATGTAGGTGGTTACCTAATGTTAATGTTTTTGAAATAAGAATGGAACAAACTCAAAGCTTTTCAGTAAAAAAATTGTTTAACTTGATTCCAAAATTCGTTAGTTTGTATGTACTAAAAATGCAATCTAGGAAAGCTTAAGCTTGATTCCAGAATTCGTTAGTCTGTCTGCACTGCAATCTGAAATAAAAGCCAGTAGAGGTAGAGTTTTTTTTAACTCTATAATAGGGATCATAGGGCTGTCAGAGAGATAATGAAGTTAGTTTTGTTGATAAGGGATCTAAATTCTATTTTGTACCCCTTCATTTAAATCTTACCTTGTGTGCATGGGATGGTAGTTTTGTTTAAAATAGGAGGGTAGATGTAGCTAGGGACATTATAGAAGGGGGGGGTAGAGATTTTAACTTTATAAGTGTGTGTGGGGATAATAGGGTACCTGGATACTAGATCTCTGGGTATTGGTAACAGATAACTGGTTGATGGACGGTAGATAATTGGGTGTGGATAGTAGATAATTGATTGGTGGATAGTAGATCACTGGGTGCTGACTAGTATATAACTGATTGTTGATATTAGATAACTAGGTCGGGATAGAGGATCACTGGGTGTTGTTAGTAGATAACTGGTTGGTGGTTTGTAGATCATAGAGTACTCGATAGCAGATAATTGGTTTGTGGATAGTAGGTAACTAGGTGATGGGTGTTGATATTAGATAACTAGGCTCTGGATAGTAGATCACTTGGTGTTGGTAGTAGATAACTGGTTGGTGGATAGAAGATCATTGGGTATTGAATTGCAGATAATTGGTTTGTGGATGGTAGGTAACTGGGTGCTGAGTGTTGATATTAGATAAATAAGCACTGGATAGTAGATAACTAGTTTGTGGATAGTAGGTAACTGGGTGCTGGATAGTATATAAATTTATGTTGATAGTAGATAATTAGTTGGTGGATAGTAGATAACTGGATGTTGATAGTAGATAATCGATTGGTGGACAGTAGATCACTGGGTGTTGGATAGTAGATAACTGGATGTTGATATTAGATAACTGGGCTGTGGATAGTAGATAACTGGGTATTGGTATGTAAGGATTATGAGGATGGTAGTTTTGTTTTAAAAAGGGAGGGTAAGGGAGGGATAGGATTATTATAGAATAGCTTAAAGATTTAAACGTTATAAGAGGGATCATAGGGTGAAAAAGGGAGATAAAGAAGTTGGGCATTTCATTCATTTAGATGGCAGACAAACTCCCATTTTCCCGGTCGATAAACTCTAAAATATAACCAACATGTTCCAAACAGACAGACTTCTCATGTGAAACGTATGTCGTCACACGGCATTTCAGTTCGAGAGCAGACCGTCGGCTCATGCTACACTGTTAAAAAACATACCTTTCAACATGACGACCTCGTGTTAATTTCGCGTTTGTCCCTATACAATTTCGACCATTAATTTTCCCTTGTTAATTAATTGTTTGGCCACAATAAACTTTCCACCCTGTTTAACACAGAGCTCCCCTAGAGCAGTTCATTTAGAAGGCAGACACACTCACATCTTCTGCCAAATATATCTCACATGCTACACCGTTAGAAATAGACAAACTCACCAAACATGATTAACGTATGACGTCATATGGTATTTCCGTTCGAGTACAGACAGTCACCTCATGCTACACTTACAAAACATCCCTTCAACCAAGATAACACCTATGTTAAATTCCCGTTTGTCCCCTGAATCTGTTGACCCTAATTAACACAGGCGCCACCCACCCACGTTAGAGGCTATTGTGCCATCCTCTACTACTTCTATGTTTTTGTTCAAAATGTAACTTTAAGATGATAGATATTACTCTGTCGCTCTGAAAGTGTATAATACAGACAAATATGTTCAATTGTTTTTACATTGTAATTAAAAATCATATATTAATTAATTACTTTCCTACAAAGTAATGATACTTAATCGATTACCTTTTCCAAAATTGTGTAATTGTAATTGTAATCAACATTTTTAAAGGTAATTGTAATTGAATCAATTACATATGAAAGTAATTGACCCCATGTCTGTTCAGCAATGTAATCATGCGATGGCATATATTCACAAAGGACTCAAGTGATATTGTTTCTGTGCACGCAATCAACAATGTATACATTAGAGAGAGCAAGTAATTCACGGAATTTGTAGATCTGGATAATGTCAGCCTGGTTATGTGTAGTAGAAAATTTTGAAATATAAGGGTTGATATAGTAACGTGTTAAAAGGTCTGTGGTTCTTAAATCAACGTGAATATTTTACCATTTTCCTTTCAATCAAATAAAATAAACCACTGTTCTTTGACCAGTGTTGTCAAGGTGGTCAAACAACCATCAGTTCATTATTTAACGTTTATAAATAACTCGCTTTTTAATAATCAACGCTGAAAACTTGTACTGCGGTTAATAAAATTGGTCACATAAACCGAAGTTGATGATTCGATGCTGTCAAATGATCCGCGATTCATTATTTAGCCTTGAATGCTAATCGCAGTTTATGAAACGTTGCCAAATAAATTGCAGTCCTTATATAATGCTATAGAGTGTACAATGACCTGAAGTTCGCAATTTTACATCCACAGAATATCCGAGTTCATTACTTAACGCTGACTGTTTTAACATTGTTTATTAATGTTAGTTGAAACCACAGCTCTTAAGCCAGGTAATAAATTGGCAACTCGGGTCATTACTCAACTTTGTAAGATGATCTGCGGTTCATTATTTAACGTTGGTCAATTGAACCTCCGAAAATTAAATTGGTCATATCAACCATGGATGATAATGAAATTTTGTTAAATGATCTGCGATTCTTAATTTTAACCTTGAATTTGCACTGTAGTTAATGAAGCGTTTAAAATGGATTCAATTTTCTTATTTAACACTCTTACAATGACCCTCTGTTTATTTTTTGGCATTGTCAGGCGACCTGAGGTTTAATAGGTATTATTAAATATTTTACACCTGTTGAAGAATCTTGGCTAAATCAACCACAAGGTTTAATAGGTATTATTAAATATTTTACACCTGTTGAAGAATCTTGGCTAAATCAACCACAACAACCTAATCAAAGTTGTAAATGTATCACCTTTCAGGGATTTTTCTGTGCCTGTTTTGGGGGGCAAATTTTGGTCCCATTTCCAATATAAAAAAACGGCACATTTTTCGAAATTTGAGTGTAAAAAATTCCCAATCAGAACTCTAAAAAATACATGTCCTTTACTATGCTAACTTTGGGCAGGAAAGTACTATAACGAGTGTAGCAAGGGATCTAATGAGTCAAAGTAACCTAGGCTAAAATTTGTCACAGCGTCTATCCTGGTATTTTAGCGAAATTACTTCTTATGATATCTAGTTGGCCCTAAATGAAAATAATGCTGATATGAGGTATAGACGCCACGGCAGCCATGTTGAAAATCTTGTCGCCGTTACTCCTCCTGAATGGATGGTCGTATCTACATGGGGTTTTCACTAAAAGACGTTTTATAAATGTCTGTTTGGTCTTAAATGAAAACTGTGCCAAACAAATTTCAAATAAGGCTGCCGTCATGGCCATCTTGAAAATCTTGTTATCGCTACTTCTTCTGAATGTATGGTCATATTCACGTGGGTTTTTCACCAAAAGACTTTTAATGATGTCTGGTTGGTTCTAATCGAAAATTATGCCGATCTTGCATCCAATATGGCCGCCACGTTTCAACGATCACGGGCGAATTTTCTGCCAGAATTCCGGTAAGTTCTCGCATTAATCGACAGACCATGTAATTTTCAGGAGAGGGGTGGGGTGGGTGGGGTGGATGGGTGGGGGTAGGAGGAGGTGGTACCTATGATTTAAAAAACATAAATGCCCGGCCCCCAAATAGCTTACAAAGTATCTTATTATATCCATTATATTAGTTGAAAAGGAATATGAATAAACCCACTTTACCAATCATTGCGAACACGAGGACAATTTTCTCGCCAGTGTGACCTAACATGACCTTTCACTCTGTTTGAATGAGCCAAAGTTTCTCTTCCGAACACAGTCACTATACGAATTATAAACGGGCACGTTCACTGATGTGTAGGAGATTGTTACATTCTGATGATGATGACATATTTATGTTCATGCGTACTCATGAAAAACAAGGAAATCTCAACACGGGCAGCCACAAGTGATAAAAGAGCGTAGCGGATTGTCGCCCGTGGCTTGCGACGATGGAGTTTATTATTTAACATAGAATATTTCATCATTATTTATGACCATTAATAAAATGAACATCAGTGCCTTAATCAAGGTTAACATAAAACATTCGTTAAATTATTTAACTTTGAGAAAAAATTCCAAGGTTCACTAGTGTTAAGTTACATACTGGTCATATTTGACCCATTGGTTCATTATTCAACATTGAAAAAAAAGATGCAGTTTTCGAAATAATGTCACAATAAAGTCTTCATTTACCAGCAATTCATACTTTCATGTTGAAAATAAAGCAGTGGTTAATGAGTCCGTCATTTGTCGCTTGCCTTCCGTCTTGCCAAAGGGATATTTTTTTTACATGCTCTATTAAAATTGTATATCGAGCGACTTACATAGCAACTGTTTGACTCTTCTAGCAACTAGAAGTTTATAAGCCTTTTAATTACTCCGAAGCTGAAGAAACGATTTTGATCCAATGTTGTGTGTGTTCTGTAAATTTTCTTCTATAGCAGACATTTTGCTCCTTTAGCAACCAGATGGATAAAGAATTATTGTTTCCTCCAGAATAACTAACCCAATGTCGACCATACTTCGTTCCTTGTGCTTCCCAGGGCAAGACCCAGTAAACTTGTGATATGGTTCTGTGTTCGTTTTGGGTCAAGCATCGGCAACAATTGCTTGTATCCATTTTAGAAACGAAAGCTTGTGTAGGTTCATTGAGTTGAGGCAATTGGAATACAGCACCTTGCCTAACGTGGCTAGGTTCAATGCAAAAAGGTATTGATTCACCCCAATAGCTAGCGAAATCCGCGCTTAATAAATGGATGTAGATTTTTGTTACCATCCTACGATTTTGTTGAAAAAAGAAATTTGGTAAAGCTTGCTCTTTAGGCTCTTACAAACAAGATCATGGCGTCCGCGATCCATTGGTTAAGTAAGGGATTGGTCTGGGACTTATTTTTAATAAATGTTTGGCTTCGATGCCCTGCTTACATTTTGTTTTAATTTTCAAATGCATTTTCGTTTTGTAATGTGTGTTTGGCTTGAAGACCCTGCTTATATTTTGTGATACTTTTAAAATGCATTTCGTTTTGTAAATTGTGTTTGGATAGGAGACCCTGCTCACTTTTTGTTTTACTTTTCAAATGCATTTTTGCTTTGTACAAACAAATTTTGATATTACAGGTAACTGAGGCCTATTGGTGAACTTGCTGAGTACCTGGCCAAATGGTTAGAAGCTGAGGTAATTCCCAATAAATCTTGTTGAAACCGTGATTGATTGTTTTATAAAGTTTGTTTGTACCCACGGCGTACCAGAAATATTAATCACGGATCAAGAGAGTGAGTTTTGTACCTTACACTACCTATTCTGCAGTCGAATGAGAATCAAACACAGGATTGCTTCTTCACATCATCCTCAAACCAGTGGTAAGTCGGAGAGGTTGTAGCAAAATACTTTGCACCATGTTGTCAAGTTTCGGTAACGAAAGATATAATGACTGCAAATCAAAAGTTACAATATATGTTATTTGCCTACAGGACTGCAGAGTACAAATCCACAAAGAAAGATCCTTTTTACTTGTCTACAGCAGACAGACACGACTGCCAATTTAACTGACATTTCGTTGCCACAAGAAATTGTTTCAGATGACGACACAATAAAGGGAAGAGTGGATGCATTGGTGCATCTCTTGGTTTCCACGAAATAAACTTCAGGGAATGTCCGTTTATCTCAGGTAAAGCAACAAGAAAGAGTACAATGATGCTAGAGCAACGAAATGTGGATTTTAAAACTGGTGATGCGGTTTAACTTTATAACACAAGAAAGTCAGCCAGGACAGAAGGAAAACTTAGTGCCAGTTGCACAAGTCCATACAAAATTGAATCTGTGGAGAAAAAGGGGGCTTATAGTTTACTTTGTCTACAAAATTTGGTTGGCGGTAGCAGACTCAAGAAGTACTACAGAAGCAATAATGGACAGAAGCTAGGAGATAAAGATAAAAGTAATGTTAATATACCTTGCAATGTCGGAGAAGCAGATTGTCAAAAATCGACGCCTCAACATAACAGTTCAGAAATGCATCAGCTCTCAAAGAAAAGAAAGTCTGTGCACATATCTCCACCAGGCAATATATACAAATTAACCAAGAAGCAAAACTATGCGAAGAATCAATACTGAGAGATGATGTCCTACGCTTGCACACAAATGAAGTGAATGACACCATTATTGGCGTGCATCAGAGACGCAAAACAACATCCGTAGAGTTCTAATCTCCGTTGAGTACGAATTAAAATTCTCTAACCTGTATGATAATATTATTTATATGTATTTAACAATTCTGTAATCAAGCATTCTCCTGTAGAATCCAGGGATATCACTTTCCGCTCTGTTTGGTGTATATTTGTAATTCTCTATAATAACTTCTATATACCTTGATTTCTGTTTTAGGAATCCAGATGGTCTGTGTACTTAAATGAGAATTAATTACTGGGTCGACATGCGGATATGTCTGCTACGCACGAATGCCTATACCACCGACTTTGTAGCATCATTTTTTGGTGATGTGTGCATGGTTGAGATGGTATAGGGGTTGGTGCTTACAGGCAAGGCGATGGGCGTCGTAACCCTCGGATCCGGGTTCGAATCTCCGTAGAGCACGAATTAAAATTCTCTAACCTGTATGATAATATTATTTATATGTATTTAAAGATTATGTTAATGTTATCAAGCATTCTCCTGTAGAATCCAGGAATAGCACTTTCCGCTCAATTTTGTGTATATTTGTAATTCTCTGTCTGTCTGTCTGTCTGTCTGTCTCTCTCTCTCTCTCTCTCTCTCTCTCTCTCTATATATATATATATATATATATATATATATATATATAGTCATTTCCTACAATAGTATATATGAGAAGAATCGTAGTTTTTGTAGAGTCCTCTATCATATCTCCTCGCGTTTACAAGCAAAAGAAGTAAATCAAAAGTAAATTATACTATAACGCTTTTGGGAATGCATTAAAATACAATAGACCGTCTAAACCGGTTCAGGGAATTGTCACGGAATTGTGTGCTTGGAAAATACCTATTGTACATGCAGATGAGTTTCATTGGCGCGTACAGTGTTACTCACGGTGTACGGATTTTAGCCTCTTTCGCTGTAGAGGTAAGTGAAAGGTAATAGTTTATTCTTTATTGCTATCCGTTACATGTGATGAAATTGTTTAATATATTAAATCTTTTGGAATTTATTCAAAATTTCTATTAAGTCAGACCTATGTGACATAATGCTATGTAATCGGATAGAATATAGTCTGTTTCAAGTTGGACGTTTTTTTTAGCTGAACAGACAAGCTGAATTCAATTATATTGTACACATTAAATGAGACACGTTTGAGTTTTTATAATCCATTGCGATTATTCCACTCGGAGACAGAATCATGTACGAACGTGGTTATTATTACAATAATCTCGTACAGTCGTTCTTATGAAAGAATTTAATGTGTAACTAAGTCAGTTCCTGTGCGCGCATGCGTGATGTTTATCACTGTATTCGCACTCAGACGTGTCTCATGTATTACACGGCTCAGTTATTGTATTTTTAGCTGTAACGGGGAGTCGTCAAAATCGGTAGGATTGTGTAACTCGGATACTGGGGTCAATGGTGACGTTGGTTCAAGGGATGATACTGGTTAACTCGGTGTAAAGGACCAAAAGTTCTGGACCAACAGGTCTGTTTGGCAGGGATGTTTCTAAGGGATCTTTCAGCAGTCTGGGAGGAGTGGACTACACTATTAGTCTTCGACTATTCATCGGGAACACTGGATCGGAAATATTTGTGATCATCGCCTGGGTGCCACGAGATCACAGCATCATATATGTGTTGGAATATATATATATATATATATATATATATATATATATATATATATATATATATATATATATATATATATAACATTTCGAACCAAAAGTCAATGTCATTATACGTACGACGATATAACGCACCATCGTACTCGTTGATGAACAATACATTGGCCATTTATGTTTATAAATCCATACATTTATCATATTTGCTGATAAATCAGTACAATGATCATATGTGTTGATAAATCCAAATATCAATCATATCTGTTGATAAAATCTATGCACTGATCATATCCAGTACACCACCTAATAAAAGTTTTACTCCAGAACCCCCCCCCCCAACCCCCAACCCCCCAAGGGACTGAGGCCTCACAAACTCCCAGGAAACCTTTGCATTGTTGTAATGTACGAGCCAGCCCCCACACTCCGTTTTGAAATACATAACTTTTCCCGCTTCGTTTATTCCCATAACTACAGCCATACAGCGCGCAAATATTTCGTCCTGGTAGAAATCCATTTTCGTCACACCAACGAATAACTGTCACAAAAATGAGCGACTTATGTAATTTTACGCTCTCCGTTTATACTAAGTGTTACAGAAGTTGCTTTGCGCATGCCCGGCTTGTAATTAATGGATATAGGTTTCTGAATTGGCTTGAAATAAATGTTGGTCGACTAATCCTTGTTAATGGACTGAATTAAATGTGGAGCTTTTTACAGTACATTTTCAGTGAAAAATAAAAATGAATCTTATAGTGTGTAATGCTTGGCTTACTAAATTCAATGCTGGGCATTCGCCAGTAGTTTTATCAATATCTGTGTCAGAAGTAAACGCTGTCGTACATGCGGTGAGTTTCAACGTGCAATTGTCATTGTTTGTTAAGCGTGTAACCGCAAGCCATGTTATAAATGCTTGTTGATGGACTGAATTGAATATGGGGCGTATACAGGACATATTAGTACATTTTCAGTCTCCACTAAAAATGAATCTTATAGTGAGTAATGTTTGCCTTACTGAATTGAATGTGGAGAGTTTACAGGACATTGCCACTAGTTAAACACCTTTACCTTCATTACCGTTACAATTTAGAAACGTCCCATATTTAACTTTAGTGAGGTTAAATGTGCACGGATTGCTTTATTTTTGATGCGTTTCTGCCGCTAACTATATTAACAATTGCAACGTTAATTATTGTGGGAGCAGGATTTTGGGCAGTGGACAACAAGTAAAGATGCTGCTACTAACATTAATAACATACGACCTGCTGTTGCAGATAAAACCGTACCGAAGTATGGCGATGGCGCGTGAGGTGGCCATTGTTCTTTACAAGGCGCTAAAAAAAGCATGTTGATTAAGTTGCAGTGCTTACCACAGAGTGATAATGTACTCCATAAAGTTATACAAAGCTTCGAGCACGTCGGCTATTAGCGGATACCCCATATTTCTACCAAGCGTATTCCGGCTGGTGGAAGGAGGTCAGTGTTTTCGGCAAATAAGATAAGCAACTCCGTTCCAAGCTGAGGGTCTAGTCGGGTTGCCAGTGACCGATTGGCAATGTCTGCGATACCGCGGAAGCTGGAGGTTTTTTCAGTGCATGACGTCGTGCTTACTGCGCGCAAGTGTGCCCATAGCTCCTCTGGTAGCCCCATGATGTATACAAAGCTGCATAAAAAGGGGACACTTTTTTTTATTCCGATGCGAAGCGGCACATTTAGGTGGGCACAATGAATCATATGGTGGTGGCACGCTGGGGATAGGCCTCATGCTCCACTCTATGCCCAAGAGCGGAGCCTAAGAGCAAGAAAGTTGTCGTCCCTGGTGTTTCGGCGGTTCTGCTGTTTCAGCGGTTTCTGTCGATCCCGCTTTCGTCGTTTCAGCGGTCTCTGCTGACGCCAAGCAGGCAATATTTATCTGGATTTTCCAGCGAGACTTTTCATGATCTCATCACGAACTTTAGCCATGCCTTCGGCCTTTCCTTTGGCTATCAGATTGCTTTTTATCTACCGCCTTAAAGGCGGCTGTGTTTGTTTTCGATATAATTTTTTTTTTTTCCTTTCTGTACTTTTCGCACTCATTGAGTACGAGCTTGAATTCGTCTTCCGATATTGCGTTGTCTTTAAGCGCCGTCGATACGTGGTGTGCAATAGTATTTTAGTTGTTTGATTCTGCAAAGATACGGATGTCGTTGTGGTTTTAAAAAAAATTTTTTATAGCCTTTTTAGCTAATGGTATGGTGACAAGACTGCCTGTAAATCCACCTGCGCCAAACCATCCACCAACCCCTATGAGTGGAGCAGCGACTAAAATGCCTGGGCCAGTGAAATCGGTAGCGGCCTTGCTTCCTAAGAGAGTCACTGACAGGCTGCCAGTGTTTCGTTGTTTCTATCAATGATGTTAACAGCTCGTTGGTACTTTTGTGGGTACTATGCCGTTTCCCAATTTCAGCACGCAGTTTGTCTTCAAGTTCGCAGATCCTTTTCAGGCGAAAATCATATGGGTCTTGGAGCTTTGGGTAAAGCAATATTATGAGCAGCGTGATATAAGAGTTTAATTGCTCAGGAGGGGTGAGAGGTTTATAGCTCCTTTGCGGGCACGCACCTCTAATCTATCGCAGCGGTGCATTTACAAGACGGCGATGCTGTCATAGAGATTGTCAGTTTCCTTAATATCGCTAGATCAGGAAATGGTATGGTATGTAAAATCCTTGCCAGCACGCTCACCAAGAGTCATAGCCAGCGTGCTTTCAGCCCCCGTCCCACCCACACCTTACGTAGGCTCTGCAAGTGAATTTTACAAAACTTTCCGATGCAGCTCCTACTGCACTGCTGCCTACACACAATCAATAGACAGCAACATGTGTTACACCCAGGTGTCAAGTCTATATACTTAAGCATACTTTTTTTTAACTGATAAATTAATTTGTGGTCTACTTGGCGAGATCTTAGCCAGCATAGGGTTGTGGGTGGTTGGGACTGGAACAATACAGCACTTTAGAAGTTCCCCGAGAGTATTGGTGGTCCCAGCCCCCTGGGAGGCGGGGGGGGGGGGGGGGCAAATTCTTGTTAGGGGGTGGACAACAATTCTGTTTAGATCTAGTTCTCTGTTGACAAACGATATAATTTGTGATTACCTGTTGAAAATCCATGCTCTGATCATGTTCATTGAGGAACAATACCATTTTGCTATATCTGTTGTCGAACTTTGTGTGCATGAGTAGGGAGAAACAACCTGAACGTTTCCTAGAATAAGTTTTCTTTAGGGACCAACTATTTAATATTTTGACTTCCACCTAGAATTTTTTGGAGAAAAATAATTTCCGGCTTTCAAATAGCTTGAAAAATAGTCTTGCTCTATTTATACCAAAATATACATTATATTTGTTGGAAAACAGATATTATCTTGATGTGAAAGAAACAAAATATCCCGGCTTAAAGACGAAAGAAATCTGCGCCCCACCCCATCCCCGCCAAATTAAATGGCCGATATCTTAGTTAGATGGTTATAGAGTTAAGCCCTGGAAACACTTAAAATGATGGACCCCGGGCTCCCATCTGGGGTTCAATCCCACACACACCTTGCCTACTACTTGATTACACCCCTACCACACAGCCCCAAATAATATTCCTGGATCCACAGCTGACCTATCAATTAAACTTAACCATCACACTTTACTGGAGATGCCCGTTAATTAGGTGTACGCATTTTGAAGCAGTAAGTCAGCTTGCTGTCAATTAATAATTAATATTCAAAAACGATGGATGAAATTCTATAGTATAGTTTTCTGAGAGAAAAAAATGATTTTTGTAAATACTTTGAAAGATAATTCTAACACTAAAGCAGCAAATATGGAACTGAAAATGACACATTTTCAGGTACAATTATTAATTAGGTATATCAATGTTTTCTTTTTTGTCGCAGCTTGTTATATCACATTTGAATGTTTTTATATCATATTTCATAAATATTTGGTTGCCACATTCATTTTCAGGAAACAAAAAAATGTCTGGCATTAGTTATTAGAATTTATATCTATCTATCAGCCACACCATTGCTAGGGGAGCCACACCATATAAAAATCTGATAAAGCATAACCAAAGACAAATTCCTACCAAGTATGATCAAAATATGGTCAGTCATTATGAAGAAGTTGAAAATGGGTTTTCAATATGGTTTGCTATAGAAGCCACACTATTGCCACGCAAATTGGCTTAGCTGTTTTGGAGAAGAAATCGAAAATAGGTTTTCCATCTGGTTGCTAACGATGTAATGTTATTGTTATGGAAGCCCCCACAAACACAATTGTGATAGAGCATGTCCTAAGAAAAGGTTTGATCGAATCTTGCTGAGCCATTCTGGTGAAGAAGTTGCCATGTGGATGCTATGGAAGCCACATTATTGTTAGGTGAGCCACCCTGGACATAATCTTGTTAAAGCATGTCCTAGGAAACATTTCCACCAAGTTTGATCAAAGTTGGCTCAGCTGTTCTACAGAAGTTCAAAATAGATATTGCACCTGTTTGCTTATGAAGCTACAACACTGCTAAGGGAGTCAACCCAGACATAAATCTGGTACAGTGTATCCTAAGAATTGTTCCTACCAAGTTTTATCAAAATTAGCTGCATTATTCTAGATAAAACCTGAAAATTGGCTTTCTACCTGGATGTTAAGGATGAAAACATCATTGCAATAGGAGCCACCCCATACACAATTGTGAAAAAGCATGTTTTATACAAGTTGAAAATAGGTTTTCAGCCTGGTTGCTAAGGAAGCCACTCCATTGCTAGGGGAGTCACCCCAAACACATTTTTGATAGAGCATGTCCTAGGCATTGTTCCTATCACGTTTGATACATACTGGCTCAGCTGTTCTATAGAAAATTTCAAAAATAAGTTTTCTGTATGGTTGCTATTGAAGTAAAAGGTGCCTAAATTAGACGCCTCTTATGACATGCTGGAGGACAAACTAGGTCTATTCTACATCCCCGTGCCTGCAGGAGGCCCGACAATTATAGATTTGAAATAACTGTAACTTTCTATGTGTTCACTAGTGAAATATCGAGTATTTAAAATATCTAGCATTTATACACAAGGGCTCAGGAAAACCACTCGTCCTCTTATCCTGACCGGGTAAAATTTCGCTATGCTGAGGAAAACCTTACTACTTACTTGTCCCTATGCCGAGTAGATGCAGATTGGCACCCCGAAAATAAAGCTGTGTCCGTTTGATACCCTTGACAAGAGTCGAATTATCTATTGGGGTCAATTATGGATTACTTTTGCCTATTTTGCCTATTTGTCAGTCCAGAACATGTTGCAACGGAAGCTGACTTTGTTTTTTACTGAGGTATCTGACAGAAACTTGATACTAAAATAGGTTTAAATCATGAAAATATTCTTATGAGTGAAGACAGCAGGTTTATAAACCTTATCATACATAACCCCTTAGATAAATATATAAGAAGACACAAGGTTTGTATTCTAAATCGAGAATCACTGCAAGCCCTGATTTTTTTTCTTCACAATATTCGCATTTACAGTGACACTCTTAGGTAATCTAAGCATTATGTTAATGTCGAAAATTTTTCATTTTCAACAATCTATCACACGTTTTATAAGTTAGACCTGTGATAAGTTAAGAGCCAAAGAATGACAAAATTGAGTGATATTTTGTCTTGTCAGATAGTGTTACGCTCGCCCCAGTCACTGGAATTTTCAAGACTACATCTTTACTAATACATTGTCACAGCAATGTGAAGACACCAGCATATATTTCTATAAAAATGTAATTCCTTTTCACAAGAATAATGGTGCTAATTTACATTCGAAAGAAGCTTTTAAGTGTCTCTGCCGATTTCCACCAAGCTTCACACAATGCATGCTGTTGTAATCTATTTAGAAAGAACATAATGTTGAAACAACAGCTGGTTGGTCCTAAGCAGTGCCATGATGTAACAAGCTTCCAACACTTTTGGCAAATCAGGAATCTTGAGTTTGATAGGCACCTTGAGTAGTTCTCTAGAAATGGAGATTTGACTGTTATTGATTACTGAGTACAAAAAATAGTGAAAATTGCAGAGACGCTACATTTTACATGTGAAAAAAAATTAGATAATGATAAAAAATATCTGATGGCATCTTTGCTTTGGCATGACAATGTATCAATAAAGCTGCACAGTCTTGACAATACCTTTGACCTGGCAGAATGTAACAGTTTAACCAGACAAAAAATCACAAAATTGTGACATTTTCTGGTTCTTAACTTCACACATATTTAACTTATATGATGTGTGAGAGCTCATTAAAAATCAAAACTTCTCAACATTAAATTGACACAAAGATGACTAACAAGTGTAAAAAAAAAAAAAAAGAGACCATTTTTGTGCAAAACTACAATTTCTCGAGTTACAAACCTCAACTCTTATTATATATTTATTTAAGGGGCCATGTATTAGAAAGGCTTTAAACTCACTGCCTTCACTCAGAACATAATATTTTCATGGTTTGGACCCATTTTAGTATCAAGATTGTATTGTGTGCCTGTGGTTTTGTAGTAAGCAGTGTAGTAGGTAAGTTTACCGTGTTAAGTAAAGTGATGACCAGGACAATATCTGTTGCATGCACTCATCCCAGTGATGAGTGCTTGGAAATTTTTTCCTGAGCCTGTACACCAAAATGAGGTAAAACCATTGTTAAATGCCACAGTAGTAAATGTATAGTATTTGAAGCCTTATGTAGCTTAAATCTAAGTAACTTTTAAAAGACTTTAAATGCAAGCACTTGCAACCGTGTCAAGAGTGCATAATTTTCATAGAGTGAAGGGTCAATGCTGATGGCCAAGATAGTTAGATGGTAGATCTTTATTATGAATGTTTGTGACATTTTAATTCAACTGTCATCTGAAATATAAAGGAACTGGAAAAGAAGCACAATAATTACAATTTAATGATATCAATCATTTATTCTGAAATTTATAAATTGTTCAGTAAGTATTCAACATCGATGTGTATTAATACATAGAACTTGAAAGAAAGTTTTAATTTTCACTGCTGAATGTTCAAACAATCTGTGCTGAATAAAAATTAAATTTATGACAGACAAAAGTAAATTATATACACCAGATATGTTACAAGTATACAAATTGGTGAAAATATAATTACTGAAAAAAGTGCCAATAATATACATCTTTGGAATACAATATTAGATCATACAACTTTACATAGTTCTATTATTAGACTATATCCACTTGTCTACTACATAAGAAATACAAACCTGATCAATAGCACCTGAAAATATTTAACAACCAAGTAGTGACACAATATTTACATACCATCTATACTCGCTTAAAAGTCGCGTTCAACTGCAAACTGCTGAGACACAGATCTGCCATTGCATATTGCACTGGCAGATCTGGATCTATGCAGTTTGTTAGGATTAATCAGTAGAACAAACAACACAGACCCTGATCTGCCAGCACATTGCACAATAGCATATCAGGGTCTATGTTGTTTGCAGTTGGTCTTGACTTATGAGCGAGTATAGATGACATAGACCTAATAACTGAATATACATGTATAATTATCTCAGAGAAAGATCATGGAACAAGAGTAAAGATCAATTTATATTTATATGCATTCATCATAAAATTACAAATTACAAACCTTATCTATATTATTACATGTAAACTTGTCAAATTCCATTGATGTTCAAAGGTCAGTGCACAAATCTATGCATAGTAAATCTAACTGGAATATTGCACAGTTTTAAAATAATGTTTGTTTTCCCTAAATTAACTTCCCTCGGTAAAGAAGAAGATTTAATGTGGTCTGCAAATGGAATGCAATTTCTGAACCTTGAACAAGTTAATCCTTTGAGCACTGAATCACTAGCTTTCTTCATTGGAAGAAGTACAATCCATGCATATTACCATTTGGTAAACATACAGACAGTATAACAGTCAAAATATAATGATAAAACCATATCATTCAGGAGTTTCAAGGTAATTAAACAAGGTTTTTCACATATTGTAATCTTCACACCACCACTAAGTTTGGCAAAGGCATGTCAGATGTAAAATAAACTTTAATGTTTTTTTACTGTTCACACCAGTATTGGTAAATTTAAGTCCGACAGGGCTCCTTCTTTATTAGTCCCATTATCATGCAATTCTAGTAAAAGGTTATGATGAATAAGACTGCCAGGTTTTGCCTGCTCCATCGCTGCATATTCCAAAACACCCAGCAAAGTCACTACAGTGTGGAAAAGAAGGTCTCTGGGACAAAGAATTTTGACATTAAGACAAATGGAGATTCTCAAGCCATTTCAGATGCAATATATTACATACAAGTTTATATCTCATATAGAGAATTTCCTAAGATAAACGATCCCTTTTCTCAAATCTTGCCAGGCATTCTATTATCAGATCAGATACTTACTTCACTGTGTCCAAATTATCCATCAGAGGGATAGAAAGCATGAATCCATGATAAAGGAATTTGACTCGTACAAACTTAATGTACCGTATGTACTTGCTTATTAGTCGAGTCCAACTGCAAACTGCACAGACCCAGATCTGCCATCGCATAATATGCTGGCCAATCAGAATCCCTGCAGTTTGTTAGGATAAATGAGTAGAACAAAGAACATAGATCCTGATCTGCCAACACATTATGCAATGGCAGAAAAGGGTCTATGCTGCTTGCATATGGACTTGATTAATAAGTGAGTATAGATGGTATTCAAACTTATTATACTGTTCAAAATATTTGAACAATTGCAACTGTATCCAAACTTGTAATAACCAGGGCTAGAGTATTTCCCTCCGACACCTTGAAAAGTTGTTACACAGACTAAACCCTCAGTAAAGTTTCAGTAAACAAATTTTTGTTATAAAATTGTCTATAAGTTAATGTTCGAATCATGGAAAATTTCCAGTGGATCCTGGCATTCACTCAGTGAAAAACCATGTAATTACTCTAGCTTGTATTAGCCATTAAAATCTGTAAACATATTTAGGGTGAGTGGTGTGTGAGCCAAGTCAATCTGAATGATGTGAAGAAAGAAAGTATGACTAGATAAACACTGAGTTTAAACACAGAGTACAAAGTGGCCATGTTTGATTACAAAATACACAGCAATTAAGATGAACACCTGAAGTCTGAACTATGACATCTTATCTTGCTACTTTGAAACAGTTACTGTTGTGCACTTATTGAGCAGTATTTTGTAAAAAAAAAAGCATTCAAAAAGATTCCAATACAAAATGTATCGATTTACTTGTAAAATACAACCTAAGAGGAAAAACAAAATACAAAACACCAAGACAAGACTTTTTTTATAAGTGGAGCAAAATACATTCCTTTCTCATTTGCAATCCAAAAATCACATAATTACAAAAGTCACACATGCAGTCTTTCTTTATGCAATTTTCAAAAGTGCATAAATAGGTAGCATCAAACCTATGTGTTCAAGCAAATCAGTTATTTTCAATAACTGTAACATGTACAAGCTGTGCTAAATTTTTAGTCCACCCTCATCTGCAAAAAAAAAAATCTTTACTAACTGCATAAAAAAAACTGTCCAATTTTACAGACTGTTTTGCTTTCAATAAAATTAAGCTAACTTAAAAATCTGAGCAGAATCCAATGAATACTTCTCGAGTTATCAAAACTCAAAGTTAATACACATTCTCTACATTTCAGTCTGCTTTCCACATATCTACCTTTATATTCTTATTCTGAAACCTATACTTTATATTTATTATAATTATCTTTTATTTTATAAATCGTTTACAGAATTTCAAATCTTTACCTTTTTATCTTGTAGTATTTCGTAATTATGTTTCTTTGGAAGAGTTTATTTCCCTAAAGTTTTTTTTTCTCAATTCTTTATATTTACATTTTTTACACTTTTAATTGGCACCATATAGCCAGTATTGTACTGATTTGCCATTAGACACTCTCCTATACATACATGCATACTGTATTAGGTAATACTGTACAATCTCTTAAACCATGGAAAAGCTTGTGGCCCAACTATCTAACATAGCTAAAGAGATAAGGAGGTGTTAAGTAAGTTTCACTGACAAGCCAAAACTATTAATTCTGAATTCTATATAATCCTATTTTCAAGAACAATTTCTGGATCGAAAATTAATTCCATGGTTCATACAAATATTTCATCAGGAAATTCAAGAACATTTCGAGGACAAAAATTGTATTTTCAAGCACTATAATTAACTGTGTACAAACTTAGGAAAAATGTTGATTATGGTATTCAGATTCCACAAAATATCCGAATCAAGTGTTTCATTCTTAAGAAATATTTTTTCCTAGGTGAAGACATTGTAGCTCAAGGGGCTTTAGGGCATGGAGGTAGAGATGCAGTCATCTATCTACATCAGTTTGGGAGTTAGCACTCTTATTTGCCAGTTTTTATAACTCCTTGAGTTTTTTGTGTTTGAACAAAATATATTCTAAATTCATTCCTGTTGTCGATCTTTTATTTTTTTTTATGCTTTTCACACCTGCCATAAGGTTTCAAAGCTCTTTTACTTGTGCTCTATAAGTCCCTAGTTGCTCTCTAAGTCCCTAGTTATACTGCTGGTGGGGATTCAGAACTAAGATTTAGGCAATTTTGCAGTTGGTGCTAGTTGTAAGGTATTTCTTAACTGAATTTAAGTAAATAAAAATAATATCTACAAGCAATTTTCTACTGTTTCCAACAATTTTAAGTGCAACAGGTCTTAACACTTTTCATTTTGAGACCTTGATTTTTGATTACCATGAACAGTACGCAAGTCGATAGTAATGTTCCTACCATCAGAATGACATAAGGTGACCTCAACTACTGTTGATCTAATGTCTTTTGCCAAACACGACACATAGATCTTTTGTTTATCACTTGGCCTTACAGTGTGTATAATGCTTATGGCAATTTTGTTTGAAAATACACATCCCATCGCATAGCACTTGACTGACTTTTTATCAGCCTTAACGGCCAAGTCAATACAACATCTATTCATTTACATCTTTCTGTGCTTACAATTCCAAACAATGCTAAGTAATGATAAGCATGTAAGCAATCCAACCAGAAGTCTTAATGAATACGTGAGTCACCAAACATAGAATTAAAGTTTCAGGATGATCAAATTTCTGTTTTAACAGTTCTTTTATTTTCTTTCTTGATATTTATGCAGTAAATTAGTGTACTTCCAGGAAATGCATTTGTTTAGAAATTCAAAGAACTTTTCAAAGACTACAGAGTGTTTTCAAGCACTTTTCCAGTACTTTTTGAAGCCATCCTCAAATTCAACCACTTTTCAAGGTAACCATAAAAATGTAAGCACTTTTTACAATTGTGTGAACCCTGAATTCACACTGAAAATTTACAAAGCAAGTACAGGTCCTCAATTCATGAAATTTCAAGTGCAAAATTCTGAGTTTTTCATGGTTCAAAATTTGGAGTTTGAGAAATCTGTTCCATATAAAAGTTTTAGAAAACAATACCTTTTAATATGTGTGCCAAATAATACCAATGTTAGGTGAATATACAGTAAATTCTGTTCATTAGTTTTGGAGAAGTTGTTCAAAGGTTTTTCTATTTTTAGTAATAATGGTCATATTAAAAGGCAGATTGGCATCATTTGTACAAACTTGAAAAGTCTTTATGCCAGGCTGCTCTGTGCAAAGTTTGGTTGATATTGGTGTTACAGTTTTTGATAAGTTGAAAAAAGCATATATTGACAGGTGCTGGACAGATGACACATGACAGATGAAGGGCCATACCATAAGGCCAGATAAAGCTAAAAATGTTAGGTATATATGCAGTATAACTCTAATAAATCAAACATCAATTACTTAAATACTTGTAAAGGACTTTCTCAGTTCCAGTGACACATATTCTGGGACCTCAGAAAAACTCAAAACCAGCAAAAAATTGAACCTAAAATTTGGAACTGTCTACTTAAATTTTTAGAAGTTCTAAAGTACCACCACAATGCTACTAAAAAACTTTGACTTTAATTCTCTTACTAATTTCCCCCAAAAGGCAGTCTGTACAAATTATGTGAGTCACAGTAACAATATAAACACAATAATACATCCATGTTTTGTTCCGAGTCAGCTGAAAGAACAAGTTTAATATGGTGTAAGAATACATCAAGACCTTGACATATTCATACACCATATCAAGTGAGTTCTTCTCCCAGACATGAACAAAACACAAATGCCGTTTTTGTCTTATTTCTCAAATACATTTAGCTATACTGAGTAACTCGATTTCATAACAAATTGGCATTTATAAAAGGTAAATTCGGTGCATATAAAAATACTGATGCATGGACATCAGTGAAAACACTTAAATAGTTAAAGTCTGACTGAGCATCTGTATTGAACACCAGATTAATCATGTACGATTAAATGAGTATGTAATAATAATAATAATAATAGAATGCCATGCTGGGTCAAAACAGCTGCTACCGGTAATTGGTCGCTTGGCGGCAACATGGTGAAAAGATCCCAACTTTAACTTAGACGGCGGAAAATTCCCACAATCTGTCGGCAATTTGGACAAGAATGAAGGGTATCCTGCATGTCATTCAAGCAAAATGGGATGAGGCAGCAACCAAACCAACACCTGAAAAAAGGGTGAAATTTTGAAAATAATGAGTGAAAAACCATCACCAACGGATATTAAGGAAGGGTAGGGAATTTCACGATCGGTTGCACCTGTGTACCAAATATTTTACCTGAAATTCAGATTGCTTCAATGTACTAGTGTTTATTCTAGAAAAAGCAATTGCATGATTCCAGGTAATTTTTAAAACAATGCACCAAAAAGCAACCAAATGAGCAAAAATTACACATAATTTTTGCAAGTCCCACCTTATGTACTTTAATAAATCATTCCTATATTTAGAAATGTCACATCTTTTAATTAAAATAAAGGGGAGGGAATTCCCCCTAAATTTTAAGTTCGATAAACAATGCTAAACAGATTGAAAAAAAGGAAAATCAAGGTTTTGCCACATGCTATGTTTAATCTGAAAAATATGATGTTATACATGGTATGACAGAACAAAATGTTGTTATGCATGGTATGACTGATTATGCATGGTATGACTGAAAAATATATTGTTATGCATGGTATGACTAAATATGCATGGTATGACTGAATATGCATGGTATGACTGAAAAATATATTGTTATGCATGGTATGACTGAATATGCATGGTATGACTGAATATGCATGGTATGACTGAAAAATATATTGTTATGCATGGTATGACTAAATATGCATGGTATGACTGAATATGCATGGTATGACTCAAAAATATGCTACCTGCTAAATGCATGTGTGATGAAAAAAAAAACTGTGGAAAGATGAAAAAAGTTTTAAAGTAGGGGTAAAACGATACACATGTGCCGATACACAGCCTAGAATACAACAAATTATTGATACACATCAACTTTTTCATCTTTTCATCTTTAGAAGGTCTTTCAGTGGTAGGGTGGTGCCCTTTTATGTGTGTTGACATATTGGTTATATTTCCTGTATGCAGATTACAGACAGACAGAGACTTATCATCTGTTCATATGCCATTCTCATCCATGACAAGATAACAAAAATACTTCCAAACAGACTACCTGTCAGTTGTCAGTGATTTTAATTCAACCTTTTAGGCCATTTCAGGCTGCTCCATTTGATCGGATACAGGACTCATCTTGGCCACCACACTCTTTGTTTTGCACTGCATGAATGCTTTAAAAATGTCTTATTACCAATTTTGTGTCTTCACTTAAAACTCGGAAGACATTACGGTGTTATCTTCAAAACAGAAGAAATAGTGCAATTTCCTCATGCAAAGGAAAATCTCATCTAGAACAAGTCCAGGTGTGAGCAGAGATGACTAACAACCAAATCTATCACATTGTACTTCCTGTAGATGCAAAACAACTGCCACAGCCAAAGGCACTTGTTTCTGTTAGTGAAAAAGGAAAACAACTGACAACACCCACTCCCCTTCTATAAAAATTAAAAAATGTACACAAGGTGACAAACTCGTGCGGTTTGAAATATGCCTTCTCGCTGATTCTGTGCTCATTTTATTTATCCCGCCGGCACGTTCAGTCACTGATTACCTATATCAACATAAAAAGAGACATTCCAAACTTGTTCCCCATGTACGATTTAAGTACTTTCCAGATCATTTAATAACCACTTTTGCATGAAGTTTCTCTGTTGCTTTGTATCCACTTGGATCAAGGTTGGATGCCAATACTTCTGGTATGTCACACGGAATAAGCCAGATTAAGTTCTGATTAGTGGTTATTGTTTACCCTGGACTGGAACAAACAATAACCACCAATCACAACTGAATGTAACATATTTCACTGCATGACACAACGGAAGTGTAGCCTTCAAATTCGATCCAAATTGACAAGACACGAAGCAACAGAGAAACTCTGCATAAAAGTGGTTATTAAATGATGAGTAAAGTACTTCATCATACATGAGGAACAAATTTGGAATGTCTCCTTTATGCTGAACATGCTGACAGGATACAATAATTAGCATGGAATCGGGGGGGGGGGGGGGGAGGGGAATTTAGAACCACATCACCTTGTTTTAATTTGTAGAAGGCGAGTGGGTGTGGTAAATACTTTTTTCTTTTTTACTTACAAAAATGAGTGCCTGTGCCTCTGATGGCTATCTCAGATGAATTCTCAATTTAAAGTTTAAAAAGGCAAAAGACTACTAATTATTCATGACTGCTGAAGATTAAAGTAACTTGTAAAGGGTAAGTATCATTTTGTATCAATTCTTCACCTCTTGTATCTATATGTGTATCGATATGGCAAAAGTATCGATGCATCAATATATCAATGAATCATTTCACCTCTATTTTAAAGTTACATCAAAGCATTCCTGACACTGAGATATGAATTATTCATAGGATTCTTCTCACTGCTTTCTCCCATGACAAATATTTATTATCTGTTGGTGCACTGTCATTTCTTTTCTAAAAACGGAGACAAAAAGTATAAAGTGCAATAGTGGCAATTAATTTATTTTGGTATATATAAGTAGTTGTGTCTGGCAAATGAAAATATCTTCACTTGTGTTTCTTTTTTTTTGGCTTGATGGGATTCCCTCCAAAGCCTATATAGCATGCTGTGCTCTGTTCTGTTACTAAGAAAAGTTTATGTTTCTAATAATAAAGCACACTCTATTTTTAACACTATGGGCTTTGAAAAGCTAGTCAAGCTACATAAAGGGACATAGCTCAAATTCCAATCCTAAGAGGAAATGATTAGACAGTGGTTACTTCCCTTGATAAACACCGATTCTGTGTAGTACTTGAAACAATACAGAATCATTTAAATAGAAATAGGTAATAAAAGGCAATTGCTAAAATATTTTAATGCAAAACATTTTATAAATCTTTTTTTCAATTCTCTATTATGAAATAATGAAAAGAATGATTTAAAACATAATTCAGGTTACATGTATTTAGAAGAATATTGGTATTTCCTAATGACTACAAAAGAGGAACATGATTATCAATATCTTACAATTTATGTACATCCATTTTATGCTGTTAAATGTACCATATTACCTGAATCCTCCAATTCATCAGTATTCTCAATACTTTGATTTCTTTACATGGATTCTTTTTTGCTAGGTTTGTGCTTGGTAGCAACAAGGAAACCTAGCATAATTAGTACCTGAATCGCAGCAATAATAGTGAAATCACAATAACTAAGAAGGGATGCTGTGAGCAAAATCAAAGAAAACTTGATTCTTAATTGGTAAATCAAGGTGCAATTGGATTAGCAGGGTTTCTAATGGAGTGACCTTTCTGACCAAACCCTATATGAAGGAAATGAGAGAGTGGCTTGTTTGTGCAAGAAATTCTCATAAAATCAGAAATATCTTCATGGAACACAAATGCCCCACCTTAGAAAACTGAAAACTGACCTATACACATTGGACAGATATATCGATGGAGAGACAAAAGTAACACTATATGCTCTACCAGTTATGGCAAAGCATAAAAAAAACAATAGTCCCTCGAAGAATCTGACAAAATTTTCCCCAAAAAAATCCTCAAGATAAGACTGTTTCTTGTTTTTTACTTCTGAGTGTTGAAACCATCTCTGATATTCTTGAGTAAAAAAATAGTTCCATGACTGCCACTATGGTGGCCACACTGGATGTAATATCGGCACTATTTTCATTTAGGACCAACTAGAAGTCTTTTGGTGAAAACTCTATATCAATATGACCATTCACTGACGATGAATAGCGACAAAAAATTTTCAAGATGACCATTGTAGCTGCCATATTGAATGTATTATCAGTACCATTTTCATTTAGGACCATCTAGATGTCGTAAGAAGTCTTTTGGTGAAAACTCCATGTCAATATGACCATCCACTCAGGAGGAGTAGCAATAAGATTTTCAAGGTGGGCAACATGTGGTCATATTGGATTCAAGATCGATATAATTTTTATTTAGAACCAACTAGACACTATAAAAGGTCTTCTGGTGAAAACCCCATGTCAATATGACTTTCCATTTAGGAGGAAGAGCGATGAAAAGATTTTCAAGATAGACACCATGGTGGCCAAACTGGAAGTCAGATTGGCACCATTTTCATTTAGGACCAACTAGACTTCATAAGACGTCTTCTGGTGCATACCCTATGTCGATATGACCTTCCATTTATGAGGAATCACTAAAACACTTTCAATATGGCTGCTGTAGTTACCATATTGGATGTCAGATTAGCACCATTTTCATTTAGGACCAACCAGACATCATAAGAACTCCTTTGGTGAAAACCCCATGTCGATATGACCATCCATCCAGGAGAAGTAGCAACAGCAAGATGGCTGCCTAGTGGCCATTTTGGCGGTCAGATCAGCATCATTTTCATTTAAGACAAACCAGACTTCATAAGAAGTCTTCAGGTGAATACCCCATGTCAATATGACTTTCCATTTATGAGGAATAGCGATAACAAGATTTTCAACATGGCTATAGTGGTAGCCATATTTGATGTCAGGTTGGCACCATTTTCATTTATGACTAACTAGACAACATAAGAAGTCTTTTAGTGAAAACCCCATGTTGATATGACCATCTGTTAAGGAGGCGTAGTGATAACAAGATTTTCAAGATGGCTGCCATGGTACCCTTATTGGCTGCCCAAGCAGCACCATTTTCATTAAGGACAAACCTAATCTGGGATGAATGTGTCTGTAAAGTTTCATGGCAATCCTTCAAGCAGTTTAGAAGTAGCAGCGATAACAAATGTGCCAATGGATGGATGGACATTGGACAACAGGCCATCATATGATCTCTGCTGCTCTATGACCAGTAGAGCTAAAAAAAATCAGTACTCCCTCATTATAACATTGTCCATAATGAAATGGGATCCATGACCACACCTGCCTTATAACAGGAATGGTGTTATAATGAAGGGTCTTACAACAGTTATTAAGTAAGAGGAACAGAAAGTGAGACAGACAGATAAGTTAGAAAAAAGGCCTGGACAGAAATCCTTTATCCTTTTATTATAACATAATTATTAAACTGCCTTAAGTAAACATGTTCGATTTTACAGGAATAATGATTTAAAACATAAAAAGCAATAAATATACACAAAATTACAGACAGAATTTTTTATTCCAATCTGTAGAAGACCCCAAGATAATTATGGCAGACTGGGCAATCATGGATCACGTTCATCATACATGGCATACAGAATGGTAGAAGGCAACAACCCATCCAACAGCTACAAGGAAAAGGCACATACATCTATCAACTACTGCATTGTCTGTGTTTTGTCTACACCACCAATCAAAAACTCATAATTAGGTTTAATCCTTTAATTTTCATATTTCATATATTGTATTCATTTTTAGTTGAACATACATGCAGTGGCGTACTAAGGGTAAATGGTGTCCGGGGCAATGATGATGCCCGAAGGGCCAGAATACAAGGCCCGAATTTTTATTAGCTGTTTTGGTGCCCAGGACCTCTGGCACCCAGAGCAACCGCCCCATCCACCCTCCTCCCCCCTCGTTAATACACTACTGCATTCATGTATAAATCAGGTAGAAACTACTTTTTTTTTTATCTTAAATTATTCACATACCCCCCCCCCCCCTGAAAAATACCAAATACAAATTCCAGCTAATAAGGCATAAAATATGTTGAATAGTGTGGTGTGTGCCTAAGTAATTTTATTAATGTGTTAATGTTTATGTAAAAAGTATTTTTTTATGTTGCAGAAAAGGAACCTGCTTTATGAATAATCTGATTACATACAGAGTATTTACATGCAGAAAATATATTATTTAGCAACTAAATTTGATGTATAGATGTACATATGGAGTACAATAAAAACTGTCTTGAAACCACTGCCATGAGAGATCACCTGTCTTGAGAGAACAGATTGCACAGCTTTATTGATTATATAGTGTTAGAACCTGTCATGAGACCACCTGTCTTGAGTGACCATGATTTATCGGCAGAAAGGGGCAGTCTTTCAAGACAGGTTATGCTGTATTTAAATACAGAAAATATACTATTAAGCAACTAAATTTGATGTATACATGTGAATCTGTCATTCTTTTGGAATCAGGAAACACACAACATTTATGTTTGGTTTGTACTCTACCAGTCTCTTTCATGTTTTACAATCTATCAGATGATCCTAGAATTAGTGTTATCTACAATACTGATTTCTGAAACTAGAATATTTTATATATGAATTTTAGTGTGTGTGTGTGTGTGTGTGTGTGTGTGTGTGAATCAGTGTGCATTCATCTGTCTGCATTTTATGCACTCAAAAATCCTTGACTTTCTTTACAGTCATCATGCCCCTTTCAGGTAGCAGATCAATAGAACCATATGTGTGAATTTAAGTACAGTCAAACCTGTATATAGTGGTCACCATGGGGTCTGGCCAAATTAGCCTTTATAAGACAGATGACCATCTCATGTAGCATCATCTTATGAAGCAACCAAGAGATTATAAACATAGAGAATGCAAGGAAGAATGATGGAGCAATTGGAATACAGAAAGTATACTATATACCTGACTTTTGTTTAATAATAAACCATTATAAAATAACAACTATGAACTATTAACATTTAAGACATAACATATTAACAGATCATGCAATAACTGCATGCACCTACATTACATCTTGTGAAAAACTGCACTGAGTTATTACCAGATAAAAATATTTCCTTGAAAAGATGAATCAAACAAGGAATGAAGTAGGCAAACAATTATACATCTATACATATTGGACTTTCTCAGTATGGATATATACATCTATACATAGTGGACTTTCTCAGTATGGATATATACATCTATACATAGTGGACTTTCTCAGTATGGATATATACATCTATACATAATGGACTTTCTCAGTATGGATATATACATCTATACATAATGGACTTTCTCAGTATGGATATATACATCTATACATAGTGGACTTTCTCAGTATGGATATATACATCTATACATAATGGACTTTCTCAGTATGGATATATACATCTATACATAGTGGACTTTCTCAGTATGGATATATACATCTATACATAGTGGACTTTCTCAGTATGGATATATACATCTATACATAGTGGACTTTCTCAGTATGGATATATACATCTATACATAGTGGACTTTCTCAGTATGGATATATACATCTATACATAATGGACTTTCTCAGTATGGATATATACATCTATACATAATGGACTTTCTCAGTATGGATATATACATCTATACATAATGGACTTTCTCAGTATGGATATATACATCTATACATAATGGACTTTCTCAGTATGGATATATACATCTATACATAGTGGACTTTCTCAGTATGGATATATACATCTATACATAGTGGACTTTGGATATATACATCTATACATAGTGGACTTTGGATATATACATCTATACATAGTGGACTTTCTCAGTATGGATATATACATCTATACATAGTGGACTTTCTCAGTATGGATATATACATCTATACATAGTGGACTTTCTCAGTATGGATATATACATCTATACATAGTGGACTTTCTCAGTATGGATATATACATCTATACATAGTGGACTTTCTCAGTATGGATATATACATCTATACATAGTGGACTTTCTCAGTATGGATATATACATCTATACATAGTGGACTTTGGATATATACATCTATACATAGTGGACTTTGGATATATACATCTATACATAGTGGACTTTCTCTTCCAGCACGAGAGCTTTATTCTTCACCTATGACACTGAATTTTCCAATCAAGTATCACAAATAAGTATGAGCACTCTCGGCTGTATACAAAAAATGAACTGATTGACTGTGTGACATAACTTCTTCAAATACCAACCCCAAATTCTTAATTACAACATTGCTAGCCTGCAATTGTATATTTTCTTAATTTCTATTTTATACTTTTTCTTCACTAATAAATTACAAATTTTTAATTTTAAACCCTAAGGGGTATTATTTTGCTAATTTTGTTGAATTATTATCTTGAACTTTATACATCTTGTAATCTAACATTTATTTTTTTGCAAGGGGCAGAACTCTGTCAATCTTTAACAACATGAATCCAAGGTTAACAAGAGTCTCTTGAATGGACTGACACTCTACTGGCTGCAAAGAATTTCTAGGAATCCAAGCTAAGCCTGTATCTTCTTTTTGACTGCTGAGTGTTGAAACCATCTCTGCTATTTTGGAGCAATAACAAGATTTTCAAGAAGACCATTGTAATGACCATATTGGATGTAGGATTGGCACCATTTTCATTAAGGACCAACAAGATATTGTAAGAAGTCTTTATGGTAAATACCCCTAAGTCAATATGAGCATCCATTTGGAAGCAGTGGCAATAAGAAGATTTTCAAGATGGCAATAGTGGTGGCCATATTGTATGTCAAATCGGCATACTTCGCATTTAGGAAAAACTAAACACCATAAGAATTCTGGTGAAAACCCGATGGCAACACGACTTTCCATTTATGTGGACGATAACAAGATTTTCAAGACGGATGTTATGGTATCCATATTGGATGTCATATCGACACCATTTTCATTTAGGAATAAACTAGACATCGTAATAAGTCTTTTGGTGAAAACCCCATGTCAATCAATATGACCATCCATCCAGGAGGAGGAGCAATAAAAAGATTTTCAAGATGGCTACCATGGTGGCCTAATTGGAGATTACACTGGCATCATTTTCACTTACAGACAAGACATCATCCTATAAGCTCTTCTGGTGTATGACCAGTAGAGCTAACAATTGTTTGCTTTTTTCCTTTCCAGACCCACAATTTTAGGACTGGGTTTGTAGGTAGGTAAATTATTATTTTTTTTTTTACTTTACAAATATGATGTTTATATGGGAAACATTACCATAGTCTGAATCAGAAATGGTCACATACATAGTGGGACATGATGGACTCATACAATGTGTGAAAAAAGTAATTGTTGCAGAAATCTTTAAAATAATTTTAAAAAACAGGCCGATTTTTGAGGGTAGACTGGAGAGCGGAAACAAATAACATCTTAATTTCAGCTTTACAGTATAGAAACATACCCAAACAAACAGAGCATCCCTGCTGCTAGCCATGTGAGGCCACCAGCCTGGTATGTAACTGTTGTGCTGATCTCAGCCCGGCAGTGTTGGCAGACCATGTGCTTTGGTGTGGGCCCAAAACTTGAATCATTCATCACAATAACTGTGGGCTGCTGAGTGTAGATAGTCTGATAACCTGAAGGTAAAATTGAACACAATGTAGAATTCTAGTTGTGAGTCTTAAAGATTTAAACAAAACTGTCTTGTTCAAATTTAGATGTAACATCAAATTATGTTTCTTCAAATAGTGTTCCAAGATAAATCAACATCATTAAAATGACCATCCAGTCTTATTAATTAAACATGTTGATTCAATTAGTACTTTCGTATCATGCCCTAATAAGGCCAACAACAAAAAATGTGTTTCCGGTCGGCTGACCATCCGTGTTTCTCGTTGCGACCATTGCACTTTTTCCCCACTCCACCCTAAATTTTGTTTATTTTTAATTAAAAAAAATCACATTGCCAAAATTGATTTCTGCATCTAATTGATCCAGCTTTGCCCAGCACTTTGAAGCGCTTGAAATATTATTTGACTTACATATAATGTTAAAAAAAAAAAAATACCTGCCTACCCTAATTTTAAAACCAGTGCAATTGGCCTGAGTAAAACTTCATTAACTTAAACATCACTCACTGAAATACTCATTATCATTAGAATGATGTGCTCAGTAACAAAGAAAGGCAATGCAATTATCATGCAACAAGGTCAGCATAGTGTCTGACCAGTGCTTAAAAAGACAATAGTAAAAACTTCTACACAGTACTGAAGTGATTAATTGTGGGGACTGATTAAAAACGTAACAGAAAATGACAATTTTAAGAAGAAAATGCTTATAAAAAGCTTAGGTAATACTTATTTTGGATAACAAGTATAAAATGTCCACACTCTGCACAACTGTACAAAATTAAAAGTCCTTCATGCCAGGATGCTTTCTGTCAAACTGAGACAAGTTCTGTCAAATGGTTTCTGAGAAGATTATATAACATTGTTTCTATTTGTAGTAATGATGGCCATATTTGATGGTGGATTAACATCATTTGTACTTACTATAAAGCCCTTATTAGCAGGATGTGGTCAAATTTGATAAATTCTGCCGAGAGGTATCTGAGAAGAATTTGTTTAAAGGCTTGTCTGTTATCAGTAACAGTGGCCTTATCTGATGGCAGATCTACATTTTTTTTGTACAAACTTGAAAGGCCTTTTATGCCAGAATACATTCTGAAAGATTGGTCAAATTCTGTTGAGGTTTTTAAAATTAAAAAGTAGTGTCAAGGTTTTTCTATTTTTAGTAATGCAGCCATATTTAACGCTGAATCTGCATCATTTGTACACAACAAAAGCACTTATGCCAGAATGCACTCTGTCAAATTCTGTCACTTCTGCTCATATCTGATGGTAGATTGGCATCGTTAAATTTTGAAAGCTCCCTATGCCAGGAAGCTTTCTATCCAATTTAGTCAAATTCTGTTAAGCAGTATTTTAGAAGACTTTACTTAAAGGGTTTTAAGGTTTTCTATTTTTAGTAACTGTGGATATACTTCATGACTGATTAGCATCATTTGCAGGAACTTCAAAGGCTTTAATGTCAGGAAACTTTCCGTCAAATCTGGTCCAACTCTGGTAAGTGGTTTTTGAGATTAAGTTGCTTATGTTTTTCTATTTCTAGTAATGGTATGTACATTTGATGGCAGATGACATAATTTGTATAACTTTGAAAGAGTTCTATGCCAAGTTGCTTTCTGTCAATTGTGGTCAAATTCTGTTCAGCAGTTTTTGAAAAGTTGTTTAAAGGTTTTTCTATTTTTAGTAACAGCAGCCATATTTGATGACAGGTCGGCATATTTGTATAAATTAAAAGACCTTAATACGAGGATGCTGTTTGCCAAGTTTGGGTAAAATTGGTTCAGTGGTTTTTGAGAAATTGAAAATAACAATTGTTGACAGATGCATGATGGACAATGCACAACACACTGTGGATGCAGAACTTTACCATAACCTCCCTTGGCCTTATGGCCAGATGAGCTTAAAAATTAAGTTCCATGATCCACAACAACAACATTCCTTGCTTTTGCTGCAAAAATATGAAGAAAAAAATGTAGATTCTACCTGAAACAAATATCTAGCAGTAGTTGAGAATTACACACACACACACACACACACACACTTAGTTTTATGTAAATTATTAAGTATTTTTTCATGGATATTTAAATCTTTTGCCTTCACAATGTTCATTCCAGGAATGGAAAATGTGGGATAATTTAGAAAACACAAATATTCTTACCTGTTTCTTGTCTATTCAAGAAAATGTAAACAGACAGCCTAGGCCTATCATTATCAGCCTCCCCCCACCATGAGCCTTCTGTGCTGAGATTTGTACTCCCCATGTTTGAGTGATTTTCCTCAAGAATTTATTGAGGACATTTTCTTTTGTTTACATTTTTTCCTCCCTGCATGCTACTTTGGAAATAAATGTAGCAGTGTTTTTATTGACATTTTCTATCCATGATCATCGACCATGTGTTCTCAATTGATGCCGAAGCTAATCAAAATCAGTAAAGATTTCTGTCAGTCAATGAAACTGATCATCTCATGCTTTTTCAGCAATGAGTGCACTTTATTCAGTAAGCCAGCTTGGGATGCCTTCAATTCAGTTTAAAATCAACTATAACAATCTTTTATATTTATTTTCGGGGTCTTGTCTACATATACCATAGAGGCAACTTTCTTGTGCCAAAGATGACATGAGTCCCTCAAAGGGACTGGTGCTCTATTGGCCGAAAAGAATTTCCAGTAATCAAAGTCTGTTTCTTTCTGTCCTTGTATTCTTTTTGAGTGAAGTCATCTCTGATATTCTAGAAAAACTCCAACATACCAAATTTGGTAACAAAATATTTTCCTACATGTCTAAGCTAGCATGTTCAGATGATAATGTAAGTGCAGTACAAAAGTCTTTGTCATGGCCTTTGACTTTGAACTGGATATCATGGATAGAAAATTACTGAACTTCTCTCAGACAATATTAAGATATACCCACATGCTAAAGTTTAGTTAAATCTATAATGAATATTTTTATTTTTTTAAAAAAAACTGAAGTACCAGTAGTCTTCTAACATATCCACAAACTGGATTTGATAAAACTTCATTCATACTAGTTTGAATTTTCTCTTGCTAACAAGCCAATACTGCTAAAACCCATGCCAAGACCTCAGACATCAAAATCTGTGTCCGAGTGCTGACTATTACCTTGTTCATGAGAATGCAACTAAACACAAAGTCTTGACCAAATTCACTTGTACCCGGTACATGTCACTGTGCTCATAAACTCAATGAAGTACAAAAATGCAAGCAATGACCTCTGCCTTGACACCAAAGTCAATCAGGTCTGGTTTTCAGAACTCTGACACAAAAGTGCAGATATGTTGGCAGACAGATCTGTACCATTTTCATTCAGAACCAATTAAATATTGCAAGAAGTATTTAGTTTAGAAGGAGTAGTGATAACAAACTTGTGTGAATGGATGGACACCATACAGGCCTCTGCATAAACTCTATTGGTCTATGACCAGTAAAGCTAAAAAATATGGGTCAATGGCACAATGGCATAGCCTAAAATGAACTCTGCCTTCAAGCATTTTAACACTTGGGCTGGATTGGTACCGTATATCAATTAACTGGTATAAACTGATATTGCATGTCAAGAAGATAACCAACAATCATTCATAACTGGAATGGTTTAACAAGAAATTTTAGAATTCCAACAAACATATCATAAAAAATTATGTTAAAAATTTTAATGCGTATTGTTAATAAATATCATGAAGTGGATGTTGTGTATCATGATATGTATCATATTGGAAGTGAGCTGCCAATACCCAGCCCTATTTAACACTGGTCTAAAAGTTTTATTATTGATTATGGATCAATCCATATATTAGCAACGATTTTTGTTCAATCAAAGATTGAATCCACACATTGGCAATGTTTTTTGTTCAATCAGGGCTCAAATCCACACATTTGCAACGTTTTTGTTCAATCAGGGATCGAATCCACACATTTCCAATGTTTTTTGTTTAATCAGGGATCAAATGCACACATTGGGAATGTTTTTTGTTCAATCATGGATCAAATCCATTCATTGTCAATGTTTATTTTTAAACATCCACAACAACAACAAACCTTGGTTCTCATGCTAAAATATGACATTCAAAAATGTGGATTCTACACAAGCAAAATATTTATAACAACCTGATAATTTTAGTTCAGTTGAAATTCATAAGAAATATGTTTGTCAACAACATAAATTCCTTTGCCTTTAGCATTGTAAGACTTGTCTGAAACGTATCATTTTTAAATTGTATCCAAATGTAATCAGTCCCAGGACAGGCTTCTGTGAATGAATAAACTGGTCCTGTTACCAGACTTGCCTTGTTGAGGTGGAAACCCAGAATGGTATCCGCTCTGGTAACCTTCTTTGGGTGGCTCATATTTTGGAGGTGGTTCATGTTGGTAAGGCCCTCCAGGTGGTTCCTGATATGATGGAGGGGCACTGGGCTCACCTTTAGAGTTCTCTGATGCCATCAAGTAAAAACTGGAAAACTGCAATAATAGTAATAATAATAATAATAATAATAATAATAAAAAATTATTGTTAATAATTATAATAATAATAAATGTTATTAAAATATGCTTTCTGCAAAACACTATATCTCACATTACCTGCAAACTGATGATGCAGGTTAGATAACTTTCAAAAAAGTTGTTTCAAGTTATGAGCTGTGTAATAATATGTTGCAAAGTTCTGGAGCTTAGATCACATGAAAAATGTAACCTCCTTTTGTCTCTACTTATGCCGAATGTAAATGCAGGTGTGCACATGACTGCCCCAGGTGTACTACTCAGAGAGAAATAAACAAAGCAGCATATCTATCTGTGAAAACAAATGATACAGTATAAGCATTTACTTGTAGTTAGAAGAATATGAACAAATTCTTTTACCTGGAAAAGAGTATTTTTAATGGATATTAAACAACCAGTGTACAAAAAATTAATCACGTACACTATCTAACTGGTAGTGAAGATCACATAGGTGGCATACACTATACAGGTAAATAATCAACCCAAATGAAGATAACATAGATGGCATACACTATACAGGTAAATACTGTCATCAATCCAAATTTTGTTATGGTTGCATATTGGTCCTGTTCATTTATTCTCTGTGTCTACCCCTCCCTCCCCCCCCCCCAAGCTAATATGCATGCATCAACATTCATATTCATTATAAGTCAAGACAAAGATAGGTTACTTTTCTGGTCCAAACAAGTAATTTTTTTCATCTTATCAATATCAAATCTTTGCTAGGCAATCTACAATTGTATACATTAACAGAAAATTGAAAGTTCACAACTTTATCAGATCTATTTAAAGCTTTAAAAAAATTCCATTAAACTTTCTATGTCAAAATTATTTGAACAATATTACTCACTTGGCTTATATAACTTAACAGTTAACCTTTCCGCTAAGCAGGTTTATGTAGTATTGCAAGAACACAACCTACCAGTATGTAGGTATCAGCTCACTAATTATTTTACAGCCAGAGAACCAGTCTACTGGTGGGAGAATAAAAAAAAGAGTACTAAATATTTTGAGATCCACCCATTGGCTAGTAAATGTATTTCATTTTTTTCAATTATTAATGATGTAAATTTCAACGTATGTACTATAGGTGACAACAAAATATATGCTTTTATTTTAATATCCTGTATTTCATTTCCTACTGAAAAAGTATCATATGAACTCTTGGTTTGAGGTTATGCTTTTAGGTGCAGATGAGGGGAATCTCCTGTTTAACAGCACAAGGCTAAACAAAATGCTGCAGAAACACCTGTTTTTATAGGCTGAAAAAATTTTCTCTAACTCTAATGAACGGAAGCATGTTTGATTTGTATGCCAACCTAATGCAGAAATTATTATTTTTTAATATATTGTTATGTATGATGTTTATATAATATTATAAATATTTTAGGAAATTATAAATGTTTCTTCACTTTAATATTTGCTTAAATCTTAATGTTATCAGGAAAAACATGTTTAACTAGTGTCCTTGAATTAGGTTGTTTTGATCAATATGTTTTCTCAATTTGAAGGTCAAGGTTGAATTTTGTTTACAAGTAAAATTCCATTAAGATGACACATGTTCTAGAACATTCTGTCATGTGACCAATCTTTATATATGCCATGTTTGGTGGACATTTATTCAGTTTTGACATTACCATCAGTCTTGTAAAGAGCTATCACAGTTGTGAAAATTCATTCCAAATTCTAAGAGAGGAATTATTTTAAATATTCATTGGATTATAACAGTGCTCATAAACTTTTGGATTTTGGATTTTTAATTGATGATTTTGGAATTTATGTGAACTTATTCAGAGATTTTGGAATACTTCATTTTGACATCAGCACATCAAGATTTCTAGTACATCAGGACTTTGGAGACCATTAGCACATCATAACATTCAAGGACACAGCCGTGAATTCGGAACATTCTATATTTAGGACTTGTGATTAGAACAATCATTCTTATTGGATTATTAGGATTTCAAAACACATTATTGTAAGTGACTTTTTGATTTTTCATTTTAATTATCTAGTAATAAATTGCTTGTTGATTTTTACTTGATTTGTTGGTTTCACTTTCTTTCTGTTACATTTTTCTTAGACCATAGAGTCGTAACAGAAATTGGGGGCTCGTCGTTCCGGGATCTGAATTTCTTTAAAGCATATTAGAGATATTAAATTTATCTTTGAAATTCATATTGATTTTGTCTCTGAATTTTTTTTGTCTTTGGCAAAGATTTTATATAGAGAAATTTTTTTTGTGTGAAACCAACAAGCATTTACTATGGCATCTAATGTTCAGAATTTCATTTCAAAACCTACCCAGGAGGGGTTAGAGTGCATGAGAAAGGATGAGTTGCTCGAGCTTGCCAGAAAATACAGTCTATCTGAGGCAAAAGTATCATTGACAAAACAGGAGATAAAGATTATTTTGATTCAGTATTTAGTAGGAAAGGGAATTTTTGAAAATAGTGCTTTAAGTTTGAAGAGAAAGCCTGTATCTGGTTCTGACAGGAAATTAAGGGAATTAGAGTTAAAGAACCAGATGGATTTAGAATTGGCAAAGCTTCAGATTCAGAGAGAGAGAGAGAGAAAGAAGAGAGGCAGATACAGATGGAGAGAGAGAAAGAAGAGAGGCAGATCCAAATGCAGAAAGAAGAGAGGCAGATCCAAATGCAGAAAGAAGAGAGGCAGATGGAGAGAGAAAAAGAAGAGAGGCAGTTGGAGAGAGAGAAAGAAGAGAGACAAATGCGGATACAGATGGAGAGAGAGAAAGAAGAGAGGCAGATACAAATGCAAAGAGAAGAAAGGGAAATGCAATTTAAGTTAAGAGAATTAGAACTGGCAAACAGAGCACACTCCACTCCTTTAAAAACAAGTTCAGGTTTTGATGTTACTAGATATATTAGGTTAGTACCCCCTTTTCAGGAAAAAGAAGTAGATAAATACTTTCTTCATTTCGAGAAAATAGCTGAAAACTTGAAATGGCCCAGAGAGCATTGGACTTTGTTATTACAAAGTGTACTTATTGGCAAAGCTCGTGAAGTCTACACTTCACTGTCAGTACAACAAAGCACTGATTATGATG
Organism: Margaritifera margaritifera; assembly: GCA_029931535.1. Lineage (NCBI taxonomy): Eukaryota > Metazoa > Mollusca > Bivalvia > Unionida > Margaritiferidae > Margaritifera > Margaritifera margaritifera. The sequence goes on along the minus strand of JAQPZY010001457.1, from coordinate 1,854,138 downwards.
TGGTTAAGGAGTACATCTTGAAAGCTTATGAGTTGGTACCAGAGGCATATCGACAAAGGTTTAGGAATTGTAGAAAAGAAACTGGACAAACTCATGTCGAATTTGCAAGGGATAAAGAACAACTATTTGATAGGTGGTGCTCAGCCAAGAAAGTTGATCAAGCTTATGATAACCTCAGACAGCTCGTATTAATTGAAGAGTTCAAGAGGTGCATCCATAGTGATGTTAAAACCTATCTTGACGAGCAGAATGTGGAAACTTTGGAAAATGCTGCTCGTATGGCTGATGATTATTCCTTGACTCACAAAATTTCATTTGGTAATAAATCGTCCTCTCAGCAGTTTTCTGGTAAAAAACCATTTCAATCTCATTCGAGTACTTCCAAATTTCACAACAGCACAACTGTTAGGAATCAAACATCTGATAAGACTGATCAGAAATCCTTATCTCTTCCTACGTGCACTTATTGTAAAACGAAAGGGCACGTTATTTCTGATTGCTTCAAGTTGAAAAATAAGCAACAGAGTAAAGACAGAGCTTTTCCAAATGCTCTTATTTCTACGAGGTCAAGGTCACGGTCTTGTATTGAAAGCAATACATTTGTTGGGTCAAACAAACCCCAGTCTGATTCTATTTTGGAGGCTTATGAACCATTCATGTCAGAAGGTTCTATATCACTTATTGGTGATTCTGCCAAACCTATCCCAATTAAAATATTAAGGGACACTGGAGCTTCTCAGAGTCTTTTATTATCAGGTACTTTACCTTTGTCTGAGGAGTCTTCTTCAAGTGAAAGTGTTCTTGTTCAAGGAGTAGAGTGCGGCTTTGTAAATGTTCCTCTCCATTGTGTAAATTTGGCATCAGACTTAGTTTCTGGATCTGTGACTGTTGGGGCAGTGACTTCTTTACCCATAGAGGGTGTTCATTTATTACTAGGCAATGACCTAGCTGGAGATAAGGTTGTGGTTAATCCACTTGTAACTGACAAGCCTTGTTTGGATCAGAAAGTTGATCCTGTCGAAACTGAAATCCCTGATTTGTACCCTGCTTGTGCAGTTACTAGAGCTATGGCAAAAAGAGCTCTTGAGAGTGATGTTGATCAGGATATTATTCCTTTAGCTGACACATGTATTGGTCAGTCTTTTGATGAGGTCACTTTTTCCTCAGGTATTGATCAATCAAACGGTATTGATCACAGTGATCCTCTTTTGGCAACTCATTCTCTTTGTTCTACTCAGGGTGACAAACGACAATCTCTTGTCGTTGAACAGGAGCAAGATCCCGAGATATCTTGTTTGTTTCAGAGGGCTATTAGTGAAACTGAAGCCACACAAGTTCCAGTGTGTTACTTTGTGAAAAATGGGGTCCTTATGAGGAAATGGAGACCACCTGATGTACCCGCTGGTGACGAGTGGTCAGTGAGCTATCAAATTGTTGTTCCTAAGTCATATAGACAGGAAATTCTTAATTTAGCCCATGAAACTCCATTGGATGGTCATTTAGGAGTCCGTAAGACTTATCACAAGATCTTGAATCATTTTTATTGGCCGAAACTCAAAAGTGATGTTTCTAAATACTGCAGATCTTGTCACACTTGTCAAATGGTAGGAAAACCCAATCAGAAAATACCTAAGGCTCATTTACAACCTATTCCTGCATTTGATGAACCATTTAGTAGAATAATGGTAGACTGTGTTGGTCCTTTACCTAAAACCAAGTCAGGCAACCAATACTTGTTGACCATCATGTGTACATCTACAAGATTTCCAGAGGCAATTCCTCTGAGAAATATAAAAACTAAAACTATTGTGAAAGCTTTGGTGAAGTTTTTTACACTTGTTGGCCTTCCCAAATCTGTCCAGTCAGATCAAGGGTCAAATTTTATGTCTGGAATTTTCCAACAAGTTATGCATGAATTAGGCATCCAACAGTTTAAATCTTCTGCCTATCACCCTGAAAGTCAAGGTGCTTTGGAAAGATTTCATCAAACTTTGAAGAATATGATTCGATCATATTGCTTTGATACAGAAAAGGATTGGGATGAGGGTGTTCATTTGTTGTTGTTTGCTGTTAGGGAATCAGTTCAAGAGTCGTTGGGTTTTAGTCCCTTTGAACTAGTTTTTGGTCATACTGTCCGTGGACCACTGAAATTATTGAAAGAGAAACTTCTTTCAAATGAAGACTCAATGTTTAATCTTCTTGATTATGTCTCTGATTTCAAATACAAGTTGTCAAAGGCCTGTGAAGTAGCAAGAACTAATCTTCACACTACCCAGTCAAAAATGAAATTAAGGTATGACAGAAATTCACAGGAAAGGAGTTTTAAACCTGGTGACAAAGTTCTGGCTCTCTTTCCCATACCTCAGAATCCTCTTCAGGCTAAATTTTATGGTCCTTATACCGTTGAAAAGAAAGTAAATGACTTAAATTATATCATTAACACTCCTGGGAGACGGAAACAGAAACAACTTTGTCATATAAATATGTTAAAGGAATATTTTGACAGAGATAGCCCAGCTAATTATTCAGTTAATTTAGTTGTACCTGTCCCACACAGTGAAGATATCAACGATGGAATACGATCAGACTATAGTGACTCTGGTATAACCAATCTTCGGAATTCAGAAATATTGAACAACCTAGACCAGAAACTTTCACATCTACAACAACAGGAAAGAAATGAACTAAAACAGTTATTACATGACTATGAGCACTTGTTTCCTGATGTTCCAACACGAACAAGTAAAATTTATCATGACGTTGACATTGTAGATTCTGCGCCTGTGAAACAGCATCCTTATAGGATGAATCCTCTCAAACAGAACTATCTGAAGAAAGAAATTCAGTATTTACTGGAGAATGATTTCATAGAACCAAGTAAAAGTAACTGGAGTTCACCATGTATTCTTGTTCCCAAGCCAGATAATACATTCCGTATGTGTACTGACTATAGAAAAGTCAACAGTGTCACCAAAACTGATTCATTTCCAATCCCAAGAATGGACGATTGCATTGATAAAATTGGAAATGCGGAATATGTCACCAAGTTTGACCTTTTAAAAGGATTCTGCCAAATTCCACTGACGGAAAGGGCAAAAGAAATTTCAGCATTTGTAACTCCAGATGGTCTTTATCAATATAAAGTCATGCTGTTTGGAATGAAAACTTCACCTGCAACGTTTCAACGTCTGATGAACATGATAACATTTGGTCTTGATAATTGTGACGCTTATATCGATGACGTCATTATCTACAACAACACCTGGGAAGATCATTTGGAAACCATTCGAAAATTCTTCGATCGACTATGTGATGCGAATCTGACAATTAATTTGAGCAAAAGTGAGTTTTGCCATGCTTGTGTCACATTTTTAGGACATATTGTGGGACAAGGTCAAGTTAAACCTATAGAAGCTAAGGTTAAAGCTATCTCTGAATTTCAAGTTCCAATTTGTAAAAAGCAACTGATGCGATTTCTAGGTATGGCTGGATATTATCGGAAATTTTGTTCCAATTTTTCCAAAATTGCTGAACCTTTGACAAGTTTATTGAGTAAGAAAACCAAATTTCATTGGTCTGACAAGTGTCAGGAATTTTTTGACAAGTTAAAGGCCATGCTTAAGAATGCACCAGTTCTTTCTGCACCAAATTTTAGCCAATCATTTAAATTATCTGTTGATGCAAGTGATGTAGGGGTTGGTGGAGTATTGATTCAGGAAGACAAAAGTGGTGTGGATCACCCTGTGTGTTATTTTTCTAAAAAACTAAACAAGCACCAGAAAAATTATTCCACAATTGAGAAGGAATGTTTGGCTTTGATATTGGCTTTACAGCATTTTGAAGTGTATGTCACCTCAGCTCTTTCTCCAATTATTGTGTACAGTGATCACAATCCCCTTACTTTCATCAACAAAATGAAAGATAAAAATCGGAGATTGTTGAGATGGAGTTTGATATTGCAGGAATATAACATTGACATCAAACACATCAGAGGAAAAGACAATGTGATTGCAGATGCACTCTCACGTGCCTAGAAATGTAATATTGCTTGATGTAATTAAGTCTAGTATCATAAAACATGTTCTTATGTAATTTTGGTTATTAAAGTATTAGATGTATATTCAAAAGAAAGCTTTATTACATAAATCTTTCTTTTTCTTTATGAGGGGAGGTGTTATGTATGATGTTTATATAATATTATAAATATGTTAGGAAATTATAAATGTTTCTTCACTTTAATATTTGCTTAAATCTTAATGTTATCAGGAAAAACATGTTTAACTAGTGTCCTTGAATTAGGTTGTTTTGATCAATATGTTTTCTCAATTTGAAGGTCAAGGTTGAATTTTGTTTACAAGTAAAATTCCATTAAGATGACACATGTTCTAGAACATTCTGTCATGTGACCAATCTTTATATATGCCATGTTTGGTGGACATTTATTCAGTTTTGACATTACCATCAGTCTTGTAAAGAGCTATCACAGTTGTGAAAATTCATTCCAAATTCTAAGAGAGGAATTATTTTAAATATTCATTGGATTATAACAGTGCTCATAAACTTTTGGATTTTGGATTTTTAATTGATGATTTTGGAATTTATGTGAACTTATTCAGAGATTTTGGAATACTTCATTTTGACATCAGCACATCAAGATTTCTAGTACATCAGGACTTTGGAGACCATTAGCACATCATAACATTCAAGGACACAGCCGTGAATTCGGAACATTCTATATTTAGGACTTGTGATTAGAACAATCATTCTTATTGGATTATTAGGATTTCAAAACACATTATTGTAAGTGACTTTTTGATTTTTCATTTTAATTATCTAGTAATAAATTGCTTGTTGATTTTTACTTGATTTGTTGGTTTCACTTTCTTTCTGTTACATTTTTCTTAGACCATAGAGTCGTAACAATATTAGCATTAAGTAGTATGAGAAATGAATTACATGTAGTGGTCCAATTCCTGTAAACTATCTACCAAACTTTATATAATGTCAATTTTACCTAATTTACTATAATCTGATAAAAAAATTATTTCCAAAGATAAAGGCATAATTAATATATACACATTCTCTTGTCCATAATTAAAGTCATCCAAGATCTTTAAAAGTTAAGATTATAGACAAAGCCTTAAATTGTGGTCTACAGAGTTACATGGCTTTTAAATGAATTGAAATTATAATTTATTTATTGTTTTTATTTTTTGAGGTCCTGTTGTTTTTTTTTACTCTTGGTAATTAAATCTGGAAGTGTTTCAGAAGAAAAGCGTATTGGGGTATTTTTTTTATTAATGGTTAATAACAGAAAAAAGTTTACAAATAATTTGCGAGTAATGGCATTGAATATTTGAAATGCCATAAAATAGTGCACTATAGATGTGATAAAATATAAATGATAACAGTGACCTATACATGTGGTAAAATATAAATGACAAATGTTTTAGGTATATTAACACAGTAATAGCAGCAACAGTCAAACTCTATTTCACAAAGCATATCAAACTTGCTTCTAATGTGGCAGAGTTTTTAGAAATAATTATCTGCAAACAAATTAAAAACTTGACATGGTTTTTACAAGAAATATGTTCCTAATGGAACAAAATCAATATTTGAAGAAAGAAAAAAAAATTACTTGCAAATAAATATCTATAACTGTAACAGAAATTCTGATCCTTAATTACAACACTGCACATAGATCATGCTAGCAGGCAATTGCACATTTTATCTAATAATATATATATTTTATACTGTTTCTTTAGTTACAAATGACAAATTATTCATTTTATTCCCTAAGGTGTATTATTTTGCTAATGTTTAAAAAAAAAACTATTCTACTGAAATTTACACATTTTGTATTATAAAATTTTTTTTTTTAAAATATCTGTTTTGCATGATTTTTACTAGGGGAAGGACTCTGTAACCCTAAATCTGTGATTCTCAAAAGTCAGTATCATGGGTGCGGTGCCCTTGCTTTACTTTACAAGATAGGGAAGAACGATACTGTAAAGAAAAACAAAACTAATTGCATTACTGCAATGATTTGAGAGCTATTTCTAAGATTTCTGAATTTCATTAACATGCACAGCTTTTGCTCATAATACAACTCACTAAACATCCTGATGATTTAAGTTGTTTCACCAAGGTGACTCAAAATCAGATAAAAAAATACTTTCTCTAGAGTGGTAACAAGTTGAGTCCATCTGATGGAAGATCACCTCAATAATATGTGTGGATCTTGCTCTTTCACAAACTCATGTGAGATTTTGATCATATAAGTCTATATTCCAAGTTTGATCAAAATATGATCACAAATATGGCTTCCACAATAGTAATAAGCTCTGTCAATCAGATGCAAGATCACCTCATTAATATGCAAGACTCTTGTTCATTATTGAACTTGTCAGAGATCTAGATGATATAAGCATATATTCCAAGTTTGATCAAAATTAGATCAGAAATATGGCATCCAGTGTATTAACTTATGAGCATATAGACATCATAAGAAGTCTTCTGGTGAAAACCCCATGTCAATATGACTTTTCGTTAGGAGGAGTAGCAATAACAAGATTTTCAAGCTAGCTGTGGTGGTGGCCATATTGGACATCAAATTGGCACAATTTTCAGTTAAGACCAACTAGACATCATAAAAAGTCTTTTAGTGAAAACCCCATGATGAGTAGCAATAACAAGATTTTCATGATGGCTGCTGTGGCAGCTATATTGTATGTCTGAGCAGCACCATTTTTTATTTATCACCAACTAGATCATGGGATGAATGTGTGTGTAAAGTTTCATGGCAATCCTCCATGTAGTTTAGGAGGAATAGTGATAACAAACTTGTGCTAATGGACAGACGACAGACAACAGACCATCCCATCCCATAAACTATCTTGGTCTATGACCAGTAAAGCTAAAAAAAAAGCAAGTTGATGACTTATTTGACAACTTATGTTTTGTATAGTGAACAGATTACTTTGTAGTACATTATCATTAAATGATGACATGTCAGTAATATACATGTAAACAACAATAAATATAAATAATAATATTGATCAGAGAACAAAGAAAAATTCAAGTTCTAATTAAATTCCCACAACTGCCAATTACATGGTTGCTTAATGAAAATATCTACGTTTCAAAGCACAACCACCTGTATATAAGCCCCATGTTGCTTAAAATAATTTTGGGGTAAAAATGTTGAGGCAATTGACTTCATTTCCATTATAAAGGATTTACTGTATTTACCATTAAAATATTCTTGTGAAATATGCATTCTATCAGTAGATTTCTTCAGGTTTTGTGCTGTGGTAATGTTTCATGTAGTACCGGTATGTATATGCTTTGATACATACAGTAAAGCATGTTAGCTAGTACTACTTGTACCCGGTATATTGCAGCTGAAAGAGCATCCTCTGAAATAGCAGACATAGGCCAAAAATTGAAAGTGTAAACCCAATGACACTCATTTGTGTATCGTAAACACTGTGTCAACCCAATGATACTCCTGTGTGTATTGTAAACACTGTGTCAACCCAATGACACTCCTGTGTGTATTGTAAACACTGTGTCAACCCAATGACACTCCTGTGTGTATTGTAAACACAGTCAACCCAATGGCACTCCTGTGTGTATTGTAAACACTGTGTCAACCCAATGACACTCCTGTGTGTATTGTAAACACTGTGTCAACCCAATGACACTCCTGTGTGTATTGTAAACACTGTGTCAACCCAAAGACACTCATGTGTGTATTGTAAACAGTCAACCCAATGGCACTCCTGTGTGTATTGTAAACACGGTTTCAACTCAATGACACTCCTGTGTGTATTGTAAACACTGTGTCAACCCAATGACACTCCTGTGTGTATTGTAAACACTGTGTCAACCCAATGGCACTCCTGTGTGTATTGTAAACACTGTGTCAACCCAATGACACTCCTGTGTGTATTGTAAACACTGTGTCAACCCAATGACACTCCTGTGTGTATTGTAAACATTGTGTCAACCCAAAGACACTCATGTGTGTATTGTAAACAGTCAACCCAATGGCACTCCTGTGTGTATTGTAAACACGGTTTCAACCCAATGACACTCCTGTGTGTATTGTAAACACTGTGTCAACCCAATGACACTCCTGTGTGTATTGTAAACACTGTGTCAACCCAATGAAACTCATGTGTGTATTGTAAACACTGTGTCAACCCAATGAGACTCCTGTATGTATTGCAAACACGGTGTCAACCCAATGACACTCCTGTGTGTATTGTAAACACTGTGTCAACTAAATGACACTCCTGTATGTATTGTAAACACTGTGTCAACCCAATGACACTCCTGTGTGTATTGTAAACATTGTTCTAACCATATACTTATTACATTTGTTTTATGTATCAAATGTGCAAGAGGAGGGTGGGGATAAGGGTGCTTATAAGAATGACAATTTACCTCAAATATTTACTCTAAAAATAGAACAGACCTAATTCTTGAAGATCTAGATCTCAGTTGGTGAGGCACCATGTTATCGATGACCAACAAGGGTTAAGTTGTGCAATATCATAACAGGCATTCTCATTACATGGGAAGTATTCTTCACTCAAAAACATCAACTATAATGTCAGAAATAACTATATACCATAATCATAAAAATAAGAAGATTTCATGGAGTAAGTGATGTGGCTCTTATTCATGGCAGGTTTGATTTATTCACCGGTTTAGCAGCAACTTTTCTGTATATTTATCAGTGTAATATTTCATATTGTATTCACCAAGTATATGTACAGCTTCTCATTAAATATTCATTCCACATAAAAACGAGGCTGACCACAGTGTTGTGTATCAGGTAATATAGCAGGCAGAGATAAACAGTGACAGCATTGGTTTCATTAAGAAATTAAATGAGAAACAAAAATGCTTTCTTGGAAGAGCTGCTGATTGCTAAAATAGGGGTGATTGAATGGTAGTGCTTTGCAACTTTTCGCTCCTGATTTTCAAGCTAGGAAATTGTACATTTTCCATTTGGCTTGATTGTATCATAGGTGTATGTTAAGGTTTATTGTTGCATTGTTTCTTTTGTTTTCTAAATTTAAAAAATGGCTTATACCTGGACTATTTAGGTTTTGACACTTATTATTTAATGTGGCAGAAAGAACAAGCAAATTCATCTTTGGGGTTCAGTGCTCAAGGAAATTTGTTCCCGACACAGGCCCAGGGCAAATAACTTTTAAAAAATCACTTGCCCTTACTCAAAAGCCATATTTTTTTACTACTATTTTGACTCACCGTGCCCCTCCTGAAAAATTAAATGGTCTGTTCCTTATACTTGTGATACTGTTCATGAGACTGCACCCTCATTCACATCGTGCTGTAGAGGAGTTCACAACTAACCTGATTTCCAACAATTTCATAACTTCTGCATGCTCTGGTGTGAAATTCTAAATATTTGTGGCATACGCCTCTGCTCTTGCAATCTCTGACTATATGCCTTCAGCTATGCCTTCAGGTCAATGTACAGTCTGTGTATTTTATCGCGATCTGTTGGAATGAGTATTCAGGGGCCATTAGTTTTGTGTTCTGAACACTGCAAAAATCTCCGTGTTTCTCTATCAAAGTTAAAAATATAAATGAAGCTGAAGAGGCATTGGTCTTTTTCTATTTCAATCAATCAGTAAAAACAGTAGCTGCAAGTTTTGTAATTAGTTTGTGTGATAGTACTGGTGATGTGTCACAATTACAGAAAACACTCCGTATCAATAGAATCAGCGACTACCAACTCTTTGAACAAAATGGATTAAAATATAATGTAATTATCTCAATCATTTAGGGTGAAAATCATTGTATTGGGTTTTTAACAAGTTGCTAATCCCCCAGTTTAGCTTAATTTTCAAACAGTCGTATAGGTAGTGCTCTATATATTGAACCAGTGATGCATTACCAAATTAGCGTGACCAAGGGACAGCTCATTACTATTCATGCTGTACGAGTGAGTGCCTATTATAGATAGCCAATGAAATATGGAGAAGAGAAATAGTATTGTTCCACATTTATAGGTCATGTGCTTTGCTTTGTACACATATAGCTTTCAATACAATTAAACAGATGATCTTCAAATTATTCTTCACTGTGTTTAGACATAACATTCATGTCATAAGTGTTTTTCTCTAAAATCTGATAAATTTTATGCCAATCTCTTAAGTTTCTGACCATGTTTGACCTTGCAAGGAACATACATGTGTTGACCTAATTCATGATACAAGTTGTAAGATGTAAAATTTGTGTCATAAGTGTTTCATTCCAAAATCTGATACATTTTTATGCCAATCTCATAAGTTTCTGACTGTGTCTGACCTTGCAAGGAAAGTACATGTGTTGACCTAATTCATGATACAAGTTGTAAAAGATAGCACCAATAGAATTTCCAACACAGTTTTCGGAATTTTATCAATTGGTTTGGTTTCAGAATGTTACATCTTGGATTCTCGTGCAATATTGGCAGCAATTAGAAAAATAGCTGACACTGTCTACATTAAGCTGTGTTTATTTTACCACATCTATGTGCTACCCGTTTTTTTTTGGACTGGCAGATGAAAAGGAAGTATGCATTGCATACTTTCTCGCCACAGTTGTGTCTGTGTAAACAACCATTTGCATATGTAATTTTTGCTCCATAAAGATGGAAAATAGTATAAATAGGTATAAATTTGTGAACAAGTTCAATTTACATCGTATTTTGCTTTAAATTAGTGCAGAAACAGTTTGAGTTTTGCAACTAATTTTCAAGAACTTTAATTTTTCCAGCCTCTGTTCCTTCTGGTTAACCAGTTCTGTTCATGTCCACTGTTGTGTACTCATTAGATTTCAAGTTAAAATAACACTTTTTGATACTGGATTGAGAACGACTTCATAACAGTATTTCTTTCAAGAGAAAAAAAGAATAAAAGCTGTCACATGCAATCAATACAAGTAAAAACATTCTGTTAAAGGTATATTGGATAACTGCAATGTAACCTCACAGTCCATGGAGTGATAACATGTAAGTGGCTTCACATCATATTTGTTAAAAAAAAAACCTGTGAAAGGTAATGATTTATCTGTAAGAATAACAGAAAATAGCACCAAATGAAATGATCCATCATAATTAATTATATTAGATGATGTAATAAGACCATGGGTGATTCCAAAAATGTCAAATGGGAAAGAAAAATCATTTCATGTATGTAACAAAGGTCACAAAATTTAAATTACCCAAAATGGTGTCCTGTTACATCACCAACCAATTAAGGATTAGTTTTCATATACTGAACCAAATGTTCAATATAGTAATTAAGATTGATTCTTTGGTGTTTCCGTTATCACACAATCACAACATCAGTTGGATATCACACAATCACAACATCAGTTGGATATTTTCAATGATGTTGAGAATATTGTAGGACAAAAATCCCATTGGTGTCTTACTTTTCATCTTTTTCTGAACCAAGAAAAATTAACTTTTTACACAGTACCAATGAAGGACTATCTCCATTCATACGGAAATAAATTGCCCATATCTAGTGTTTCAAAATTAAGTAGCATGGGCAACTTAAAATAAGTATGAAAATTTTGGAAAAACTTGTCAGAGATTAACACTTATTTGTTGACCGCCCTAACTTCGCGCCTGTCCTGGATTCTCGCGACCTCACGCACTTGCTTTGAGATTGTGATGTCATCAACTGGGTCACATGGTTTCGTTGACAGTGACAGTAAGTGCTGATTAAGAAATATTTGATGAAATGAAATTTAAATACATACTACAAATTCAAATTTAAAAAACACAATGAAAATGGCCAATTTTACTAATGTCATATTTACCTCAACTTTGTGTACCAGTGGCATGAGTGTTAGCCGTTCAAGCCATGGCCGCTGTTCACATGTTGGTTTGCTTTACCTTTTGATTAGCGGGAAGCCAGTGACAGAGATTATTTAGACAGCAAAGGCAATGTAAAAATGTGGTCACTATAACATACACTTCTTATATCATGTTAGTAAAAATAAATACGATTATAAACTATATAGTATGAAATTTTTCATTTAAATATTTTAATACAAGGAAAAAAAATCTTTGTTATGAAATAGCATGAAAAAAATCTGTTAACAATTTACTGTATCTTTAAATATGATAATTTTATCAGACTGCTTGAAAAAAAACAAAATTAAAAAATGCATCATATTTTTTTCTTTGATATTTTTGTTATCATTATTCATAAGTGTTTTATTGCAGTCAATATGCATTTGAAAGAAATTAAATATCACATTGCCCAAATTGTCACATTCCAATCTTACGTCACGTGGACTTTATGTCAGGGGCACGAAGCATGGATGTCCTTTCGGAAATAGACAAATTTTGACAAGATCTGAAAAACGATTGCTCGCAAGAATTTGGAGAGTGAATAAAAAATTATCAACGATGAATAAATTAAGTAGACATAGTTGAACACTTTCTATGGCGATTTCAATAGATTCTCGCAATATTAAATATACTGTAAGCGTTAAAATTAACGTTGATGGCACGAACCACGGTAGTTACAGGTTATTTTATGACATATAATTCTGTACCAGATGTGTATGGGGTGTGGTCTGAAATAAAATTATTATTTCTCAATATAAAGCATACGCCATTATATTAATCTAGCATCATCAGAGAAAGAAAGGAAAAAACGATGCATTATAGAAACACATATGAAAATTTCAAGGCCTGGTACAGTCCGTAACCCTAGAATATACTCATATTCCATTTCTTCGTGAGTGAAAATCAAGAAAGCAGTAAGAAAAACAAATATATAAAACATTCACGATTAACTAACCTTCAAAAGTAAGCAATATATCGACTTCGCCTGATCTTCTGATCACTTCTTCTTCACTTTTATTTTAGTGTCAGGTTAAATGTTTACAAAGTTCGGTCTTGTGACGTTGTGTCACAACAACTTCCGGTTAATACGAGCACTGATATAACAAGAATTATAGAAAACGGAAGGTAAGCTGAACCTACATTGAGATCGGGTATGCAACTGACACGTTTAGCCTAATATATATTTATCTCTCTATCTGTCCCCTGGAATTAGTACCCAGTGCTGGGTTATAAACTTCGGGGTGAGTGGAAGCTTTAGCAGCTATGAATGAGTTGAGTTTTTTTGAAGCCCTTGTCTGTCTCTGCACGAGTATACTACTGGCTTACAATCCCGTTTGTTTGTAGCCACCTATCGATTTGAAAAACGAAAAGCATCAAGTTGATAAAAAAAATGCACAAAAACTTAGTAATTTCATTTATCAGTTTATAATTTCTAACTGATTGTCGCCATAGGGACCTTAACAATGTTAACTTATTAGCATTTCAAACCAAATGGAAGCTGTCGATATAAACAAGCAGACAGACTGATCTCTGTTCTTTTCTGGGTTCTAGAAAAGTCCATTTCATTATAAACTGTGTTGTCTGCATCCTATATTTGCAATGTTTAATTTTAATATTTCTAAAAAAATTGAACAAATAAAATTGAAGAACTCTTCCATACATGTGTTCAAAGAGATGTAACTCCTAAATTTAGGTAATTATTCAAAGCTTACCGAAGACTGTGATCCACGTCACATCTATAGTCTGAAAACATATACTCGCCCATGCAAATATGGTGACCGTGTCACTAAAGATACTCCCGTTTAGTTTGAAACGCCAATAAGTTGACATTGTTAGGGACCCCCTGGCGATAATCACGTTATAAATTATAAATTGACTGTAGCCATTAATTCATAATAAAGCTAATAGACTGTCTTTGATTTTTTTTTCAATTGCATTAATGTCTTGTTGTAAATATGGGTCTCAAATAAATGAACCATATTCTAGAATTGAAGGTGTCAAAGGCTGCTAACCTTTTGCAGTCCATAAATCAGTGTTTCAAATTACACCTTAAGATTCCTATTTCTGACTTGGCTTTTCTTGCAAATGTTTCTTGTATGTGTCCTCCAGATGAACTCATCTAATATTGCTATAATAAAGATGAATTTGATTTAGCTTGTTCTAGAATTATATTGCCCAACTGAAAGAAAAATATATAAAAGGTTTCTGATGCTTAGTATGTAACACGTCTCTACATTAACTTACATGCCCTATTTTTTTGCCTAGTCTTCAATGGCATCTACGTCTTTTTAAGGGGTTATATAGTCTTAATTTCATCTTTTTTATCGATAAAGTAGACAAACAGCGTCAAAAAAGCAAACACTTGAAACTACAGGCATTTAAAAGATCGTTTATGTGACACATAAACATAAGTGGACCTAATACTATTCCCTGGGGTACTCCTGAGTCGACATGTACATTCTTGGAATGTTCACGTTCAACCACTAGATCTATCTATATTTAAGGAACGATGACAACCATCCTATCATACGGTCTCTAACTCCATAGGAATACATTTTATGTAGTGGCTTGTCGTGAGAGACAGTATAAAACTCTTGTAACAAATCCAAGATGGCTGTATCAACTGGAGTATTAAATAATGATTTACAAGGTTATGGAGAGTTTTAAGTGATTGGTTCAGTAGAAAATCCAGATCTAAAACCATGATTCAGACTATTAAAGCCACTGCATTTGTGTCACAGTCTTCTAATATACGGTTTCTTATGATATGTTCTAAGATTTGACACGAAACAGAAGTTAATGACAATGGACGATAGTTCTCCGCCATATGTTTATCTCTTTTCGTAAACAGAGGTGTGACATTGGCATTCCTCCAATCATGTGGCTTATCCTAGATGAAGTCAACAAATAGACAACCATAAAAAATTAAATACGGGCTGCATCGCACAAGGCATACACTTCGGATGTAATCGACGAAGTGTCAAAAAATAAACTCATGGCTCGCGGAACGTGACCAGCTCATGAAAAATCTCGCTGGGAATTCATTAAAAGCTGTGTGTGTTCCTATTCTTTGTCTTTTGAACCGTCCAAAAAACAAAGTACAAGCCTGTGAACATATATATATATATGAGCAGCCAAATTTTCTCTGTTTCAATTTGCTTTATTGAATTTGTACAAAATATACAATTTGATCCAATTCGCTATTTTTTTTGGAACTATTATTTTAAAGTGGCTGACTTTACTATCGCTTGAAAACATCAATTTCAGGAATAGCATAAAAGCACAGAAACATAAGGTTATATTTTATACATCTCTGCTTTGTCTTAATCCTCTCGAAATGACCCCATCTGATAGAGCGGTAAAAGAACGCTGCAGAAAATGTATTAATTTATTTATTTAATTAAAAGGATACTGTTACGAACATTTTCGCATAGAATGTAAGTCTGTAAACCACGGCAAAACCCATGTCGTTTACAACACATAAATTGCAATTATCCATGCTCGTCTTTTTACACTTTCGCAGGTTTTAATTAAGTATAGTTGTGTAACATCTCCTCCTTCCCTCCTCGCGGCCATCGCTGTTACAGAACTGGTATGAATTTGAAGAGAGGATGGAACGGAGTGACTGACGAACCACGATTGTTATACCGGCATACTATAATCGCCAAGTAAAACATTAAACTTGCATCTGGGCACATAATACGTATCATTGTAATAGCAGACCAAAGCACACAAAGAATAAAACTGGGACGCCCGTGTCTTAAACCTCAGTCGGGGTTCAATAAGGTAACAGTTAGTAATATTCTGTGTTACTCAGTTAGTGACTTTTGATAACAATTAGTTACATTTTTCTCTGCATAAACAGTCATGCCTAAACACTGGGACATGTGAAATTGAACACAGCATGTAGAAAGCAAACACACTACCGAGATATGTGCGAGGTTAATACATTCAAAACAACAAGTCAATCGTCAGAAGAAAAACAGAAGGAGGATATTCATCAGCTAGAATAAAAAAACATTGTGGTCGAAAGTCTGGTTATATCAGACAGAAAACTAGCAACAGAAGAGGTATACAGGCTACTCGCAAATGAACTGACCATGCAAAAAGTAAAATAAGACAGTTTGTTCCAACATATACATGACATAGGATCAAGTTGGAACAGATTTCTTATTTCGCAAAAGACAGAGCAAAAGAATTGAAGGAATATGGGAGAATCGTGAACAAATGGAGACCATGGAAAAAGAAGACAAAGCAAAGAAGCTAAAAAGGAAAATATATCATTTATGACACTGTCTATATCCAATGTGTTTCTTATATGTATCGGGAATGTCATTTATAAATTGGAGTAATTTCAAAACCAACTGAACAAAGCAAAGATAAATAGATAAACGGCAAAGTCTGGACACAACTCAACGTCAGAGACTGTGCCTACAGCATGCGTGCAAAGAAAACCAAGTGTACAATACGAAACCAACTATTACATCCCTTAAATGTTGTAGAGTGTTTGTATTTTAAATGTCAAAGCCATAGGAAATATAATTTACCACACATCATTGGACAGTTATAACACTTTCATACAGCATGTTGCTGAAAAAACTAGTCAATTACAAGATAGGTCCACCGTCTAAATTCTCTTTTGAGAAGTTACTTAGACTGCTACTGCCTTTGTCTATGTCTGAATTTACCAAGGACTATTGAATTGTTCACGATTTTGTTGCTTTTTTAGTGATTTTTGTTTCTGAATCATTTTTTACAATATGTGCAACTTTGTATGTGTTTCAAAAGTCTGTAATGTATTGTAATAAATGTTGCATTCTGCCAATGTAAGAATTCAATTCTTCTACAGCTTTGCATGTGGTAGATGTTGTTATGATGCTAACTGAGACAATTAGAATTTTGTTTAAATTTGTATAGCTGATATATATTGCTTGGTGCAACATATCAAGTGAGGCCATATCAGTGCATGTACATTTGCTAAATAATACCCTCGAGTCTAGCTGATTTAGTAATCTTTTGATTTATGAAATAATACCCTCAAGTCTAGCTGGTCTAGTAATTTTTAATGATTTTTCTAACACTCCAAGTGTGATTGGTTTTGTAATACGTTTAATGATTTTCAAAACGCCAAGAAGGTTTGCTAGTCTAGTAATTCTTAATTTAGATTTTAATGCTCTCGTTTCCCTATACAAGATGTAAAAAAAAAACACAAAGTATGAGTGGTCTATTCATTTTTATTTTTTTATTTTAGTGTTCTCTTATCTCTGTATGAGATGGTAATACACAAAAATGTGACCTACAAGTACTGCTACTCTATTAACTTATGATTTTGGTTTTTAATATTCCCGTATATATGAGTGCTCCAGAGTGTGCAATATGTACATTTCTTTAAAAGTCTCGTTCCTAACTACAACTTCTGACCCTCATGTGGAATTTATATATCCCACACCAATGCATTGGACGGATTATATTAATCCTACATTGGTGTAATCACGTTTGCACAGTATAACCTATCTTCGTTTCAACCAAATGTTTTTAAGGATTTTATACGTTTTACCTTTATCTTTCATTGTATACACCTTTTAAAATTTTTTAAACTTCTGTAACTTTTAACTTTTATCGTTATGTACTTAATGTTTTTATGGGGGGGGGGGTATCTTCCAATATGTCTTTTCAGGTTGCAATTCCTTATAGCCAGTATTGTGTTAACGTGCAACAACAACTGCAACTACTACTACTACTCCTACTACTATCCTCCTCCTACTTCTACTACTCCTCCTCCTACTACTACTACTATTACTACTCCTCCTCCTCCTACTACTACTATTACTCCTACTACTCCTACTCCTACTACTATTAATACTACTACTCCTCCTACTATTACTACTACTACTACTACCATTACTACTACTACTACTACTACTATTACTACTACTATTACTACTACTACTCCTACTACTACTACTATTACTACTTCAACTATCATTTCTACTACTACTCCTACTACTACTACCATTTCTACTATAACTCCTACTACTACTACTATTACTATTACTACTACTTCTACTACTATTACTACTACTACTCCTACTACTACTACTAATACTATTACTACTGCTACTACTACTACTCCTAGTACTACTACTAATACTATTACTACTCCTACTACTACTACTAGTCTTTATATTTCTCTCATGTATGTATGTATGTATGTATGTATGTATGTATGTATGTATGTATGTATGTATGTATGTATGTATGTATGTATGTATGTATGCATTCATGGATGTATGTAATATGCAGTTCTGTACATTCGTTTTACCTGTTGTTTTTAGCTTATATAGCTAGTTTTGTAGAAACATACATGCTTAAATTACTAACATGTTGCATTGAAATCTTTCTTTGAATTATACAATATGTACATGCATTATTAAAAATGCCATCATGTGACCTTGACACATGAGTATGAATTCAACTACATGCTTGTGTAAAATTGCAAACATGTTCCATTGACGTCATAGTATGAATTTTACAACATGCATGATTAAAATTGCCAACATGTTATATTGACGTCTTAGTATGAATTCAACTACATGCTTGTGTAAAATTGCCAACATGTTCCATTGACGTCATAGTATGAATTTTACAACATGCATGATTAAAATTGCCAACATGTTACATTGACGTCTTAGTATGAATTCAACTACATGCTTGTGTAAAATTGCCAACATGATCCATTGACGTCATAGTATGAATTTTACAACATGCATGATTAAAATTGTCAACATGTTACATTAACGTCTTAGTATGAATTCAACTACATGCTTGTGTAAAATTGCCAACATGATCCATTGACGTCATAGTATGAATTTTCCAACATGCATGATTAAAATTGCTAACATGTTACATTGACGTCTTAGTATGAATTTTACAACATGCATGATTAAAATTGTCAACATGTTACATTGACGTCTTAGTATGAATTTTACAACATGCATGATTAAAATTGTCAACATGTTACCTTGACACATTAGTATGAATTCAACTACATGCTTGTGTAAAATTGCCAACATGTTCCATTGACGTCTTAGTATGAATTTTACAACATGCATGATTAAAATTGCTAACATGTTACATTGACGTCTTAGTATGAATTCAACTACATGCTTGTGTAAAATTGCCAACATGTTCCATTGACGTCTTAGTATGAATTTTACAACATGTATGATTAAAATTGCTAACATGTTATATTGACGTCTTAGTATGAATTCAACTATATGCTTGTCTAAAATTGCCAACATGTTCCATTGACGTCATAGTATGAATTTTACAACATGCATGATTAAAATTGCCAACATGTTCCATTGACGTCTTAGTATGAATTCATCTACATGCTTGTGTAAAATTGCCAACATGTTCCATTGACGTCTTAGTATGAATTTTACAACATGCATGATTAAAATTGCCAACATGTTACATTAACGTCTTAGTATGAATTCATCTACATGCTTGTGTAAAATTGCCAACATGTTCCATTGACGTCTTAGTATGAATTTTACAACATGCATGATTAAAATTGTCAACATGTTACATTGACGTCTTAGTATGAATTTTACAACATGCATGATTAAAATTGTCAACATGTTACATTGACGTCTTGTACGACTTTTACTACATGCATGCATAAAATTGTCAACATGTTACCTTGGCATATTAGTATGAATTCTACTACATGCATGCATAAAATTGCCAACATGTTACATTGACGTATTAGTATGAGTTTTTCTACAGGTATGCTTAAACTTTCCAACATGTTACCTTGACATATTGGTTTGAATCTACAAATGTAACGTATCTTAATGCTCTTACCTTAAGTTTATGTCTTATTTTGTCAGTTCAATAGCTCTTGAGAGGTAATGTTACTTCAGTTTATAAATGTATACCGACTTTAGATAGTCGTTTTAGTCTTATCAAAAAAGGTCCCATATTAAAAGAGCTTAAAAACAAACAAAAAACAAAAAAAAAAACAAAAACATGAATGGACGAAGTTTCTAATACAAAACTTTTAGCAAAAAAAAAAAAAAAAAAAGTCGTTTTCAATCGACCAAATTGTACACCCGTGGGAATCAAATACATCCCAGGGTGCTTCGAGATAAGATGTAAATTAGGTAAGGGCATCGCATAAAAAGGTTTGTTAAATAAATATTTCCAAAAAGTCGTGTTTTTAAAACCTTTCTAGCATAATACTAAAGATGAAAGCATGAAAGAATAAATTTCGACACGAATTTTTATGATAGATATATGTTGGTGTAATTCTGCGATGATAGAGATGAAACAAGGAACAATCAGCAAAGTTTGAAAATTCTAAATTTATTCGTAGTATAGTGGGGGTAAATAGACCCAAGGTGGGGCACTATACACCCGTACGGGAAAATAACATGTGGGGGGCACTATAGGCCCAAAATGGGTCTGTAGAGGCCCATTTGTGAAATGTACATGTGGAGGGCACTCTAGACCCCAAAATTGTAACAGTGTTGTAAGTGGCTGACCTCACAGTGTTCTAAGTGGCTGACCTCAGTGGGAGTGACATAGTAACAGTGTTAAAGTTGACCTCAATAGGTTTATAGGGGTGTAGAAGTGTTTATAGGGATAGAAGTATTTTAGAGGGATAGAATATACACATACACCAATCACACAAACAAAACATAGAAACAATATTTTTATTTTTTGGCAATCCTAGAGTAATCTTTTCTAGAGAGGTGGGTGGCCCTGAAAAGGGCCGTTGGGGTTTTATTTCTTCCTCCAACATGTTTTCAGGAAGCCTAGGATGTTCTTCTTCTTCTGGGGTGGATCAGGGAGCCAGTCAGGATGACCCAATCGCCTGAACTTCTCCTGGACCTTGATCCAGTTCTCGTTCAGGCGATGGAAGTTGTGTTGTTTCTTCGCCTGCTCCTTCTTCATTTTTTCCTCAGCCCAAGCCTTCTTGATGTTTCCCACTTCGATTGTCATGACTTCTCTCACAAGACCATTGGTCGTGAGAAGGGAAGCTGCTTCCCTCCTGATGCTACTGGGGGGTGGGGTGGATACAGCCACCAGTCTTCCTGTACCTTGTCTAGGAGGTACTCCACCACTTCCAGCAAGTCTAAAGCTTTCTTTAATACCCCCACTTGACAGGGTGAAATGGTAGAGGAGGTCTTCATCTTCATGGCTTCCTCTACCATCACATCATACACAAGTCTCCTGGCTGTTGTTAGCGCTGCCACTTGGGTTGTTACGTAGGCTAGAGTGGTTAGGTAACGCCAAAACCTCTCGATCCTTTCTAGCAGTGACTCCACCCCCGCCATCCCATCCCAGGCTTCCTGCAATTGTTCCACTGTGGACATTCTGGTCTTCTTTTCAGTTGACGATGAATGGCGCAACTGGGGAATGCGTTGCTTTATATGCTTGAAGCACGGACGTGAAGGAAAACATTCCTCCAAAAAAATATACAAAATCCTATCACACATAAAAACACACACCAAGTAGGCGGACCTAAAAGAAACACTTTTTATGAAAAATTTTATTTTTTAATTTTTATAAAACACATACACCAAACACACTCTATACAAACACACCTTTTATTTTTGAAAATATTTTTTATTTTTTAAAACCACATACACCAACATACCTACAAACATTTTTAGAAGATTTTTGTTTTCTTTTTTAAAAACACATACACCAAACACACTCTATACAAACACACATGAAACACATACAAGGGAATAGGGGACTTTTTGAGTGGTAAAGACAAAGACAAAGAAAAAGATACATACAAAGACATATATGGCAAATAAGATTTTTCTTTTCTTGGCAATTGGATGGTACTGAAAAGGGCCGTTAGGATTTGTTGTACACCTAGAGATGTGGGCAGCTCCCAGGTCTAGCCCCACAAGCCGCAAACCTAACATTCCATCCATTTCTGCAATTGCTGGAGATTGGGAAGGCAGAAGGGGGTTGAGTTGCTTCACTATCCCAATCCTGTGTCATTATCCGATGAGGCCTTATTGGTTATTGCTTCTCCTTCTCCCTCTCCTCCTCGTTCATCTTCTCTTCCCTCTCCTCCATTTCCTCCAGTTCCCTTAGGAGCTGCCAGGCAATCTCTAGGTGTTCCCTGATCTGTTTTAGTTTTTCTTGTTTACTCATCTTGATGGATAAACGTGGTTAGCCCAACTGGTGAATGCGTCGCTTTATATACTTAAAGCACGGAATTGAAGGAAAACATCCCTCACACATACATAAAAAACATCACCCACACTACCGCGTCTGACGTCATCCGTATGACGTCATTTTGCGCTTCGCGGATCCTGCACTCCACCACCCATCATAAAAAGAACACACGAAAAAGGAAAAATTGGTGAAACACGTGGAAATCATCCGTGAAGATTTGATCTTGGTGAATTACGAAGAAGAATCCAAGTTTGTACACCCCGACGACTTTAGCAATGTGATCATTGCAGTTTACGTGACAGCCCATGCTCGCTTGAAATTGTACGACGAGGCTTTAGAAGTGTTGGGAGATCGTGTCCTGTACTTTGACACCGACAGTTGTATGTACATCCATCACCCTGGTTGCCCACACCCCACCATCGAATGAGATCGCTTAGGAGCATGGACGAACGAGCATCCTCAAAAGGCGATCCTCAGTTTTGCCAGCGGTGGCCCTAAAAATTACGGTTACCGATACCGAGACAGACAAGGCCAACTTCACACCAAATGCAAAGTCAAAGGATTGACACTCAACTATCGAACCAGCCAAGTGGTGAACTTTGATGTCTTGAAAAATGCTTTGCAGTCTGGACAAGCTCAAGACTTTCGAGTGAAAACTTTAGAACCTCACAAGATCGTACGGTTACCAAATCACCAAATCGCCAGTCGCCCTTTAGAAAAAGTTTACCAAATTGTGTACCAGAAACGAGTGCGACTTCCAGACCACACCACTTTACCGTACGGACACGCCGATCTTCAGTATAAAAAAGGGACAACTTCCAAGCCCAACCATTCATTGTGACTCCAAACGTTGACCGAGGAAGAAGAAGAAGAATATGAATACTCATTTCGCACAGCCACCGAGTGAGGAACTCACTGGGAACTTCAAGTTCAATGCGGAGGTTAGTACACAGACACCGAAAGTCGATTCCAGACGTTCAAAGATAAGTGGCCTAAATATCTGGAAGGACCTACTCCCAAAGCTTTAGCCAGATCCGGATTTATCTACTTGGGAGAAGGTGATAAAGTCAAGTGTTTCAGTTGCGGTGTGACGCTTCACGAATGGGAGTATAAAGACTCAGCTTACTTGGAACATGCCAGATGGTCTCCGCGCTGTCAGTACCTGCGCTTGGTCGGTCCCAAGACGTAACATGTCGGATACTTTAGAAGAGCACATTCGTTGTTTGCCTCCGGAACTGCGAGAACTCATTTACAGAGAGTTGGTTCAGATTCAAGTGAAACGCAAAGAACAATTGCATCCTTTACGGCACAGACGTTTTAACCATTGGTATCTGAATGGTATAAAAAAATACTTATTAGTGTCCAGATATTAAAATGGTCAGACATTGATGAACTACCTGTTTCCTTTGAGAGCTTGGATGGCAACACCTACAATGTGACAGTGTTACACATAATTCGATAGAACGAAGTTCAGGAAAAAGTGACAAACTTACAGGAATACAAAAAACTTCTACAAGAAGTGTCACCTCAAGACAAAACGCCTTTGCGCCGTCTGAGGTGTAGTAAGGTCATCAGTGAGCATCTTGGATATATTTTACCAACCAATTCCATTTGGCAAACGTGTGAGTATTTTGTCACAAAGAAAGACGTGCCTGTGAATGACTAGTTTAGAAGAACACATTCAGAATCTGCCTTTGGAGCTGCGAGAACGCATTTACAGAGAGTTTGTCAAGATACAAGTGAAACGCAAACTCAAAATCATTTCTCGATTTTTAAACTATTGCTACTTCCACAGTATAAGAAGACTGATTCTTGGGAGAGACTATCACCGAAGCCTTGGGGTAGACTATCACAAAAGATACAAATCTTGGGAACCTGGATATAAAAGCTGACCATGCCACGACTGTTGTCTTCACTCATGAAACGTATTCCGTGGAAGGAAGTCAACGATAGTGTTCAGACCTTAGAGGATTATAAACGACTGATAAACGAACTGTTTCCATTGAATTTTGAACGCTAAGCAGTGTGTGTGTTTGTGACCACTTTTCTTGGATTTCGTTTCCCAGGACATTCGTTGTGGACTATTTTGGAGGAACAGTGTTTGTTGTGGATTATTTATGAATGGTACAGGCGACAAAGACATGACCATTCACGCTTTATCGGCGCACGAAAGACAAATTGTGCTCAAAGTGTTGAGAATCGTGATGAACACTAGTTGTGTACCTCCATGTAAAGAAGACATTTGTCAAACTTTATCTTCACTTCACACTTTCCAGGAAGTGTGCATCGCTAGTTGGTTACACCAATAACTTCACGATTGGAAAGATGTACGTGACTGGATAAGTGTTGGTTTCGATGCTTGGCTACAAGAAGTGGCACAGTATGCCAAGGACCTGGCGCGTCACTAATTTTCCAAGACAAAAAGTGAACTTGGAACCCAAGTTAACCATGACACTCGAGCCTCAAGAAGAAGAAGAAGACCACACCGTCGTACCCATAGAAACACCTGAGGAACAAAGAATCTTTCCGCCAGAGACATTCCATTCTTCCACAACAGAGACAAGAATTCCAGTGCGTGTACACCAATTTCGTGGACACACCTCCATCGGAACTATGGTTGTTGTACATTGACTTGTTTATACAGAACTTTGATTCTTTTAGTGGTTGCCTTATTGTTGTACCTCACCATTTTTGCTGTATGCGTTTTCCTGCTTCATGAACTGTAAATACGTTTTTTGTTGACACTTTTTGAAAAAACATTAAACGTGTATGAAACGTATAAAATGTCTCCTGTCTTTCGTGTTCTTCTCAAACTTCTTCCTACCTCAGTCATGGCTGCATCTTCCTCTGCCTCCTCTGCCTCTTCTTCTTCTCTGCTCAAAGTGATTGACGAAAAGTTAGATCTTCCAAGTTAGGAAGTTTTGTATCTACGCAATCCATTTAACATGTTGATTGATGGACCCAGTGGTTCAGGCAAAACCGAATTTGTCAAACGTTTGATCGAACACAAATCTCATTTGTTTCATCGTCCTCCTCAACGTATTGTGTGGTGTTACAAAGAGTTGCAGTCGTCTTACACTTTAGTTCGTGAAAGTCAAGGAGAAGCCATTTCGTTTGTCAAAGGAATTACTCGCGAAGATGATGGAATCGTGTCTGACGTGAGTCAAACACATCTGGTCATCTTCGATGACATGTTAGGAGAAGACGAAGAAGAAATTAAACTTTGGTTTACACGAAAAGGACATCATCGTAATGCCAGCATCATTTACATTACTCAAAATTTATTTCAACAAAGTAAAGCCCATCGTACCATCAGTCTCAACGCTCATTACGTGGTGTTGTTTCAAAGCCCCATAGACAAATCTCAAGTGCAAGTGTTAGCCAAACAGTTAGGCACTCCTTGGCTAAATTATGCGTATGACGATGCCACTCAAACACCTCATGCGTATTTACTCATCGATTTAAAACCCACCACTCCCGAGTATTTGAGATTTCGTACCCAATTGTTTCACCATTGGTGTCAAGAAGGAGGTCCTGTCATTTACACGTCCCCTTCGGACACTCTCTGAAAGAAAAAAAAACTATAAAAACATCCATCATGTCATTTCTTTCTCACAGTCTTCGAGATGACTTCCTTTCAATCTAATCCTCCTGCCAAATTGATTCGTGCCCTGTATGGCATCAGTCGCGAAAAAAATGCGCAAGTCCGTTCCCATTTGTTAGAAGTTAGTCTCAAAGAAGTGTTACGATGGTTTGCTTTGACAGCACGTCAATTACTTCAAGGTATGATTCACATCCCTCATCAAACCAAAGTATTTTTTGAAAAAATATAAAGTGGCGTTGTTACAACTGGCAGATCCTAGAATCGATCCACGCACTAAAACACAAATCATTTTGACCCCTGGTGGTAGCGGTTTTTTAGGAGGTGTCATGATTCGTTCTCTTTTGAAATGGGATCCTAATGCCCAAGCCAAAACCAAAACCAAAAAGATTTATTGTCTTTGTGGAGGTGGCTTTATGTTCGCTTTTCATCATGGTCTTGAAATCTCTCAGAGTGGGTTTAGCTGTTTTGTCTAAAGCTTTCTGGTGAAAGACTTGAAGACGTTGTAAGAGTTGACCGTACCGTTGCAATTTTTCTGTTTCTGACAAATCACTTCGATCCATGAGTGATTGTAATTCTTGTTGTAACTGAGACATCTCCTTGAGATTCGGATTGGGAGGTAAATGAGGTATCCGTCGTTCGTTGGAGTTCCATCCATTATTTGTAAGGAACTAAAGTCAGTTTTAGTCCTTCCATAAGATTCAAAGGTATAATTGTGTTGTCTTTCCAGAGAAGGGTGTCCTTTTATCTTCATTTTTCTTCCCGTCTTTATCGCATGACTCATCCTAAAAGTGGTCCAGCAATCGTTCCTAACAAAGGAGCCGCTATTTTTAACAAATAATCTAAAGTACGCGCTTTAAAACTGGTGTTGAAACAAAGTGGTCGTCACCCTTTACGATGGCAAACAGACAAAAGCACCGAATTTCTAAACCAAGCTTTTCAAAAAGAATTGAAACAATGGCACAATAATTTTTTTACCACCGAAAATCCTGAAACCAAAGACAGTGTCGTGGAACGTTTTCAAGGAACTTTGAAAGAACGCATGTGGAAATATTTTACACATCAACACACTCTCAAGTACATCGACGCGTTACCACGTTTGGTCAAAGCGTACAATCAATCGTACCATCGTAGCATCGGATGTGCCCCCGAAGAGGTCACCCCTGAAAACGAAGTGACGGTGTTTGATAAATTGTTTGGTACACCAAAGAAGGGACACCAGAAAACCCTAGTGCTCAAGACGGGAGATTGGGTTCGCATTGGAAAAACCAAACGCACTTTTGACAAAGATTATTTACCCAACTGGACTACCGAATAGTTTCGTGTCACTGGACCAGTGCGTGGACGTGATCCTCCCGTCTATAAATTGGAAGACATGCACGGAGAAGTGTTAAAATGAACTTTTTACTTGCCTGAGTTACAACGAGTGACCAAAAAAGAAGACGACTTGTACGATATCGAAAGCATTCTCGAACGAAGAACACGCAAAGTGGGCAAACGTCGAGAAGAAGAAGTCAAAGTGCGTTGGAAAGGATATCCACCTAGTTTTGATTCTTGGATTGCCGCTTCCCAAGTCGTCGACTATAAAAAGAAGAAGTAAGCAACATGCCGTTCAACACAGCAGCTACCACTTCTCCTTCGCAGAGTTCCACTCTTCAAGAATTACAAAAACAACATTTGTGGGTGTGGTACGAAAAGAACGTGTCCCTAAAAATCAAATTGTCTTTTTCTGCCAGATCTTTGTGGTGTATTGTGTCATCGGAGCCGCCATTGCCAATTTGAGTTTGCAACAAGGGGACAAACAATTGTTGACCATTTTACTCAGCAGTTGCATCGGTTATCTTCTACCCAGTCCATCCTTGAAATATACGACGGACAGCAACAACAGCAGCCACTAGAACGGTACGACCAACACCAGTCAACCTTCTTCCAGTCACCACAATAGCAGACCTCTTTTGGAACAGTTTGAACATCATTCTCCTTTGAACTTGAGTGACTCCTCGGACACCAAAACCCTCGAACTACTATGAATAACTAATTTTATTTAACTTTACCCAGTGACAGTTCTATGGATGTGTTTCCCAACAACAAATTATGTTGTTTCACGGCCAAATTACCTCAGTCCATACAATTGGATCACGAAGCTTATTGGGAAGTGGCTTTGGTAGAAATCATTCATCCTACGCAAGCCATGAATGTGTCTGGAGATCAAACCACTTTTGTCGTCGAAATATTGAACGAGCAAGTGCAACAACACTTGGACGTCAATGATCCTGGCATTTACGAATCCAAAAGACCAGCACCCGCCAATCCTCAACTCAGTATCTATGACATGAGAATTCCTGCAGGCTAATTATTTTAGTACTCGACTTTTGGTGGACACCATTGCGGCTATTTTCAAAGACCAGTTTGGCAAAGCCCTGGACAAAACCAAGAAAAGTGTCTTGATCGAGTATCATGTCATTTCTCATCGTCTCAACATGCATTTTTCGGACGCCAAAATATTGTCCATCACTTTCTCTCCTGAGTTGTTTGCCATGTTGGGTGGAAACACAAAACTCACTTCTACCAAAGACATCAACAACAACGATCGATTTTACAAATCTTTTCGCTACCCTGTCGAATTGAACGAAGAACTGAATTTATTGGTTGTGTACTCCGATGTGGTGGAGTACAACGTGGTGGGAAACACAGCCGCTCCGTTACTGAGAGTCATTCCTTTCAAAGTGGATTCTGCTACCGCCGCGTTGGAAGAAGGTGGAAACACGTATCACGTTCACCGTGAATTTGTACATTCTCATTATCTTCCAGTCAGCAAATCGTATTTTGATAGTGTCAACATCAGCATAAAAGGAGATCTGGGACAAAGTATTCTATTTACAAAAGGAAAAGTCACGGTGAAACTACATTTTCGAAAAAGGTTCTCCAGCGAATCGTAACACCAAAATGTATCCTGTGTACCGAGGAGTGGCTCGACAACGAGGACACGGTTTAGGAGATATGTTAAAATCTGCTTTTCGTACGGTAGCCCCCATCTTGAAACCCATGGTGACTCGAGGATTGCATGCCTTAAAAGATGCCGCTTTGACGCAAGGAAAAGAATTTCTTCAAAACGTCCTCATCGTCAAACAAAATCCTAAAGAAGCCTTTATTAGAGCAGGAACAAATGCGTTGCTGCAAACTGGAAAAGATTTTTTGGGTCGCCGAGAGACCTCTATAAATTCGCTTCACACTTCTGGCTCTGGCATTACTTCTTCCTCAACGACACAGCAAGGACAAGGCAGAAAGAGACGTCGACACCCCTTCAGAGCTCATAAACCACACGGTGTTCAAAAAAAGAATAAGAAAAGAAGACCGGTCAGAGAATTAGACGTGTTTGATTACTAACTGTTGAAAATGATGCACCGAGATTCTTCGGAATGTACCAAGTCAGAACTGGATCTGTTTACCATGTCCCCGACTATGATAACGATGCAAGAATCCCAATGGGTCGAATTTCATCCTGTATCGTCTTTGACGACTTCAGCTCCTATCGAATTTGAAATCAAAGGACAAACCGAAGATTACAAATTTGAACATGATAGTTATCTCTTATTTTTAGCTCAAAAACGTAGTGTGCATCGAGGACAGAATGATTTAGAACAATGGAAGTCTAGTTCGACTTCCCAACGTTGTCAACCCTGATAATAATTACGTTCATGTTTAAAGAAAATTGTTTGTTTGTTTGCATTTTGTGTTAGAGAAGCTTCTTCTTATGTATTAAAAAATGATGATTTCTGAAAAAATGGTGTTGTGTTGTTTAATGAATTGAAAAAAATGAAATGTATATGCTCTTTCACCCTTTCTATCGATCTGAGGTAACCTACTCTTTCACATTTTTCTCTATCGATCTGAGTCATGTTTTCCATCGCGTCCGCGCTTCCAGCATATAAAGCGGTGCGTTTGTCAGTCAAGTCACTCTCGTTGACTCTTCAAGATCTCAACATGGCAGCTAAAATTAGTAAGTTTAATGAAGCGATGGTAAACATGCAGTGGGTGAGACATAACCTACTTGAGAAGAACCCAGAGAAGAAGACGATGATCTTCTTGCAAATGGCTCAAGATCTGGTGGAATAAGTTTTCCGAGAAGAAGACAGAGCGGAATGGGAGGAGAGACAAAGAGTTAAGCAGCAGCAAAGACAACAACAACAGCAGCAGCAAAGACAACAACTCTTGCAGCAGCTGAAACAACAAGACGGAGAAGTCAGCTGTAAGATGGATTGTGATGAGTTTGCCTTCTCTTTCACCAGAAAGCGTCCTTGTCCTGCGGCAGTGAGACCTGTGGCGAAACGTGGTCATCCTGCTGCTAGAAGTTAAAAAAAACTTCTCACCAAAAAATGTCCCAACGGCCCTTTTCAGGGCCACCCAGATCTCTAGAAAAGATTACTCTAGGATTGCCTACGAAACATTTAGTGTCTTTGTATGTTAAGTGTTTGTTTGTTTTGCGTGTGTTACGACTCTATGGTCTAAGAAAAATGTAACAGAAAGAAAGTGAAACCAACAAATCAAGTAAAAATCAACAAGCAATTTATTACTAGATAATTAAAATGAAAAATCAAAAAGTCACTTACAGTAATGTGTTTTGAAATCCTAATAATCCAATAAGAATGATTGTTCTAATCACAAGTCCTAAATATAGAATGTTCCGAATTCACGGCTGTGTCCTTGAATGTTATGATGTGCTAATGGTCTCCAAAGTCCTGATGTACTAGTAATCTTTGATGTGCTGATGTCAAAATGAAGTATTCCAAAATCTCTGAATAAGTTCACATAAATTCCAAAATCATCAATTAAAAATCCAAAATCCAAAAGTTTATGAGCACTGTTATAATCCAATGAATATTTAAAATAATTCCTCTCTTAGAATTTGGAATGAATTTTCACAACTGTAATAGCTCTTTACAAGACTGATGGTAATGTCAAAACTGAATAAATGTCCACCAAACATGGCATATATAAAGATTGGTCACATGACAGAATGTTCTAGAACATGAGTCATCTTAATGGAATTTTTACTTGTAAACAAAAATCAACCTTGACCTTCAAATTGAGAAAACATATTGATCAAAACAACCTAATTCAAGGACACTAGTTAAACATGTTTTTCCTGATAACATTAAGATTTAAGCAAATATTAAAGTGAAGAAACATTTATAATTTCCTAAAATATTTATAATATTATATAAACATCATACATAACACGTGTCTTTGTCTTCCCACTTTAAAAAAATCTCTTTCCATTCTAAAAAATGTATGTGTGGTGTGTGTTTGTATATAGTGTGTTTTGGTGTATGTGGGGGTTTTTTTAAATAAAAAAAACTCTTCTAAAAATAGATGTTTGTATAGAATGTGTGTTTGGTGTATGTGTTTTATAAAAAATAAAAAATTTAAAAATGTATGTTTGTATGTTTGGTGTATGTGTTTTAAAAAAAAATAAAAATTAAATATTAAAAAGTGTTTTCGTTTAGATCCGTTGTGTGTGTTTTTATGATGGGTGGTGGAGTGCAGGATCCGCGAAGCAAAGAATGACGTCATAAGGATGACGTCAGACACGGCGTTCGTTCGTTCGTTTGTTGAATTAACAACGTGTGCGGCCATTCGGCCATGTACGTCGAGTTAATGTGCGCAGAGCGCACTGGTTAATTAGTCACCAATGGGTATAGTTATAACCCATTGGTGCATTAATGTGTGCAAAGCACACTATTTAATTTACACCCCTCCATCGCTGCATGGTTTCCCCAAGTAAATGGGGTTCATTGGAGGCGCGATATAGGACGGTGTGTAGAATTTACTTTCAACCTGTACATAGGATTGGAACCTCAATGTTTACAGGTTTGAGAGCAATGCATGCAATGCATGCTGGTATTCAGTGTGTCTGGAGCGAGGCAGGCAGCTTAGGTTCGGCAAGGGAGACACGAAGCGGAACGGAAGTACTGAAACGCCAGGATTGTACAGTCAAATTCTGCCCAGTTAGCTAAGTCGGACTGTCCCTATTACCAATTAAGTGTTAGCCACTTGTTCAATTATGGCAATGCTTACAGTTTCAAAGAATTTTTTTAATTAACGCAATTCTTCTAGTTTAAATTTTTTTGTGTACATAGTGTACATGTTATTTTCAAAAACAATACCAATCTTTGAGTAAAAATTACTCGTAATTTTTCCATATCACGCACACCACAATTTTGAGTAATAATTTTTAGACGGTGGTTCGAAATTTGTGTTTTAAAAGAGTATAATCAAAAGGGGTTTTCGAAAATACCAAATTGAAAACCCCATTGATTCAGGCAAAAGAGGCATTTCTTTTTAGCCCTTAAAAGGGATGAGGTGTAACCTCAGTCGGCGGAACCAGGAACGGCTTTAAGTGGGCAGGTGGATCGAACCTGGTTCGGATGAGGCCCTTGGAGCTAGCTGGATCAACTAGGTCAGCAACCACGAGGTCCCTCATCGGCGGCCATACTGTTACAGGCTGTGACGAGAGCTTCCAGGTTGAAAGCAGGTGATTGCATAGCAGCGTTGCTAGTGGGACTGGGCACCCACTGTAGTTCTCCCCAAGGGCTTTGATATTTGTCGCTGCCTGCTTGAAGCTGGATTTCAATGTTCTGTTTAAAGCACATAGAGACCGTTCTGTAGTCTTCTATGTGCTGCTTGGCCGCCTCCCTGTTTTTAGTAAGCTCCCCGAGCCCCCAGTCCTTCACTTGATTTTCCAGGTATACCGGAAGTTGTTGCTTTATGTCAGGCGATGGCGTTGGTAGCAGCGGCTTTAGTTGTTGTTGTTGTTGTTTTGCCGTCGCTTTCATGGGTATGTGAGAAATCTTGCCAGTAGCTTCCCATGAGTCGGTGGTTCTTCCCGGGGTTTTCCTCCACCAAATATACTGGCCGCCATGTATAGCCTACCATGTGCTCAAAAATGGCGTTAAACCCCACAAAAACTAATCAATTGTTATGCATGAAGTGCAGGTATCACACCACAATTGAATTTTACTGTATAGTATCACGGATTCAAATATTCTTATTGATTGTCTTTAAAGTATTACCTCTAGTGTAAATTGTACAGGTCAGAATAGCATTACCCACGTCACTTTTAATGATCTAATAAACAACATGTATATCCCTACGCCAGTTCTAAAGCTACAAAATTGAGATGAACCATTTTTAGAAGCTTTCAAGTGGTATTTTTTCAAATACACAGTCACTAAAAATTATAACTGTATTAAAGGCCCGATTTAAAATAACTGGTTTGAGAATATCTAATTTTTAGACACCTTTTCTTTATGTGAACCTGGAAACCGCATTTCCAACAATGGATTGATACATGCATAAGGGAAAACTATGTTGACGGTCGGTTAGTAAGTTGCATGATCAAGGTGTGAACTAAACAGGTGTGAAGTTATCCTGTCCACATAACAAGTGCGGAGTTATCATGTCCATATAACAAGTGTGGAGTTATCATGTCCGCATAACAAGTGTGAAGTTATCCTGTCCACATAACAGTGTCAAGTTATCCTGGCCAGATAACAAGTGTGAGTTATCCTTTCCACATAACAGGTGTGAAGTTATCCTATAAACATAACAGTGTCAAGTTATCCTGTCCACATAACAAGTGTGGAGTTACCCTGTCTACATAACAAGTGTAAGTAAATGTCAGCATAACAAGTGTAAAGCTATCGTGTCCACATAACAATGTAAAGTTATACTGTCCACGTAACAAGTGTGAAGTTACCCTGTCCACATAACAAGTGTAAGTAAATGTCCTGTTTCGTTTTAACAGGATGCGAAAACAAAGAGTAAACAAAAATACGACAGTCCTTCCTGGCTGCCGAAGAACTTCAATCCCACGCAGACGAAGAATAAGGTATATTCTGGGCATTAAAGCGGCAACCCGTCTATACACTCGCAGTTGAACTGTGCTAAACATGGTTTTCACACAGCCAGCCATCATCTTTTGATTACCTATGCATCATTTCCTGGTCAAACACCCAGGGTTAGCTGAAATATCATTGAACTCTGCAATACATGGTATGTAATCTTTAGTGCATTATGATGCAAATACAAATATACAAATTATGTACGCCTACACAAGAAAAGACCTTTTTAAAACACTAAAATCGTTATACTTTAAAAATGACTATATAGAATTACATAATTATCAAGTTCTTATATGAAATATACATACAACAAGAATAATTATATGGAATCACAAGAAACTGGAACCATTTTCATCATTTAATTTGCACAAGATTCCTAATTTTCCCAACTTATCAATTGGGATTTTTTTTATAGACACTATCTAATAAAAATAGCATTATTCTATATTAAATTGTATTTACATAATGGAAATACAGACAAATCCTGAAGCATCTAACAAAACGAATAAACTATCAAAAACGAATGATAGATAGAAAGATTAACAGAGGTGATTTTTAGATCCCGCTTCAGCTGAAAGACGCAAACTGTCATCAGGAAGACAGCATCTTGTCAAGGCTTAATGCTCTGTGCGGCCTATACATGCAGTAAAGTAGGCCGCTCAATGTGAGTGAGTTCAAAATTAATGTTGACAGCTTGCATGGGCTAGGAACCATATGTCAGTCAAATAAGTGGGTAAAGCTATACGCATTATAATCAAGGCCAGTTCCGTTGCATGAATATATAAATGCTCTGGCATATATTTTGACTGCACTTAGTGACGTCAGTTTTCGTCATCAAAATTGTATCTGTGTCCCTTGGCGCTACTGCGAATGGTAGGTATGCCAATGAACAGTACATCAGCCATGCATAAATAGAGACACAACAAGTCGCACGTGCACAGCCAGACGGAACATTGATTAACAATAGGGGTAATCCATCACTAATATTTTCAATCACCTGAGTGGTTATTCAGACAAGTATTTGGCGGAGAGAGAGAGAGAGAGAGAGAGAGAGAGAGAGAGAGAGAGAGAGAGAGAGAGAGAGAGAGAGAGAGAGATACGCGGATTTATAACTGCTATTGTGAAGGAAGTAAATTGTTTTAGTGGCGTATCGAATGCAAATATTGCTAAATGTGCTCGATTCCACCTTCGGTGCCCTTGATCACAAAATGTTGTCAATTGTAAAATTATTGAAGATTATTTATCACCCTTGATCTCGTGTCATCATATTTGGTCAAACAGTGCGTCGACGTTGAAACATCATATTTTAGCTCTACGATTTGCCGTATTTGGAGCTATTGATAGATTGCATGGAAACTTTTCTTGTGTCATAGTATAGGTGAATAGAAAATTAAATCTATTTGAAAACTTTAAGGACAAATATTTATATACCCTGCGCAGAGAAAAGTTCTGAAGATACAAGATAAACTTAAAGTGCAAATTTGAGAGTCATTTTCATTACCACATTTAGAATACTTATAAACAGGGCCGGATAAAGACCTTTAGAGGCCCTAAGCACTGGAAAGATTATGGTGCCCCCGCCGCCCCCCCCCCCCACCTAGGTAATACAACCCTCAGCCCGTAATTTTTAATTTTTTTAATATTTTTAGAAATTGGGTAATCCAGCACTGCTTATAAATCCCGTTCGTCTTCTCCGCCATATCATCATGATGAGAAAAAAACAAAGCAATATTTGCAAGAAAAATAAGAATGACCACCTTCTCCTTTCCTCGCATTGTTATCCTTTTTGTCGGTGTTACTTTCATCTTCGTCACTAGCAGCTGATACAAATTTGAGATTTTTATTACAAATCTTTCCAGGCGTAAACATGCTTTAATGGTTGCGAGACTTAAATGACACGTGTAAGTCATTCATATTGAGCATGAAATGAGGGTGAAAAGTATTTGAAGAAAAGAAACATATCAATCAGGTCTGCAATATACATATTACAAATGAAATATACCTATCAATGTAACGAACAAATGGTGTAATTATAGAAATATGAAAACGTACGTCGATATACTAGTCAATGACCCGATTTGAGCGTATTGCATGTACGCACGGTACTGAATGTTCCGCATTCTCGAGATTGGTACCTGGCTCAGTTCACAAGAAGTGATCTTAGTCCTATATCACAGATACGTATAGCTAGGCTCAGACAAAATTCAAGTACATGTCTTGGAGAGCTCATACGTTTACAGACGGTATTCTTGAACGTTTGATGGTTGGTCCGATTTAAATACCTCATTCACAGTCTTTTCATTAAAATTCATGACGTACCAAATCAATAAATATATTCATTTGTTTTATTTTATTTTAATGTGACCCTTTTGATTCTAATACCTATAAGTCTGTCTCGGACTCACAATTTGTATATGGGCCACCATCATCAGCAAACAAGTTTAATGTCTTGTTCCAACCTTTAAGAACGTTTCATTCCGTTGTCACATATGTGTTTCAGGAATCTTTTTTTATCGCAAGGAACAATGTCCTCGAATTCTTATGCATGTTCGGATACTTTTTCTTGCATGTTTCATAGGAAATCTTCTTAAGATCATCTTGCAATTCTTATACCGATTCTGATTCTCTTCAAATAAATGTTGTGCTTTTGCTGCAAGTCGTAAGGCGATATTAAAGCTATTAGACAGTCTGAAGCTCTCGCACTAAAATATACAAACTCATTTCACAATGAATATCAAATATAATCGAGTTTAATTAAAGAGATCTGATTTAAATGACAAATCGGCATCATGATGAGAAAAAAAACAAAGCAATATTTGCAAGAAAAATAAGAATGACCACCTTCTCCTTTCCTCGCATTGTTATCCTTTTTGTCGGTGTTACTTTCATCTTCGTCACTAGCAGCTGATACAAATTTGAGATTTTTATTACAAATCTTTCCAGGCGTAAACATGCTTTAATGGTTGCGAGACTTAAATGACACGTGTAAGTCATTCATATTGAGCATGAAATGAGGGTGAAACGTATTTGAAGAAAAGAAACATATCAATCAGGTCAGCAATATACATATTACAAATGAAATATACCTATCAATGTAACGAACAAATGGTGTAATTATAGAAATATGAAAACGTACGTCGATATACTAGTCAATGACCCGATTTGAGCGTATTGCATGTACGCACGGTACTGAATGTTCCGCATTCTCGAGATTGGTACCTGGCTCAGTTCACAAGAAGTGATCTTAGTCCTATATCACAGAGACGTATAGCTAGGCTCAGACAAAATTCAAGTACATGTCTTGGAGAGCTCATACGTTTACAGACGGTATTCTTGAACGTTTGATGGTTGGTCCGATTTAAATACCGCATTCACAGTCTTTTCATTAAAATTCATGACGTACCAAATCAATAAATATATTCATTTGTTTTATTTTATTTTAATGTGACCCTTTTGATTCTAATACCTATAAGTCTGTCTCGGACTCACAATTTGTATATGGGCCACCATCATCAGCAAACAAGTTTAATGTCTTGTTCCAACCTTTAAGAACGTTTCATTCCGTTGTCACATATGTGTTTCAGGAATCTTTTTTTATCGCAAGGAACAATGTCCTCGAATTCTTATGCATGTTCGGATACTTTTTCTTGCATGTTTCATAGGAAATCTTCTGAAGATCATCTTGCAATTCTTATACCGATTCTGATTCTCTTCAAATAAATGTTGTGCTTTTGCTGCAAGTCGTAAGGCGATATTAAAGCTATTAGACAGTCTGAAGCTCTCGCACTAAAATATACAAACTCATTTCACAATGAATATCAAATATAATCGAGTTTAATTAAAGAGATCTGATTTAAATGACAAATCGGCATCATGATGAGAAAAAAAACAAAGCAATATTTGCAAGAAAAATAAGAATGACCACCTTCTCCTTTCCTCGCATTGTTATCCTTTTTGTCGGTGTTACTTTCATCTTCGTCACTAGCAGCTGATACAAATTTGAGATTTTTATTACAAATCTTTCCAGGCGTAAACATGCTTTAATGGTTGCGAGACTTAAATGACACGTGTAAGTCATTCATATTGAGCATGAAATGAGGGTGAAACGTATTTGAAGAAAAGAAACATATCAATCAGGTCAGCAATATACATATTACAAATGAAATATACCTATCAATGTAACGAACAAATGGTGTAATTATAGAAATATGAAAACGTACGTCGATATACTAGTCAATGACCCGATTTGAGCGTATTGCATGTACGCACGGTAGTGAATGTTCCGCATTCTCGAGATTGGTACCTGGCTCAGTTCACAAGAAGTGATCTTAGTCCTATATCACAGAGACGTATAGCTAGGCTCAGACAAAATTCAAGTACATGTCTTGGAGAGCTCATACGTTTACAGACGGTATTCTTGAACGTTTGATGGTTGGTCCGATTTAAATACCGCATTCACAGTCTTTTCATTAAAATTCATGACGTACCAAATCAATAAATATATTCATTTGTTTTATTTTATTTTAATGTGACCCTTTTGATTCTAATACCTATAAGTCTGTCTCGGACTCACAATTTGTATATGGGCCACCATCATCAGCAAACAAGTTTAATGTCTTGTTCCAACCTTTAAGAACGTTTCATTCCGTTGTCACATATGTGTTTCAGGAATCTTTTTTTATCGCAAGGAACAATGTCCTCGAATTCTTATGCATGTTCGGATACTTTTTCTTGCATGTTTCATAGGAAATCTTCTGAAGATCATCTTGCAATTCTTATACCGATTCTGATTCTCTTCAAATAAATGTTGTGCTTTTGCTGCAAGTCGTAAGGCGATATTAAAGCTATTAGACAGTCTGAAGCTCTCGCACTAAAATATACAAACTCATTTCACAATGAATATCAAATATAATCGAGTTTAATTAAAGAGATCTGATTTAAATGACAAATCGGCATCATGATGAGAAAAAAAACAAAGCAATATTTGCAAGAAAAATAAGAATGACCACCTTCTCCTTTCCTCGCATTGTTATCCTTTTTGTCGGTGTTACTTTCATCTTCGTCACTAGCAGCTGATACAAATTTGAGATTTTTATTACAAATCTTTCCAGGCGTAAACATGCTTTAATGGTTGCGAGACTTAAATGACACGTGTAAGTCATTCATATTGAGCATGAAATGAGGGTGAAACGTATTTGAAGAAAAGAAACATATCAATCAGGTCAGCAATATACATATTACAAATGAAATATACCTATCAATGTAACGAACAAATGGTGTAATTATAGAAATATGAAAACGTACGTCGATATACTAGTCAATGACCCGATTTGAGCGTATTGCATGTACGCACGGTAGTGAATGTTCCGCATTCTCGAGATTGGTACCTGGCTCAGTTCACAAGAAGTGATCTTAGTCCTATATCACAGAGACGTATAGCTAGGCTCAGACAAAATTCAAGTACATGTCTTGGAGAGCTCATACGTTTACAGACGGTATTCTTGAACGTTTGATGGTTGGTCCGATTTAAATACCGCATTCACAGTCTTTTCATTAAAATTCATGACGTACCAAATCAATAAATATATTCATTTGTTTTATTTTATTTTAATGTGACCCTTTTGATTCTAATACCTATAAGTCTGTCTCGGACTCACAATTTGTATATGGGCCACCATCATCAGCAAACAAGTTTAATGTCTTGTTCCAACCTTTAAGAACGTTTCATTCCGTTGTCACATATGTGTTTCAGGAATCTTTTTTTATCGCAAGGAACAATGTCCTCGAATTCTTATGCATGTTCGGATACTTTTTCTTGCATGTTTCATAGGAAATCTTCTGAAGATCATCTTGCAATTCTTATACCGATTCTGATTCTCTTCAAATAAATGTTGTGCTTTTGCTGCAAGTCGTAAGGCGATATTAAAGCTATTAGACAGTCTGAAGCTCTCGCACTAAAATATACAAACTCATTTCACAATGAATATCAAATATAATCGAGTTTAATTAAAGAGATCTGATTTAAATGACAAATCGGCATCATGATGAGAAAAAAAACAAAGCAATATTTGCAAGAAAAATAAGAATGACCACCTTCTCCTTTCCTCGCATTGTTATCCTTTTTGTCGGTGTTACTTTCATCTTCGTCACTAGCAGCTGATACAAATTTGAGATTTTTATTACAAATCTTTCCAGGCGTAAACATGCTTTAATGGTTGCGAGACTTAAATGACACGTGTAAGTCATTCATATTGAGCATGAAATGAGGGTGAAACGTATTTGAAGAAAAGAAACATATCAATCAGGTCAGCAATATACATATTACAAATGAAATATACCTATCAATGTAACGAACAAATGGTGTAATTATAGAAATATGAAAACGTACGTCGATATACTAGTCAATGACCCGATTTGAGCGTATTGCATGTACGCACGGTACTGAATGTTCCGCATTCTCGAGATTGGTACCTGGCTCAGTTCACAAGAAGTGATCTTAGTCCTATATCACAGAGACGTATAGCTAGGCTCAGACAAAATTCAAGTACATGTCTTGGAGAGCTCATACGTTTACAGACGGTATTCTTGAACGTTTGATGGTTGGTCCGATTTAAATACCGCATTCACAGTCTTTTCATTAAAATTCATGACGTACCAAATCAATAAATATATTCATTTGTTTTATTTTATTTTAATGTGACCCTTTTGATTCTAATACCTATAAGTCTGTCTCGGACTCACAATTTGTATATGGGCCACCATCATCAGCAAACAAGTTTAATGTCTTGTTCCAACCTTTAAGAACGTTTCATTCCGTTGTCACATATGTGTTTCAGGAATCTTTTTTTATCGCAAGGAACAATGTCCTCGAATTCTTATGCATGTTCGGATACTTTTTCTTGCATGTTTCATAGGAAATCTTCTGAAGATCATCTTGCAATTCTTATACCGATTCTGATTCTCTTCAAATAAATGTTGTGCTTTTGCTGCAAGTCGTAAGGCGATATTAAAGCTATTAGACAGTCTGAAGCTCTCGCACTAAAATATACAAACTCATTTCACAATGAATATCAAATATAATCGAGTTTAATTAAAGAGATCTGATTTAAATGACAAATCGGCATCATGATGAGAAAAAAAACAAAGCAATATTTGCAAGAAAAATAAGAATGACCACCTTCTCCTTTCCTCGCATTGTTATCCTTTTTGTCGGTGTTACTTTCATCTTCGTCACTAGCAGCTGATACAAATTTGAGATTTTTATTACAAATCTTTCCAGGCGTAAACATGCTTTAATGGTTGCGAGACTTAAATGACACGTGTAAGTCATTCATATTGAGCATGAAATGAGGGTGAAACGTATTTGAAGAAAAGAAACATATCAATCAGGTCAGCAATATACATATTACAAATGAAATATACCTATCAATGTAACGAACAAATGGTGTAATTATAGAAATATGAAAACGTACGTCGATATACTAGTCAATGACCCGATTTGAGCGTATTGGATGTACGCACGGTACTGAATGTTCCGCATTCTCGAGATTGGTACCTGGCTCAGTTCACAAGAAGTGATCTTAGTCCTATATCACAGAGACGTATAGCTAGGCTCAGACAAAATTCAAGTACATGTCTTGGAGAGCTCATACGTTTACAGACGGTATTCTTGAACGTTTGATGGTTGGTCCGATTTAAATACCGCATTCACAGTCTTTTCATTAAAATTCATGACGTACCAAATCAATAAATATATTCATTTGTTTTATTTTATTTTAATGTGACCCTTTTGATTCTAATACCTATAAGTCTGTCTCGGACTCACAATTTGTATATGGGCCACCATCATCAGCAAACAAGTTTAATGTCTTGTTCCAACCTTTAAGAACGTTTCATTCCGTTGTCACATATGTGTTTCAGGAATCTTTTTTTATCGCAAGGAACAATGTCCTCGAATTCTTATGCATGTTCGGATACTTTTTCTTGCATGTTTCATAGGAAATCTTCTGAAGATCATCTTGCAATTCTTATACCGATTCTGATTCTCTTCAAATAAATGTTGTGCTTTTGCTGCAAGTCGTAAGGCGATATTAAAGCTATTAGACAGTCTGAAGCTCTCGCACTAAAATATACAAACTCATTTCACAATGAATATCAAATATAATCGAGTTTAATTAAAGAGATCTGATTTAAATGACAAATCGGCATCATGATGAGAAAAAAAACAAAGCAATATTTGCAAGAAAAATAAGAATGACCACCTTCTCCTTTCCTCGCATTGTTATCCTTTTTGTCGGTGTTACTTTCATCTTCGTCACTAGCAGCTGATACAAATTTGAGATTTTTATTACAAATCTTTCCAGGCGTAAACATGCTTTAATGGTTGCGAGACTTAAATGACACGTGTAAGTCATTCATATTGAGCATGAAATGAGGGTGAAACGTATTTGAAGAAAAGAAACATATCAATCAGGTCAGCAATATACATATTACAAATGAAATATACCTATCAATGTAACGAACAAATGGTGTAATTATAGAAATATGAAAACGTACGTCGATATACTAGTCAATGACCCGATTTGAGCGTATTGCATGTACGCACGGTACTGAATGTTCCGCATTCTCGAGATTGGTACCTGGCTCAGTTCACAAGAAGTGATCTTAGTCCTATATCACAGAGACGTATAGCTAGGCTCAGACAAAATTCAAGTACATGTCTTGGAGAGCTCATACGTTTACAGACGGTATTCTTGAACGTTTGATGGTTGGTCCGATTTAAATACCGCATTCACAGTCTTTTCATTAAAATTCATGACGTACCAAATCAATAAATATATTCATTTGTTTTATTTTATTTTAATGTGACCCTTTTGATTCTAATACCTATAAGTCTGTCTCGGACTCACAATTTGTATATGGGCCACCATCATCAGCAAACAAGTTTAATGTCTTGTTCCAACCTTTAAGAACGTTTCATTCCGTTGTCACATATGTGTTTCAGGAATCTTTTTTTATCGCAAGGAACAATGTCCTCGAATTCTTATGCATGTTCGGATACTTTTTCTTGCATGTTTCATAGGAAATCTTCTGAAGATCATCTTGCAATTCTTATACCGATTCTGATTCTCTTCAAATAAATGTTGTGCTTTTGCTGCAAGTCGTAAGGCGATATTAAAGCTATTAGACAGTCTGAAGCTCTCGCACTAAAATATACAAACTCATTTCACAATGAATATCAAATATAATCGAGTTTAATTAAAGAGATCTGATTTAAATGACAAATCGGCATCATGATGAGAAAAAAAACAAAGCAATATTTGCAAGAAAAATAAGAATGACCACCTTCTCCTTTCCTCGCATTGTTATCCTTTTTGTCGGTGTTACTTTCATCTTCGTCACTAGCAGCTGATACAAATTTGAGATTTTTATTACAAATCTTTCCAGGCGTAAACATGCTTTAATGGTTGCGAGACTTAAATGACACGTGTAAGTCATTCATATTGAGCATGAAATGAGGGTGAAACGTATTTGAAGAAAAGAAACATATCAATCAGGTCAGCAATATACATATTACAAATGAAATATACCTATCAATGTAACGAACAAATGGTGTAATTATAGAAATATGAAAACGTACGTCGATATACTAGTCAATGACCCGATTTGAGCGTATTGCATGTACGCACGGTACTGAATGTTCCGCATTCTCGAGATTGGTACCTGGCTCAGTTCACAAGAAGTGATCTTAGTCCTATATCACAGAGACGTATAGCTAGGCTCAGACAAAATTCAAGTACATGTCTTGGAGAGCTCATACGTTTACAGACGGTATTCTTGAACGTTTGATGGTTGGTCCGATTTAAATACCGCATTCACAGTCTTTTCATTAAAATTCATGACGTACCAAATCAATAAATATATTCATTTGTTTTATTTTATTTTAATGTGACCCTTTTGATTCTAATACCTATAAGTCTGTCTCGGACTCACAATTTGTATATGGGCCACCATCATCAGCAAACAAGTTTAATGTCTTGTTCCAACCTTTAAGAACGTTTCATTCCGTTGTCACATATGTGTTTCAGGAATCTTTTTTTATCGCAAGGAACAATGTCCTCGAATTCTTATGCATGTTCGGATACTTTTTCTTGCATGTTTCATAGGAAATCTTCTGAAGATCATCTTGCAATTCTTATACCGATTCTGATTCTCTTCAAATAAATGTTGTGCTTTTGCTGCAAGTCGTAAGGCGATATTAAAGCTATTAGACAGTCTGAAGCTCTCGCACTAAAATATACAAACTCATTTCACAATGAATATCAAATATAATCGAGTTTAATTAAAGAGATCTGATTTAAATGACAAATCGGCATCATGATGAGAAAAAAAACAAAGCAATATTTGCAAGAAAAATAAGAATGACCACCTTCTCCTTTCCTCGCATTGTTATCCTTTTTGTCGGTGTTACTTTCATCTTCGTCACTAGCAGCTGATACAAATTTGAGATTTTTATTACAAATCTTTCCAGGCGTAAACATGCTTTAATGGTTGCGAGACTTAAATGACACGTGTAAGTCATTCATATTGAGCATGAAATGAGGGTGAAACGTATTTGAAGAAAAGAAACATATCAATCAGGTCAGCAATATACATATTACAAATGAAATATACCTATCAATGTAACGAACAAATGGTGTAATTATAGAAATATGAAAACGTACGTCGATATACTAGTCAATGACCCGATTTGAGCGTATTGCATGTACGCACGGTAGTGAATGTTC
This sequence comes from Margaritifera margaritifera, assembly GCA_029931535.1. Classification (NCBI taxonomy): domain Eukaryota; kingdom Metazoa; phylum Mollusca; class Bivalvia; order Unionida; family Margaritiferidae; genus Margaritifera; species Margaritifera margaritifera. Next base: position 1,809,747 of record JAQPZY010001457.1, on the reverse strand, counting down.
CGCATTCTCGAGATTGGTACCTGGCTCAGTTCACAAGAAGTGATCTTAGTCCTATATCACAGAGACGTATAGCTAGGCTCAGACAAAATTCAAGTACATGTCTTGGAGAGCTCATACGTTTACAGACGGTATTCTTGAACGTTTGATGGTTGGTCCGATTTAAATACCGCATTCACAGTCTTTTCATTAAAATTCATGACGTACCAAATCAATAAATATATTCATTTGTTTTATTTTATTTTAATGTGACCCTTTTGATTCTAATACCTATAAGTCTGTCTCGGACTCACAATTTGTATATGGGCCACCATCATCAGCAAACAAGTTTAATGTCTTGTTCCAACCTTTAAGAACGTTTCATTCCGTTGTCACATATGTGTTTCAGGAATCTTTTTTTATCGCAAGGAACAATGTCCTCGAATTCTTATGCATGTTCGGATACTTTTTCTTGCATGTTTCATAGGAAATCTTCTGAAGATCATCTTGCAATTCTTATACCGATTCTGATTCTCTTCAAATAAATGTTGTGCTTTTGCTGCAAGTCGTAAGGCGATATTAAAGCTATTAGACAGTCTGAAGCTCTCGCACTAAAATATACAAACTCATTTCACAATGAATATCAAATATAATCGAGTTTAATTAAAGAGATCTGATTTAAATGACAAATCGGCATCATGATGAGAAAAAAAACAAAGCAATATTTGCAAGAAAAATAAGAATGACCACCTTCTCCTTTCCTCGCATTGTTATCCTTTTTGTCGGTGTTACTTTCATCTTCGTCACTAGCAGCTGATACAAATTTGAGATTTTTATTACAAATCTTTCCAGGCGTAAACATGCTTTAATGGTTGCGAGACTTAAATGACACGTGTAAGTCATTCATATTGAGCATGAAATGAGGGTGAAACGTATTTGAAGAAAAGAAACATATCAATCAGGTCAGCAATATACATATTACAAATGAAATATACCTATCAATGTAACGAACAAATGGTGTAATTATAGAAATATGAAAACGTACGTCGATATACTAGTCAATGACCCGATTTGAGCGTATTGCATGTACGCACGGTACTGAATGTTCCGCATTCTCGAGATTGGTACCTGGCTCAGTTCACAAGAAGTGATCTTAGTCCTATATCACAGAGACGTATAGCTAGGCTCAGACAAAATTCAAGTACATGTCTTGGAGAGCTCATACGTTTACAGACGGTATTCTTGAACGTTTGATGGTTGGTCCGATTTAAATACCGCATTCACAGTCTTTTCATTAAAATTCATGACGTACCAAATCAATAAATATATTCATTTGTTTTATTTTATTTTAATGTGACCCTTTTGATTCTAATACCTATAAGTCTGTCTCGGACTCACAATTTGTATATGGGCCACCATCATCAGCAAACAAGTTTAATGTCTTGTTCCAACCTTTAAGAACGTTTCATTCCGTTGTCACATATGTGTTTCAGGAATCTTTTTTTATCGCAAGGAACAATGTCCTCGAATTCTTATGCATGTTCGGATACTTTTTCTTGCATGTTTCATAGGAAATCTTCTGAAGATCATCTTGCAATTCTTATACCGATTCTGATTCTCTTCAAATAAATGTTGTGCTTTTGCTGCAAGTCGTAAGGCGATATTAAAGCTATTAGACAGTCTGAAGCTCTCGCACTAAAATATACAAACTCATTTCACAATGAATATCAAATATAATCGAGTTTAATTAAAGAGATCTGATTTAAATGACAAATCGGCATCATGATGAGAAAAAAAACAAAGCAATATTTGCAAGAAAAATAAGAATGACCACCTTCTCCTTTCCTCGCATTGTTATCCTTTTTGTCGGTGTTACTTTCATCTTCGTCACTAGCAGCTGATACAAATTTGAGATTTTTATTACAAATCTTTCCAGGCGTAAACATGCTTTAATGGTTGCGAGACTTAAATGACACGTGTAAGTCATTCATATTGAGCATGAAATGAGGGTGAAACGTATTTGAAGAAAAGAAACATATCAATCAGGTCAGCAATATACATATTACAAATGAAATATACCTATCAATGTAACGAACAAATGGTGTAATTATAGAAATATGAAAACGTACGTCGATATACTAGTCAATGACCCGATTTGAGCGTATTGCATGTACGCACGGTACTGAATGTTCCGCATTCTCGAGATTGGTACCTGGCTCAGTTCACAAGAAGTGATCTTAGTCCTATATCACAGAGACGTATAGCTAGGCTCAGACAAAATTCAAGTACATGTCTTGGAGAGCTCATACGTTTACAGACGGTATTCTTGAACGTTTGATGGTTGGTCCGATTTAAATACCGCATTCACAGTCTTTTCATTAAAATTCATGACGTACCAAATCAATAAATATATTCATTTGTTTTATTTTATTTTAATGTGACCCTTTTGATTCTAATACCTATAAGTCTGTCTCGGACTCACAATTTGTATATGGGCCACCATCATCAGCAAACAAGTTTAATGTCTTGTTCCAACCTTTAAGAACGTTTCATTCCGTTGTCACATATGTGTTTCAGGAATCTTTTTTTATCGCAAGGAACAATGTCCTCGAATTCTTATGCATGTTCGGATACTTTTTCTTGCATGTTTCATAGGAAATCTTCTGAAGATCATCTTGCAATTCTTATACCGATTCTGATTCTCTTCAAATAAATGTTGTGCTTTTGCTGCAAGTCGTAAGGCGATATTAAAGCTATTAGACAGTCTGAAGCTCTCGCACTAAAATATACAAACTCATTTCACAATGAATATCAAATATAATCGAGTTTAATTAAAGAGATCTGATTTAAATGACAAATCGGCATCATGATGAGAAAAAAAACAAAGCAATATTTGCAAGAAAAATAAGAATGACCACCTTCTCCTTTCCTCGCATTGTTATCCTTTTTGTCGGTGTTACTTTCATCTTCGTCACTAGCAGCTGATACAAATTTGAGATTTTTATTACAAATCTTTCCAGGCGTAAACATGCTTTAATGGTTGCGAGACTTAAATGACACGTGTAAGTCATTCATATTGAGCATGAAATGAGGGTGAAACGTATTTGAAGAAAAGAAACATATCAATCAGGTCAGCAATATACATATTACAAATGAAATATACCTATCAATGTAACGAACAAATGGTGTAATTATAGAAATATGAAAACGTACGTCGATATACTAGTCAATGACCCGATTTGAGCGTATTGCATGTACGCACGGTACTGAATGTTCCGCATTCTCGAGATTGGTACCTGGCTCAGTTCACAAGAAGTGATCTTAGTCCTATATCACAGAGACGTATAGCTAGGCTCAGACAAAATTCAAGTACATGTCTTGGAGAGCTCATACGTTTACAGACGGTATTCTTGAACGTTTGATGGTTGGTCCGATTTAAATACCGCATTCACAGTCTTTTCATTAAAATTCATGACGTACCAAATCAATAAATATATTCATTTGTTTTATTTTATTTTAATGTGACCCTTTTGATTCTAATACCTATAAGTCTGTCTCGGACTCACAATTTGTATATGGGCCACCATCATCAGCAAACAAGTTTAATGTCTTGTTCCAACCTTTAAGAACGTTTCATTCCGTTGTCACATATGTGTTTCAGGAATCTTTTTTTATCGCAAGGAACAATGTCCTCGAATTCTTATGCATGTTCGGATACTTTTTCTTGCATGTTTCATAGGAAATCTTCTGAAGATCATCTTGCAATTCTTATACCGATTCTGATTCTCTTCAAATAAATGTTGTGCTTTTGCTGCAAGTCGTAAGGCGATATTAAAGCTATTAGACAGTCTGAAGCTCTCGCACTAAAATATACAAACTCATTTCACAATGAATATCAAATATAATCGAGTTTAATTAAAGAGATCTGATTTAAATGACAAATCGGCATCATGATGAGAAAAAAAACAAAGCAATATTTGCAAGAAAAATAAGAATGACCACCTTCTCCTTTCCTCGCATTGTTATCCTTTTTGTCGGTGTTACTTTCATCTTCGTCACTAGCAGCTGATACAAATTTGAGATTTTTATTACAAATCTTTCCAGGCGTAAACATGCTTTAATGGTTGCGAGACTTAAATGACACGTGTAAGTCATTCATATTGAGCATGAAATGAGGGTGAAACGTATTTGAAGAAAAGAAACATATCAATCAGGTCAGCAATATACATATTACAAATGAAATATACCTATCAATGTAACGAACAAATGGTGTAATTATAGAAATATGAAAACGTACGTCGATATACTAGTCAATGACCCGATTTGAGCGTATTGCATGTACGCACGGTACTGAATGTTCCGCATTCTCGAGATTGGTACCTGGCTCAGTTCACAAGAAGTGATCTTAGTCCTATATCACAGAGACGTATAGCTAGGCTCAGACAAAATTCAAGTACATGTCTTGGAGAGCTCATACGTTTACAGACGGTATTCTTGAATGTTTGATGGTTGGTCCGATTTAAATACCGCATTCACAGTCTTTTCATTAAAATTCATGACGTACCAAATCAATAAATATATTCATTTGTTTTATTTTATTTTAATGTGACCCTTTTGATTCTAATACCTATAAGTCTGTCTCGGACTCACAATTTGTATATGGGCCACCATCATCAGCAAACAAGTTTAATGTCTTGTTCCAACCTTTAAGAACGTTTCATTCCGTTGTCACATATGTGTTTCAGGAATCTTTTTTTATCGCAAGGAACAATGTCCTCGAATTCTTATGCATGTTCGGATACTTTTTCTTGCATGTTTCATAGGAAATCTTCTGAAGATCATCTTGCAATTCTTATACCGATTCTGATTCTCTTCAAATAAATGTTGTGCTTTTGCTGCAAGTCGTAAGGCGATATTAAAGCTATTAGACAGTCTGAAGCTCTCGCACTAAAATATACAAACTCATTTCACAATGAATATCAAATATAATCGAGTTTAATTAAAGAGATCTGATTTAAATGACAAATCGGCATCATGATGAGAAAAAAACAAAGCAATATTTGCAAGAAAAATAAGAATGACCACCTTCTCCTTTCCTCGCATTGTTATCCTTTTTGTCGGTGTTACTTTCATCTTCGTCACTAGCAGCTGATACAATTTTGAGATTTTTATTACAAATCTTTCCAGGCGTAAACATGCTTTCATGGTTGCGAGACTTAAATGACACGTGTAAGTTATTCATATTGAGCATGAAATGAGGGTGAAAAGTATTTGAAGAAAAGAAACATATCAATCAGGTCTGCAATATACATATTACAAATGAAATATACCTATCAATGTAACGAACAAATGGTGTAATTATAGAAATATGAAAACGTACGTCGATATACTAGTCAATGACCCGATTTGAGCGTATTGCATGTACGCACGGTACTGAATGTTCCCCATTCTCGAGGTTGGTACCTGGCTCAGTTCACAAGAAGTGATCTTAGTCCTATATCACAGAGACGTATAGCTAGGCTCAGACAAAATTCAAGTACATGTCTTGGAGAGCTCATACGTTTACAGACGGTATTCTTGAACGTTTGATGGTTGGTCCGATTTAAATACCGCATTCACAGTCTTTTCATTAAAATTCATGACGTACCAAATCAATAAATATATTCATTTGTTTTATTTTATTTTAATGTGACCCTTTTGATTCTAATACCTATAAGTCTGTCTCGGACTCACAATTTGTATATGGGCCACCATCATCAGCAAACAAGTTTAATGTCTTGTTCCAACCTTTAAGAACGTTTCATTCCGTTGTCACATATGTGTTTCAGGAATCTTTTTTTATCGCAAGGAACAATGTCCTCGAATTCTTATGCATGTTCGGATACTTTTTCTTGCATGTTTCATAGGAAATCTTCTGAAGATCATCTTGCAATTCTTATACCGATTCTGATTCTCTTCAAATAAATGTTGTGCTTTTGCTGCAAGTCGTAAGGCGATATTAAAGCTATTAGACAGTCTGAAGCTCTCGCACTAAAATATACAAACTCATTTCACAATGAATATCAAATATAATCGAGTTTAATTAAAGAGATCTGATTTAAATGACAAATCGGCATCATGATGAGAAAAAAAACAAAGCAATATTTGCAAGAAAAATAAGAATGACCACCTTCTCCTTTCCTCGCATTGTTATCCTTTTTGTCGGTGTTACTTTCATCTTCGTCACTAGCAGCTGATACAAATTTGAGATTTTTATTACAAATCTTTCCAGGCGTAAACATGCTTTAATGGTTGCGAGACTTAAATGACACGTGTAAGTCATTCATATTGAGCATGAAATGAGGGTGAAACGTATTTGAAGAAAAGAAACATATCAATCAGGTCAGCAATATACATATTACAAATGAAATATACCTATCAATGTAACGAACAAATGGTGTAATTATAGAAATATGAAAACGTACGTCGATATACTAGTCAATGACCCGATTTGAGCGTATTGCATGTACGCACGGTACTGAATGTTCCGCATTCTCGAGATTGGTACCTGGCTCAGTTCACAAGAAGTGATCTTAGTCCTATATCACAGAGACGTATAGCTAGGCTCAGACAAAATTCAAGTACATGTCTTGGAGAGCTCATACGTTTACAGACGGTATTCTTGAATGTTTGATGGTTGGTCCGATTTAAATACCGCATTCACAGTCTTTTCATTAAAATTCATGACGTACCAAATCAATAAATATATTCATTTGTTTTATTTTATTTTAATGTGACCCTTTTGATTCTAATACCTATAAGTCTGTCTCGGACTCACAATTTGTATATGGGCCACCATCATCAGCAAACAAGTTTAATGTCTTGTTCCAACCTTTAAGAACGTTTCATTCCGTTGTCACATATGTGTTTCAGGAATCTTTTTTTATCGCAAGGAACAATGTCCTCGAATTCTTATGCATGTTCGGATACTTTTTCTTGCATGTTTCATAGGAAATCTTCTGAAGATCATCTTGCAATTCTTATACCGATTCTGATTCTCTTCAAATAAATGTTGTGCTTTTGCTGCAAGTCGTAAGGCGATATTAAAGCTATTAGACAGTCTGAAGCTCTCGCACTAAAATATACAAACTCATTTCACAATGAATATCAAATATAATCGAGTTTAATTAAAGAGATCTGATTTAAATGACAAATCGGCATCATGATGAGAAAAAAACAAAGCAATATTTGCAAGAAAAATAAGAATGACCACCTTCTCCTTTCCTCGCATTGTTATCCTTTTTGTCGGTGTTACTTTCATCTTCGTCACTAGCAGCTGATACAATTTTGAGATTTTTATTACAAATCTTTCCAGGCGTAAACATGCTTTCATGGTTGCGAGACTTAAATGACACGTGTAAGTTATTCATATTGAGCATGAAATGAGGGTGAAAAGTATTTGAAGAAAAGAAACATATCAATCAGGTCTGCAATATACATATTACAAATGAAATATACCTATCAATGTAACGAACAAATGGTGTAATTATAGAAATATGAAAACGTACGTCGATATACTAGTCAATGACCCGATTTGAGCGTATTGCATGTACGCACGGTACTGAATGTTCCCCATTCTCGAGGTTGGTACCTGGCTCAGTTCACAAGAAGTGATCTTAGTCCTATATCACAGAGACGTATAGCTAGGCTCAGACAAAATTCAAGTACATGTCTTGGAGAGCTCATACGTTTACAGACGGTATTCTTGAACGTTTGATGGTTGGTCCGATTTAAATACCGCATTCACAGTCTTTTCATTAAAATTCATGACGTACCAAATCAATAAATATATTCATTTGTTTTATTTTATTTTAATGTGACCCTTTTGATTCTAATACCTATAAGTCTGTCTCGGACTCACAATTTGTATATGGGCCACCACCATCAGCAAACAAGTTTAATGTCTTGTTCCAACCTTTAAGAACGTTTCATTCCGTTGTCACATATGTGTTTCAGGAATCTTTTTTTTATCGCAAGGAACAATGTCCTCGAATTCTTATGAATGTTCGGATACTTTTTCTTGCATGTTTCATAGGAAATCTTCTGAAGATGATCTTGCAATTCTTATACCGATTCTGATTCTCTTCAAATAAATGTTGTGCTTTTGCTGCAAGTCGTAAGGCGATATTAAAGCTATTAGACAATCTGAAGCTCTCGCACTAAAATATACAAACTCATTTCACAATGAATATCAAATATAATCGAGTTTAATTAAAGAGATCTGATTTAAATGACAAATCGGCATCATGATGAAAAAAAAACAAAGCAATATTTGCAAGAAAAATAAGAATGACCACCTTCTCCTTTCCTCGCATTGTTATCCTTTTTGTCGGTGTTACTTTCATCTTCGTCACTAGCAGCTGATACAAATTTGAGATTTTTATTACAAATCTTTCCAGGCGTAAACATGCTTTAATGGTTGCGAGACTTAAATGACACGTGTAAGTCATTCATATTGAGCATGAAATGAGGGTGAAACGTATTTGAAGAAAAGAAACATATCAATCAGGTCAGCAATATACATATTACAAATGAAATATACCTATCAATGTAACGAACAAATGGTGTAATTATAGAAATATGAAAACGTACGTCGATATACTAGTCAATGACCCGATTTGAGCGTATTGCATGTACGCACGGTACTGAATGTTCCGCATTCTCGAGATTGGTACCTGGCTCAGTTCACAAGAAGTGATCTTAGTCCTATATCACAGAGACGTATAGCTAGGCTGAGACAAAATTCAAGTACATGTCTTGGAGAGCTCATACGTTTACAGACGGTATTCTTGAACGTTTGATGGTTGGTCCGATTTAAATACCGCATTCACAGTCTTTTCATTAAAATTCATGACGTACCAAATCAATAAATATATTCATTTGTTTTATTTTATTTTAATGTGACCCTTTTGATTCTAATACCTATAAGTCTGTCTCGGACTCACAATTTGTATATGGGCCACCATCATCAGCAAACAAGTTTAATGTCTTGTTCCAACCTTTAAGAACGTTTCATTCCGTTGTCACATATGTGTTTCAGGAATCTTTTTTTATCGCAAGGAACAATGTCCTCGAATTCTTATGCATGTTCGGATACTTTTTCTTGCATGTTTCATAGGAAATCTTCTGAAGATCATCTTGCAATTCTTATACCGATTCTGATTCTCTTCAAATAAATGTTGTGCTTTTGCTGCAAGTCGTAAGGCGATATTAAAGCTATTAGACAGTCTGAAGCTCTCGCACTAAAATATACAAACTCATTTCACAATGAATATCAAATATAATCGAGTTTAATTAAAGAGATCTGATTTAAATGACAAATCGGCATCATGATGAGAAAAAAAACAAAGCAATATTTGCAAGAAAAATAAGAATGACCACCTTCTCCTTTCCTCGCATTGTTATCCTTTTTGTCGGTGTTACTTTCATCTTCGTCACTAGCAGCTGATACAAATTTGAGATTTTTATTACAAATCTTTCCAGGCGTAAACATGCTTTAATGGTTGCGAGACTTAAATGACACGTGTAAGTCATTCATATTGAGCATGAAATGAGGGTGAAAAGTATTTGAAGAAAAGAAACATATCAATCAGGTCAGCAATATACATATTACAAATGAAATATACCTATCAATGTAACGAACAAATGGTGTAATTATAGAAATATGAAAACGTACGTCGATATACTAGTCAATGACCCGATTTGAGCGTATTGCATGTACGCACGGTACTGAATGTTCCGCATTCTCGAGATTGGTACCTGGCTCAGTTCACAAGAAGTGATCTTAGTCCTATATCACAGAGACGTATAGCTAGGCTCAGACAAAATTCAAGTACATGTCTTGGAGAGCTCATACGTTTACAGACGGTATTCTTGAACGTTTGATGGTTGGTCCGATTTAAATACCGCATTCACAGTCTTTTCATTAAAATTCATGACGTACCAAATCAATAAATATATTCATTTGTTTTATTTTATTTTAATGTGACCCTTTTGATTCTAATACCTATAAGTCTGTCTCGGACTCACAATTTGTATATGGGCCACCATCATCAGCAAACAAGTTTAATGTCTTGTTCCAACCTTTAAGAACGTTTCATTCCGTTGTCACATATGTGTTTCAGGAATCTTTTTTTATCGCAAGGAACAATGTCCTCGAATTCTTATGCATGTTCGGATACTTTTTCTTGCATGTTTCATAGGAAATCTTCTGAAGATCATCTTGCAATTCTTATACCGATTCTGATTCTCTTCAAATAAATGTTGTGCTTTTGCTGCAAGTCGTAAGGCGATATTAAAGCTATTAGACAGTCTGAAGCTCTCGCACTAAAATATACAAACTCATTTCACAATGAATATCAAATATAATCGAGTTTAATTAAAGAGATCTGATTTAAATGACAAATCGGCATCATGATGAGAAAAAAAACAAAGCAATATTTGCAAGAAAAATAAGAATGACCACCTTCTCCTTTCCTCGCATTGTTATCCTTTTTGTCGGTGTTACTTTCATCTTCGTCACTAGCAGCTGATACAAATTTGAGATTTTTATTACAAATCTTTCCAGGCGTAAACATGCTTTAATGGTTGCGAGACTTAAATGACACGTGTAAGTCATTCATATTGAGCATGAAATGAGGGTGAAACGTATTTGAAGAAAAGAAACATATCAATCAGGTCTGCAATATACATATTACAAATGAAATATACCTATCAATGTAACGAACAAATGGTGTAATTATAGAAATATGAAAACGTACGTCGATATACTAGTCAATGACCCGATTTGAGCGTATTGGATGTACGCACGGTACTGAATGTTCCGCATTCTCGAGATTGGTACCTGGCTCAGTTCACAAGAAGTGATCTTAGTCCTATATCACAGAGACGTATAGCTAGGCTCAGACAAAATTCAAGTACATGTCTTGGAGAGCTCATACGTTTACAGACGGTATTCTTGAACGTTTGATGGTTGGTCCGATTTAAATACCGCATTCACAGTCTTTTCATTAAAATTCATGACGTACCAAATCAATAAATATATTCATTTGTTTTATTTTATTTTAATGTGACCCTTTTGATTCTAATACCTATAAGTCTGTCTCGGACTCACAATTTGTATATGGGCCACCATCATCAGCAAACAAGTTTAATGTCTTGTTCCAACCTTTAAGAACGTTTCATTCCGTTGTCACATATGTGTTTCAGGAATCTTTTTTTATCGCAAGGAACAATGTCCTCGAATTCTTATGCATGTTCGGATACTTTTTCTTGCATGTTTCATAGGAAATCTTCTGAAGATCATCTTGCAATTCTTATACCGATTCTGATTCTCTTCAAATAAATGTTGTGCTTTTGCTGCAAGTCGTAAGGCGATATTAAAGCTATTAGACAGTCTGAAGCTCTCGCACTAAAATATACAAACTCATTTCACAATGAATATCAAATATAATCGAGTTTAATTAAAGAGATCTGATTTAAATGACAAATCGGCATCATGATGAGAAAAAAAACAAAGCAATATTTGCAAGAAAAATAAGAATGACCACCTTCTCCTTTCCTCGCATTGTTATCCTTTTTGTCGGTGTTACTTTCATCTTCGTCACTAGCAGCTGATACAAATTTGAGATTTTTATTACAAATCTTTCCAGGCGTAAACATGCTTTAATGGTTGCGAGACTTAAATGACACGTGTAAGTCATTCATATTGAGCATGAAATGAGGGTGAAACGTATTTGAAGAAAAGAAACATATCAATCAGGTCAGCAATATACATATTACAAATGAAATATACCTATCAATGTAACGAACAAATGGTGTAATTATAGAAATATGAAAACGTACGTCGATATACTAGTCAATGACCCGATTTGAGCGTATTGGATGTACGCACGGTACTGAATGTTCCGCATTCTCGAGATTGGTACCTGGCTCAGTTCACAAGAAGTGATCTTAGTCCTATATCACAGAGACGTATAGCTAGGCTCAGACAAAATTCAAGTACATGTCTTGGAGAGCTCATACGTTTACAGACGGTATTCTTGAACGTTTGATGGTTGGTCCGATTTAAATACCGCATTCACAGTCTTTTCATTAAAATTCATGACGTACCAAATCAATAAATATATTCATTTGTTTTATTTTATTTTAATGTGACCCTTTTGATTCTAATACCTATAAGTCTGTCTCGGACTCACAATTTGTATATGGGCCACCATCATCAGCAAACAAGTTTAATGTCTTGTTCCAACCTTTAAGAACGTTTCATTCCGTTGTCACATATGTGTTTCAGGAATCTTTTTTTATCGCAAGGAACAATGTCCTCGAATTCTTATGCATGTTCGGATACTTTTTCTTGCATGTTTCATAGGAAATCTTCTGAAGATCATCTTGCAATTCTTATACCGATTCTGATTCTCTTCAAATAAATGTTGTGCTTTTGCTGCAAGTCGTAAGGCGATATTAAAGCTATTAGACAGTCTGAAGCTCTCGCACTAAAATATACAAACTCATTTCACAATGAATATCAAATATAATCGAGTTTAATTAAAGAGATCTGATTTAAATGACAAATCGGCATCATGATGAGAAAAAAAAACAAAGCAATATTTGCAAGAAAAATAAGAATGACCACCTTCTCCTTTCCTCGCATTGTTATCCTTTTTGTCGGTGTTACTTTCATCTTCGTCACTAGCAGCTGATACAAATTTGAGATTTTTATTACAAATCTTTCCAGGCGTAAACATGCTTTAATGGTTGCGAGACTTAAATGACACGTGTAAGTCATTCATATTGAGCATGAAATGAGGGTGAAACGTATTTGAAGAAAAGAAACATATCAATCAGGTCAGCAATATACATATTACAAATGAAATATACCTATCAATGTAACGAACAAATGGTGTAATTATAGAAATATGAAAACGTACGTCGATATACTAGTCAATGACCCGATTTGAGCGTATTGCATGTACGCACGGTACTGAATGTTCCGCATTCTCGAGATTGGTACCTGGCTCAGTTCACAAGAAGTGATCTTAGTCCTATATCACAGAGACGTATAGCTAGGCTCAGACAAAATTCAAGTACATGTCTTGGAGAGCTCATACGTTTACAGACGGTATTCTTGAACGTTTGATGGTTGGTCCGATTTAAATACCGCATTCACAGTCTTTTCATTAAAATTCATGACGTACCAAATCAATAAATATATTCATTTGTTTTATTTTATTTTAATGTGACCCTTTTGATTCTAATACCTATAAGTCTGTCTCGGACTCACAATTTGTATATGGGCCACCATCATCAGCAAACAAGTTTAATGTCTTGTTCCAACCTTTAAGAACGTTTCATTCCGTTGTCACATATGTGTTTCAGGAATCTTTTTTTATCGCAAGGAACAATGTCCTCGAATTCTTATGCATGTTCGGATACTTTTTCTTGCATGTTTCATAGGAAATCTTCTGAAGATCATCTTGCAATTCTTATACCGATTCTGATTCTCTTCAAATAAATGTTGTGCTTTTGCTGCAAGTCGTAAGGCGATATTAAAGCTATTAGACAGTCTGAAGCTCTCGCACTAAAATATACAAACTCATTTCACAATGAATATCAAATATAATCGAGTTTAATTAAAGAGATCTGATTTAAATGACAAATCGGCATCATGATGAGAAAAAAAACAAAGCAATATTTGCAAGAAAAATAAGAATGACCACCTTCTCCTTTCCTCGCATTGTTATCCTTTTTGTCGGTGTTACTTTCATCTTCGTCACTAGCAGCTGATACAAATTTGAGATTTTTATTACAAATCTTTCCAGGCGTAAACATGCTTTAATGGTTGCGAGACTTAAATGACACGTGTAAGTCATTCATATTGAGCATGAAATGAGGGTGAAACGTATTTGAAGAAAAGAAACATATCAATCAGGTCAGCAATATACATATTACAAATGAAATATACCTATCAATGTAACGAACAAATGGTGTAATTATAGAAATATGAAAACGTACGTCGATATACTAGTCAATGACCCGATTTGAGCGTATTGGATGTACGCACGGTACTGAATGTTCCGCATTCTCGAGATTGGTACCTGGCTCAGTTCACAAGAAGTGATCTTAGTCCTATATCACAGAGACGTATAGCTAGGCTCAGACAAAATTCAAGTACATGTCTTGGAGAGCTCATACGTTTACAGACGGTATTCTTGAACGTTTGATGGTTGGTCCGATTTAAATACCGCATTCACAGTCTTTTCATTAAAATTCATGACGTACCAAATCAATAAATATATTCATTTGTTTTATTTTATTTTAATGTGACCCTTTTGATTCTAATACCTATAAGTCTGTCTCGGACTCACAATTTGTATATGGGCCACCATCATCAGCAAACAAGTTTAATGTCTTGTTCCAACCTTTAAGAACGTTTCATTCCGTTGTCACATATGTGTTTCAGGAATCTTTTTTTATCGCAAGGAACAATGTCCTCGAATTCTTATGCATGTTCGGATACTTTTTCTTGCATGTTTCATAGGAAATCTTCTGAAGATCATCTTGCAATTCTTATACCGATTCTGATTCTCTTCAAATAAATGTTGTGCTTTTGCTGCAAGTCGTAAGGCGATATTACAGCTATTAGACAGTCTGAAGCTCTCGCACTAAAATATACAAACTCATTTCACAATGAATATCAAATATAATCGAGTTTAATTAAAGAGATCTGATTTAAATGACAAATCGGCATCATGATGAGAAAAAAAAACAAACAAAAATTTGCAAGAAAAATAATAATTACCACCTTCTCCTTTCCTCGCATTGTTATCCTTTTTGTCGGTGTTACTTTCATCTTCGTCACTAGCAGCTGATACAAATTTGAGATTTTTTATTACAAATCTTTCCAGGCGTAAACATGCTTTAATGGTTGCGAGACTTAAATGACACGTGTAAGTCATTCATATTGAGCATGAAATGAGGGTGAAACGTATTTGAAGAAAAGAAACATATCAATCAGGTCAGCAATATACATATTACAAATGAAATATACCTATCAATGTAACGAACAAATGGTGTAATTATAGAAATATGAAAACGTACGTCGATATACTAGTCAATGACCCGATTTGAGCGTATTGCATGTACGCACGGTACTGAATGTTCCGCATTCTCGAGATTGGTACCTGGCTCAGTTCACAAGAAGTGATCTTAGTCCTATATCACAGAGACGTATAGCTAGGCTCAGACAAAATTCAAGTACATGTCTTGGAGAGCTCATACGTTTACAGACGGTATTCTTGAACGTTTGATGGTTGGTCCGATTTAAATACCGCATTCACAGTCTTTTCATTAAAATTCATGACGTACCAAATCAATAAATATATTCATTTGTTTTATTTTATTTTAATGTGACCCTTTTGATTCTAATACCTATAAGTCTGTCTCGGACTCACAATTTGTATATGGGCCACCATCATCAGCAAACAAGTTTAATGTCTTGTTTCCAACCTTTAAGAACGTTTCATTCCGTTGTCACATATGTGTTTCAGGAATCTTTTTTTATCGCAAGGAACAATGTCCTCGAATTCTTATGCATGTTCGGATACTTTTTCTTGCATGTTTCATAGGAAATCTTCTGAAGATCATCTTGCAATTCTTATACCGATTCTGATTCTCTTCAAATAAATGTTGTGCTTTTGCTGCAAGTCGTAAGGCGATATTAAAGCTATTAGACAGTCTGAAGCTCTCGCACTAAAATATACAAACTCATTTCACAATGAATATCAAATATAATCGAGTTTAATTAAAGAGATCTGATTTAAATGACAAATCGGCATCATGATGAGAAAAAAAACAAGGCAATATTTGCAAGAAAAATAAGAATGACCACCTTCTCCTTTCCTCGCATTGTTATCCTTTTTGTCGGTGTTACTTTCATCTTCGTCACTAGCAGCTGATACAAATTTGAGATTTTTATTACAAATCTTTCCAGGCGTAAACATGCTTTAATGGTTGCGAGACTTAAATGACACGTGTAAGTCATTCATATTGAGCATGAAATGAGGGTGAAAAGTATTTGAAGAAAAGAAACATATCAATCAGGTCTGCAATATACATATTACAAATGAAATATACCTATCAATGTAACGAACAAATGGTGTAATTAAAGAAATATGAAAACGTACGTCGATATACTAGTCAATGACCCGATTTGAGCGTATTGGATGTACGCACGGTACTGAATGTTCCGCATTCTCGAGATTGGTACCTGGCTCAGTTCACAAGAAGTGATCTTAGTCCTATATCACAGAGACGTATAGCTAGGCTCAGACAAAATTCAAGTACATGTCTTGGAGAGCTCATACGTTTACAGACGGTATTCTTGAATGTTTGATGGTTGGTCCGATTTAAATACCGCATTCACAGTCTTTTCATTAAAATTCATGACGTACCAAATCAATAAATATATTCATTTGTTTTATTTTATTTTAATGTGACCCTTTTGATTCTAATACCTATAAGTCTGTCTCGGACTCACAATTTGTATATGGGCCACCATCATCAGCAAACAAGTTTAATGTCTTGTTCCAACCTTTAAGAACGTTTCATTCCGTTGTCACATATGTGTTTCAGGAATCTTTTTTTATCGCAAGGAACAATGTCCTCGAATTCTTATGCATGTTCGGATACTTTTTCTTGCATGTTTCATAGGAAATCTTCTGAAGATCATCTTGCAATTCTTATACCGATTCTGATTCTCTTCAAATAAATGTTGTGCTTTTGCTGCAAGTCGTAAGGCGATATTAAAGCTATTAGACAGTCTGAAGCTCTCGCACTAAAATATACAAACTCATTTCACAATGAATATCAAATATAATCGAGTTTAATTAAAGAGATCTGATTTAAATGACAAATCGGCATCATGATGAGAAAAAAACAAAGCAATATTTGCAAGAAAAATAAGAATGACCACCTTCTCCTTTCCTCGCATTGTTATCCTTTTTGTCGGTGTTACTTTCATCTTCGTCACTAGCAGCTGATACAATTTTGAGATTTTTATTACAAATCTTTCCAGGCGTAAACATGCTTTCATGGTTGCGAGACTTAAATGACACGTGTAAGTTATTCATATTGAGCATGAAATGAGGGTGAAAAGTATTTGAAGAAAAGAAACATATCAATCAGGTCTGCAATATACATATTACAAATGAAATATACCTATCAATGTAACGAACAAATGGTGTAATTATAGAAATATGAAAACGTACGTCGATATACTAGTCAATGACCCGATTTGAGCGTATTGCATGTACGCACGGTACTGAATGTTCCCCATTCTCGAGGTTGGTACCTGGCTCAGTTCACAAGAAGTGATCTTAGTCCTATATCACAGAGACGTATAGCTAGGCTCAGACAAAATTCAAGTACATGTCTTGGAGAGCTCATACGTTTACAGACGGTATTCTTGAACGTTTGATGGTTGGTCCGATTTAAATACCGCATTCACAGTCTTTTCATTAAAATTCATGACGTACCAAATCAATAAATATATTCATTTGTTTTATTTTATTTTAATGTGACCCTTTTGATTCTAATACCTATAAGTCTGTCTCGGACTCACAATTTGTATATGGGCCACCATCATCAGCAAACAAGTTTAATGTCTTGTTCCAACCTTTAAGAACGTTTCATTCCGTTGTCACATATGTGTTTCAGGAATCTTTTTTTATCGCAAGGAACAATGTCCTCGAATTCTTATGCATGTTCGGATACTTTTTCTTGCATGTTTCATAGGAAATCTTCTGAAGATCATCTTGCAATTCTTATACCGATTCTGATTCTCTTCAAATAAATGTTGTGCTTTTGCTGCAAGTCGTAAGGCGATATTAAAGCTATTAGACAATCTGAAGCTCTCGCACTAAAATATACAAACTCATTTCACAATGAATATCAAATATAATCGAGTTTAATTAAAGAGATCTGATTTAAATGACAAATCGGCATCATGATGAAAAAAAAACAAAGCAATATTTGCAAGAAAAATAAGAATGACCACCTTCTCCTTTCCTCGCATTGTTATCCTTTTTGTCGGTGTTACTTTCATCTTCGTCACTAGCAGCTGATACACGTGTAAGTCATTCATATTGAGCATGAAATGAGGGTGAAAAGTATTTGAAGAAAAGAAACATATCAATCAGGTCTGCAATATACATATTACAAATGAAATATATCTATCAATGTAACGAACAAATGGTGTAATTATAGAAATATGAAAACGTACGTCGATATACTAGTCAATGACCCGATTTGAGCGTATTGCATGTACGCACGGTACTGAATGTTCCGCATTCTCGAGATTGGTACCTGGCTCAGTTCACAAGAAGTGATCTTAGTCCTATATCACAGAGACGTATAGCTAGGCTCAGACAAAATTCAAGTACATGTCTTGGAGAGCTCATACGTTTACAGACGGTATTCTTGAACGTTTGATGGTTGGTCCGATTTAAATACCGCATTCACAGTCTTTTCATTAAAATTCATGACGTACCAAATCAATAAATATATTCATTTGTTTTATTTTATTTTAATGTGACCCTTTTGATTCTAATACCTATAAGTCTGTCTCGGACTCACAATTTGTATATGGGCCACCATCATCAGCAAACAAGTTTAATGTCTTGTTCCAACCTTTAAGAACGTTTCATTCCGTTGTCACATATGTGTTTCAGGAATCTTTTTTTATCGCAAGGAACAATGTCCTCGAATTCTTATGCATGTTCGGATACTTTTTCTTGCATGTTTCATAGGAAATCTTCTGAAGATCATCTTGCAATTCTTATACCGATTCTGATTCTCTTCAAATAAATGTTGTGCTTTTGCTGCAAGTCGTAAGGCGATATTAAAGCTATTAGACAGTCTGAAGCTCTCGCACTAAAATATACAAACTCATTTCACAATGAATATCAAATATAATCGAGTTTAATTAAAGAGATCTGATTTAAATGACAAATCGGCGTGGATAACGTATCAATACATAATGCGGTCCCATTTTAATAAAGTATTAGAAGTGCACGCTTTTCATGCTCTGTGTTGACAGCTTCTTTTGAATTTACTGTTTCAGTGGGTCTCGGTGTCTGCTACTAAGTAGAGAATGGTAATAGTTGTCTTTTGAATTGTCACTGATGAACGCAATATTTACATTCCCTGACAGGAGTTTATAGGTTCATTTAACTACCAACCTTTTTTAATCTACTTGATAATGAACGAGAGCTTCCGGAGCTAAACGGAACCCAATTCACGAATGGGCGAAAGGGCCGAGTTACGTATGACACATTATCGAATGACGTAAATTAATTGTGGTCAAGACTAAAATTGAGAGTCTACGTCCGACTCACCTTTTCGGTGGCAGATAGTCCAATTCCTGGTTTCTTTAACTTCTATCTAATGATGAATTTGTCCTTCCCTTTGAAGCAGACATATTTGTATACAGATATAATTAGGTCAGCCTACATTGGGCGTGTTTGGGGGCAGCGTTGACGAAGAGAATGGCCATGTCTTGAGGGCCAGTTCCGTTACCTGAATATACAAATGCTCTGGCATACATTTTGACTGCACTTAGTGACGTCAGTTTTCGTCATCAAAATTGTATCTGTGTCCCTTGGCGCTACTGCGAATGGTAGGTATGCCAATGAACAGTACATCAGCCATGCATAAATAGAGACACAACAAGTTGCACGTGCACAGCCAGATGGAACATTGATTAACAATAGGGGTAATCCATCACTAATTTTTTCAATCACCTGAGTGGTTATTCAGACAAGTATTTGGCGGAGAGAGAGAGAGAGAGAGACAGAGAGAGAGAGAGAGAGAGAGAGATACGCGGATTTATAACTGCTATTGCGAAGGAAGTAAATTGTTTTAGTGGCGTATCGAATGCAAATATTGCTAAATGTGCTCGATTCCACCTTCGGTGCCCTTGATCACAAAATGTTGTCAATTGTAAAATTATTGAAGATTATTTATCACCCTTGATCTCGTGTCATCATATTTGGTCAAACAGTGCGTCGACGTTGAAACATCATATTTTAGCTCTACGATTTGCCGTATTTGGAGCTATTGATAGATTGCATGGAAACTTTTCTTGTGTCATAGTATAGGTGAATAGAAAATTAAATCTATTTGAAAACTTTAAGGACAAATATTTATATACCCTGCGCAGAGAAAAGTTCTGAAGATACAAGATAAACTTAAAGTGCAAATTTGAGAGTCATTTTCATTACCACATTTAGAATACTTATAAACAGGGCCGGATAAAGACCTTTAGAGGCCCTAAGCACTGGAAAGATTATGGTGCCCCCGCCCCCCCCCCCCCCACACCTAGGTAATACAACCCTCAGCCCGTAATTTTTAATTTTTTTAATATTTTTAGAAATTGGGTAATCCAGCACTGCTTATAAATCCCGTTCGTCTTCTCCGCTATATCATCATGATGAGAAAAAAACAAAGCAATATTTGCAAGAAAAATAAGAATGACCACCTTCTCCTTTCCTCGCATTGTTATCCTTTTGTCGGTGTTACTTTCATCTTCGTCACTAGCAGCTGATACAAATTTGAGATTTTTATTACAAATCTTTCCAGGCGTAAACATGCTTTAATGGTTGCGAGACTTAAATGACACGTGTAAGTCATTCATATTGAGCATGAAATGAGGGTGATACGTATTTGAAGAAAAGAAACATATCAATCAGGTCTGCAATATACATATTACAAATGAAATATACCTATCAATGTAACGAACAAATGGTGTAATTATAGAAATATGAAAACGTACGTCGATATACTAGTCAATGACCCGATTTGAGCGTATTGCATGTACGCACGGTACTGAATGTTCCGCATTCTCGAGATTGGTACCTGGCTCAGTTCACAAGAAGTGATCTTAGTCCTATATCACAGAGACGTATAGCTAGGCTCAGACAAAATTCAAGTACATGTCTTGGAGAGCTCATACGTTTACAGACGGTATCCTTGAACGTTTGATGGTTGGTCCGATATAAATACCGCATTCACAGTCTTTTCATTAAAATTCATGACGTACCAAATCAATAAATATATTCATTTGTTTTATTTTATTTTAATGTGACCCTTTTGATTCTAATACCTATAAGTCTGTCTCGGACTCACAATTTGTATATGGGCCACCATCATCAGCAAACAAGTTTAATGTCTTGTTCCAACCTTTAAGAACGTTTCATTCCGTTGTCACATATGTGTTTCAGGAATCTTTTTTTATCGCAAGGAACAATGTCCTCGAATTCTTATGCATGTTCGGATACTTTTTCTTGCATGTTTCATAGGAAATCTTCTGAAGATCATCTTGCAATTCTTATACCGATTCTGATTCTCTTCAAATAAATGTTGTGCTTTTGCTGCAAGTCGTAAGGCGATATTAAAGCTATTAGACAGTCTGAAGCTCTCGCACTAAAATATACAAACTCATTTCACAATGAATATCAAATATAATCGAGTTTAATTAAAGAGATCTGATTTAAATGACAAATCGGCGTGGATAACGTATCAATACATAATGCGGTCCCATTTTAATAAAGTATTAGAAGTGCACGCTTTTCATGCTCTGTGTTGACAGCTTCTTTTGAATTTACTGTTTCAGTGGGTCTCGGTGTCTGCTACTAAGTAGAGAATGGTAATAGTTGTCTTTTGAATTGTCACTGATGAACGCAATATTTACATTCCCTGACAGGAGTTTATAGGTTCATTTAACTACCAACCTTTTTTAATCTACTTGATAATGAACGAGAGCTTCCGGAGCTAAACGGAACCCAATTCACGAATGGGCGAAAGGGCCGAGTTACGTATGACACATTATCGAATGACGTAAATTAATTGTGGTCAAGACTAAAATTGAGAGTCTACGTCCGACTCACCTTTTCGGTGGCGGATAGTCCAATTCCTGGTTTCTTTAACTTCTATATAATGATGAATTTGTCCTTCCCTTTGAAGCAGACATATTTGTATACAGATATAATTAGGTCAGCCTACATTGGGCGTGTTTGGGGGCAGCGTTGACGAAGAGAATGGCCATGTCTTGAGGGCCAGTTCCGTTACCTGAATATACAAATGCTCTGGCATACATTTTGACTGCACTTAGTGACGTCAGTTTTCGTCATCAAAATTGTATCTGTGTCCCTTGGCGCTACTGCGAATGGTAGGTATGCCAATGAACAGTACATCAGCCATGCATAAATAGAGACACAACAAGTTGCACGTGCACAGCCAGATGGAACATTGATTAACAATAGGGGTAATCCATCACTAATTTTTTCAATCACCTGAGTGGTTATTCAGACAAGTATTTGGCGGAGAGAGAGAGAGAGAGAGAGAGAGAGTGGAAGCCGTCTCAGTACTCAGTTTGAAATTGTATTCTGTCATTTGAGTAACACTATACTGCGTATAAGTACACGATAACTGGAAAATGTGTGTTCTGACTTAAATTGTATACTAGATCAAAATTTGATAGGTTTGAAATATCATGATTGTGTATATGCGAAATACATGGTGTCAGACATAACTCTTGATGGTATAGATCTGTATATCTTTTTTTGTCTTTTCTTTGTAAATAATTCCTGTTTTGATACCTGTATTTTGTCCCTTTCTCCAATCGAGTCCCAGCTCGGTCTATCCATGTGACAATGATAAGACATTAATGTCTCTAAAGACTCAACTTCCAACTAGAAAATTATTCAAAAACTGTTTTTGTCTTTATTAAACCTATTTTAGAATATGCCGACTCTCTTTGAGATAATTGCACTATGTAGGAAAAGGAGGAAATAAAGAAAATACAAATAGCTACAGGATTTTTGTTACTGGTGCCACTAGATCGGCTTCGGCCGAGAAAAAAGATCCTCAAGAACAATCGATGGGAAACTAGCTACCAGACCCTATAAGCATAGAATAGTAACTTTCTTCAAAATATTTCATAATATTACCACATATTATTTCCGTGTCCCAGTTCCCAACAATGAAAGCCAAAGAACCAATCATCAACTAAGAAATACGAATAATTTGCAGGCTCTTTTTTTTAGAACAAAATTGCATCAATATCCTTAAGTACCTACAGCTGCCAGAGAGTGGAATATCCTCACTGATCTTATTAAATCTTGTCCTTTTCTCGTCATGTTCAAACGTTACTTAAATATAGAATCAAATAATGTATCTAAATATTTCTACCCAATGACTCATCAAGGTCAAATGCCGCCTGCTAGACTCAGAATGGGATGTAGTTCAGATAAGTATGATCTTTATACTAATAATATTACAATTTCATATATCGTACAGCGGCCAGTTGTATTTCAACTCCTTCAATCGTGCGCCATGTTTCTCGCGATATAACGCGCTTGTTTCGATATAATGACGTCATCAGCTGTGTCACCAGCGTTCTTCAGAAGCGAAAGAATATAATTTTATAGTAAAAGCATACAAAATGCGATTCAAGAAGGTAATTTCATGTAATTTTAAAAAATCATAATGAAAATATATGTTTTCACTAATGCCTTTTTTTGTCCGACTTTTGGACCTTGAATTTTCTATTATATGCTACAGACAGCGCCGCCGATCACATGTTGGCTTTGTTTACATATTTTGAACAGGATAATTCACTTTGGGAATTTCTACAACTGGTTAGCCAATGTAAATATTTGGTTTTAATCATGTTGGTTTCTTATACAATGTAAGAAAAATTTACACTCGAAATGTATATTCACTACGGACTTTTTCGTTTCAGTATTATTTCATAATAAACATATATTCTATATCAAAAGACATTGAATCTATTATAATAAATGTGTATCCATTGACCAGTGTCTATTTTTTAATTTATCTCTCCCTCTGTATGTCTGTCTGTCTCTCTCTCAGTCTATTGAGTCATGTATCTATATGGTAAAGAACAAGCAAGCAGTAATGTAAGTGCACAAACTGCATATAGAATTAACGGGAAAAAAAGTATTCATTTTTAACTTTCTTTTTTTTAAATTTCAAAAACACGGAGACGCTAAAAACTAATAATATCCATACCTTGGTCTAACTGGCACGGTCCGGTCATATGCCACGTGACTTTTAGTGCGTGTCACGAACCATGGATGTCACTTCACGAAATAAGTAAACATACACACGCTCGGAAAAACTGTAATTATGAACTAATGTACATGAATGCCACATTTTTTTGCACGCTGATTAAATGAAGTAGATATAGTTGAACACTTTTTATGGTTTATTTGAATAGATTATCATAATATTATAACGAACGCGTTAAAATTCACGTTAAGTCCACGAAAGGTGGTAACTCGAGGCTACATATATCTGTGATCATCATGAGACTGTAACTCATCTTATTTTCTGTAATACAATATTGCAAATAATACAACATATCATAATGATAATGTTGCACAATTATTGGAGGTAGTTCCGTATTGTCTACAGAGAAAAGCAAATAAATATTTCGAGCAATCCATCAATTTGTCTTTGGTAGCAAGAGGTTCTCAGTTTAATCAATGAATAAAACACACAATTCGTATTCAGACTGATTTCTTGGCATCAGTTACATACATGCACTATTTTCTATTGAACCCATTTAAAGTAATTCTTTTTCCAAACATACTTTTCTGTCATGACCCAACACTACATCAATTACATATATATATATATATATATATATATATATATATATATATATATATATATATATATATATATATATATATATATATATATATATATATATATATATATATACGAGGAGATAGTTTAATAAAAGAATTTTCTTCTCCTTGTTAGATCCTCAGTGTTATATGTATTAATTCTTTGTATTTTTTATCTCATGCTTTTGTTGAAATGCATATGGTTTGAACAAATTCTTGTAAAGGATATCAACATATAGATATGTTTGCTTATGTGTGTTTGAGAGAGAGAGAGAGAGAGAGAGAGAGAGAGAGAGAGAGAGAGAGAGAGAGAGAGAGAGTCTGTCAACATATTTTATGATCAATATTGATGTTCTATATTGATTTAAAGTATATATGATACCGGTATCCATCATGCACATTATATCAGCAGGTATCACGGTACCAATTGTTTTTCCATAGACCTTAATGTTAATGTTTGGTGAAATAAAAATACCTTCTCTTCTACTTTAGCATGCGTGTCACACACTGTCATAGAGAACAATATTAGATTGTCAATTTGACAGTGACAGAACCAGGTACTCCATTGCATTTAAGAGAGATAACTCTGCTGGAACTAGACAGGGGTCAGAGTTGTCCAGTCACAACAGACACATTTTCAGTGATGTGTATCCCATTTTTAAAAAATCATAAAAAATACAAAACATGATCTACATATGAATTAACATAATCTCACATGTTGCTAAGAGACTCAACTTTTTTTTAAGCCAGACAGAAACTACAACTCTTACGTAATACACCAATCACAGCTAGTTGTGTTGTTTATTTCTGAATACAATGTCCCTACACCTTAAGCTCCGCCCCCTGGGCTTGAGCAATTGGTACCGTGATACCAGCACTGTCCGTTTTACAAAACTCAAGAAAGATAGCTGTTGTCACTGACTAGTAACCTCCCTTGCACTACTTAAAATTGTTTAAATTAACGAAATCCATGAAAATGATTGCAGAAAATATGTGGACTAACACTAAATTAAAAATACAATAGTTCCTTGACATTACTAAGGAATAAACGAAAAACAATTTATAATGCTGTTCTCCTGAATTTGTATGTGTATGTTCTACTTTTAAAACTTAAGGATTAATATCGCAGAGAAAATAAATTGCCTAATTTAAAAAAAAAAAAACATACTCAGCCAAATTTTGTTTTTGCCTAGCTCTTTATCAGAGTTACTATAAATATAAGTATAGGATATAACACAATATATGACGCTTTTGTCTAACTCCATATTTTTGGAATTTGAACGTACTTTTCTACGTTTATTTTTTCCAGATGTAAATATATGACCATAATATAGCCAATTATATTCCGTACCTCAGACAAAGATATCAGAACTAAAATACTTTACGAAGGTTTCGTTTTCGATGATGACGATGATGATTTGGTGGAAATTATCACGATAATAATAATAGTGATGATGATAATGATGACGATGATGATGATGATGATGAACTAAATAATAATAATAATAATACAATTATTGTTATTATTATTGTTATTATTATTATTATTATTATTATTATTATTATTATTATTGTTGTTGTTGTTGTTATTATTATTATTATTATTATTATTTTCAGTACGATATAGCTGCCACTATTCCGTGAGATTGGATTACCTTTTGAGAGTTCAGTTGTTCTATATACAGGTCTCTTAATTCCTATGCATATTCTATCATATCATATCATAGAACTTCATGAGAAAAAAAAACCTCCAAATCTTTTCATCTAGAAACAATTTACAGGCTATGAGATAAGAAAAGAAATGTAATAAACGAGTTGAATCAACTTCTTAGACTTTTGAAACTCGATACGTAAAAGTAAAAATGTTTCTTTTTTAATCTGACAGTCCGCTGTGTCATCTACGTTCTTGTCCCCTCTCATAAACTGAAAAGTTCCTCTCCTCTCACGACTTTTATCGACATAACATATGCATGAGAGAGATTAGTGGTCGTGCTAGGGCCACGACTTTTTATCGACATAACATATGCATGAGAGAGATTAGTGGTCGTGCTAGGGCCACGACTTTTTATCGACATAACATATGCATGAGAGAGATTAGTGGTCGTGCAAGGGCCACTGCTTTGTCGACATAACATATGGATGAGAGAGATTAGTGGTCGTGCTAGGGCCACGGCTTTATCGACATAACATATGCATGAGAGAGATTAGTGGTCGTGCTAGGGCCACGGCTTTATCGACATAACATATGCATGAGAGAGATTAGTGGTCGTGCTAGGGCCACGGCTTTATCGACATAACATATGCATGAGAGAGATTAGTGGTCGTGCTAGGGCCACGACTTTATCGACATAACATATGCATGAGAGAGATTAGTGGTCGTGCTAGGGCCACTGCTTTATCGACATAACATATGGATGAGAGAGATTAGTGGTCGTGCTAGGGCCACTGCTTTATCGACATAACATATGGATGAGAGAGATTAGTGGTCGTGCTAGGGCCACGGCTTTTCTTAGGAGTGTTTGCTTTATTTCAATGTTCTAAACAGCAGCTGTCCCATCCTGTTCCTAAGTGTGATGGATGTTGTCTAGCTTGTTCTCCTGACCCTTCTTTGTCTCTTGCGAGGTGGAGGTATTTCACTATCATTATCCAGTGGCGTAGCAAGAAATTCTGCTCTCCCCCCCCCCCCCCACCCCCACCCCCGCAAAACTTAATTCTGCCGTCCCCTCCCAATGGAAAAAGTTGTTTGATGGGAATTACGGGTCATCACTGGGCCTGGGCCGCCCCATCCCCCCTTCCCCCGGCCCGCAATTGCAAGGGTCGCTTGGGTGGTTGTTACGCCACTGTCTTCATCTGCACCTTTTGATCAACCTGAAACTCATCCGATTTTGCTACCAATATGATGACTTAACGGTTTTGCTCTTTCACTGGTCTGGATTATAAAGTTTTACATGATCTTCTTCTCGTCTTTTTAATTTTTTTCCCACCTTGTTTCTACAAGCTTTAATGCTGCTGGATGTGTTGTATTTCAGGAATCAATATTACAAAATTGCAAATGCCGTTACTATGACGATACATTAACCACCATGACAAGTGCACGTAATTTAAGAACAGTGACGCATGCATTTTGTAATTTAAGAATATAGAAAATTAATATAACTCTCACATTTTGAACATGGACCCATATCTTTGCGTAGTTAGTGTTTCATTACGCAATCAAGCACAAACTGACATTTGAAAGGCAGGTATGGTTACACTTAACACGAATTTATAATTTTTTTCTTCAATTGTTAAACTCAAACGGAAAATATTGTCTGATTCTCAGCCAGAATAGGATTCTTTTCAGGCATTTTATGTGCTTCTATCTTTCTCTTGTTCCCCATTTTCGGAATATTCATTTTTAGCGTGATGTTTTATGGATTTGTGAACAGATCTAATGCCTGGTGTCACAAAGATTGCAGACCTACTGCATTGTGTCACAAAAAGATTGCACTATTGCTGTACTGTATTATGGTGTGAGTACTGTATATTTTCTCGCATCAATAGCAGGTAATACAGATAGAATTAACAAAAGACAATGTAATACCAAAAAGACTCGCATTATCACTGCTTAATGACACACACACACACACACACATTCTCTCTCACTCTCTCAACAAATTAAAGGCAATATAATCTCAAACCACAAAAAATAACACTTTTTACCCTCTCTTAGCTATAGACATGAACATTAAAGGTGATAATGATGTATGATAAATTACATTACATGCACAAACATTTAGCGCAGAAACTATTAATATGACGTTTATGTGACAATCGGAAAATGCTCGGACCTTTCCGCCTGTGATCTAAAAACATCTCGAAAATACTACAATCAGAGCAACTTCGGCCTCTTATGTCCAGACAGAAAATGATCCATATTTTGTGTGTGTGTGTGTATAAGGGGGGGGGGGGGGGGACAAAAAACAGCGGCAAAACATTTTTGAGCAATAAAGTAGTACACAGCCTACAGTATGTTTCCCTAACGTATATATACTAAATAGCAGATCAGTTAAAGATATCCAAATAAGAAATATCACTGAACTGTAAGTGCCTTGGCGTACTTAGGTTGGTCATGCAATTTCGGGTTCGGTTCAGCAACAAAATGGCGGAAGCTGAAAAAAATCTAAATCACATGTGCAATATTCTTGATCAGGAGATAATGGCATGCCATTTTGGAGTCAAATTGTTTCATAAAACTGGGATGTACTAGTTAAAACATAATAATTGTTTTGTGCTCACTAAAAAATGGTCATGCTTGCCTGTTTTTTCTTGGGTCCATCTCTCTCCACCCCCACCCCCCAAAAAGAGCAAATTGGCGCTAAACAACCGGAACGTTTCAAAGTTTTCTTTACAGATAGATGGTTAAAAGTATGCCCTGGAAACGCTTACAATGCAAGACCTTTTGGGGGCTTCGCAGGGTTACGTCTCACAGACCCTTGCCTACTTGTTTACAGTCCCCCACCCCCACCCCAAACGATACTATATGATATTTTTGGATCCGCCCCTGAATGACGTCATGTGCATATCACATACCCTCACCACTCTATACGGACAACTCGACTGAGATGACTATTCGTTGCCGAAACATTCCGAAGTTTCTTGTTTCAAGCATTATCTCACTAGAGAATTTTCTTTTACTGAATTTCATACAGTTGTCATAATGTTTTTGACATGGTTCTATTTTACCTAGCGTATTATAGCCTGTGATTGAGTTCGCAGCCAATTTTCTGGCGATTTCCCAATTTTAAAACTGTATCACAGCGACGAAGTATGTTTGAGATGGAATTTTGTAAAAAAAGCCACGAGGTGTTCCAATTCTTTTTGTTACTAGTGGCACGAAAAAAATAAAAGGCTATATATTTAGCTGTTTAGATAAATAGGACGATGAACACATAGAAAGCGTTCAATTCAGAGGAAAGAGACATTGATTAAAACCAATAAATAAATAGTATCCTACAATGGCAGTCTTAAAACTTGTATCAGTCAGATAATTGTCATTCTATAAATAGTGTGAATGGTCGTATGATAAAGAGAAAACTGGACTCATTCCACTATATATATATATATATATATATATATATACATATATATATATATATATATATATAGAGAGAGAGAGAGAGAGAGAGAGAGAGAGAGAGAGAGAGAGAGAGAGAGAGAGAGAGAGAGAGGCACTGTGCAAGCAATTATATTATGTATGGATGGATTATAGCAGGAGGGACTATTTACCCTGAATTCTAAGGACAATGATCAAATATTTAAAACATACATATGACATACCTGGTATCTTCCAAGTACCAGTACCAACTGACCGCAAGTTGAAAATTTCTTGGATGTTAAAATGGATAATAAATAGCGTATTCAGATGATGAAGGGATTATGAGGAATTACATATCAAGCTATACAGGATTCCCTGATGACCTTCAGGTAGGCTACAATCTCATATGCTGCATCAAATTACATAAATCAAATTCAATAGACATAATATCTAGGATTAAAACTGGTAAAAAATTATATCGATAGATTTGATCAACTTAAAGCTTTCTAAATATATTCTATCGTTATTTCTCAAATCCTCAAAATTGATAGGATCTGACAGCTGGAAGGAACATTCCTGAAGGCAAACTTGACCTTACTGAAATATTTGTGCGGGAAAATCGGTTAATATTACGACAGAAATAGTTAAATAATTACACTTGGTCCCAGACTGGTTTCACTATCGTATATATTTTTTTATTTGAAAAAAAATATGAACAAATTATTATTATATATATATATATATATATATATATATATATATATATATATATATATATATATATATATATATATATATATATATATATATAGTGTAGGAGAATACGCCGAAATTTTGTCGAAGCCTCTTAATGCGTATATTGTTCCTTCTGCGCTTTTATGGGGTTATACTATCTTGAAAATGGCATTTTAGGTATCCATATGAATGAAAATGGCATTTCCGGTATCCACATGAATGAAATGCCATAAAAATGTTGTGGACATATGCTTGTTTGTTTTTTTGTTTTGAAATACAAACCAGCCCAAGTGGTTGTCTGCTCAAATGTCAAAAATCAAAGTCAGTCACGACGTATGAGTGTAGCTAAAGGAAATGGCCCAACGGATGCGATCCAACCCCAACCCCAAAATTTTGCATTAAGGTGCTGATAAACAGCCAGTAAGGTCAAATTTATGCAAAAAGAAAAAGGTCGGATTAAAAAATGTTGGTGGTTTTTTCCCTCATTATTTGGCCGTTCTACTCCGAAAAAGCGAAACAAATTTCGATTCCAAAGTTCAATTTTGCACTAAAATAAACCTCATAAAACCGAAACTCACTTCAAATTTGGAAATGTATTTTAGCTGCTAAATTCCTGACACACGCTGGACCAGATTATTTCTGGCTAGCAAATGCTGTAGTAGGCTCATCGGTGAGAAAATGTCCTGAAGCCATGCGAAGTTAAAACAATACTTGACACGCTCGCCGACACAGAGTAGGGCTGACGAAAGGTTAATCCAAAGGTTTTTGCACCATACAAAAGATAGAACTTTTAAGGTAAATTATTAATAACTTAACGTTTATCTGCTTATTATCTAATTGTGATTGATGCTATTAGTTTGTTTAAATGATGGATTAAACGTTTTCTGTTTGTTTGTTTGTTTTAAAATTAAATACCTGAGCTTAAATAACCAGGCCTGCAGTCTAGCTTATGATGCTTTGCCGACGGAGGCCGACAAAACAGTATTGTAAAAGTCAGATTCACTCAATTGATTTTCAAAGAAGAAAAATCATTACATACATGTATTTAAGGAGACATGACTACCATTTGTCTTCACTAGCATGTCAAGATGTCAGAATGACCAGCTAAGCGTCGTAGGATTGAATTATCCTTACAAAACAAAATTAGTCTGATGAAAGAGTATCAATCTGTGCCAAAACCTACATGGAAGAAACTAGGAGAAGAATTTGGCAAAAGAATCTAATGAATTATGCCGAGTATTTAAACATTATGGATTATCATTTATAATTCGAATGGACTTAAAGTAAAGTTATAAAAGTATCTCGTTCTTTAAATCTTTCTTGAGACGAGGACTGTATTTCGATGTGGAGCAACTGTATTTATGCATGTGACCGGCTGTGATTTTCGAAGGAACGTACGTTTTTCAGATAATTTTTCATTGAATTTAAAAAAAAATGAAACAGCTTCCTTAATTTGTGCACTCGTGCACACATACACAGATGCTCTCTCATTAATTACATTCTCTCTCTCTCTCTCTCTCTCTCTCTCTCTCTCTCTCTCTCTCTCTCTCTCTCTCTCTCTCTCTCTCACACACACACACACACACGTCACAAAAGCGCTTATAAAAAAATACATTTTTCACATCTGCTAAACCCTCAGTAAACCGAAAACCTCTCAAAACCGAAAGTTAAATTGATCTCAAGGATTTTTGATTTTTAGGGGTTTATATATATATATATATATATATATATATATATATATATATATATATATATATATATATATCTTGACTGTAGGCAAAAACAAATCCTTGGCGTATTCATTACTCAATAGTTGTCATTGAAACAAATATACCTTGCTGTTATTCTTGACAGTATTTACAAAAACCCACAAAACAGCGTGCATCGTCACATATCTTCTCTTTGTGTTGCAAAGTTTGTATTATGTTGTATTTTTCCTAACATTAATTTCTATATGGCGGTAAACCCTTTATGATCCCAGTCCTCTGAACGTGAAGCCTTATATTTCTATGCAAATTATGTTCAATTGGAATTTTTTTTCACACGTCAATATCCCAGTATCCCAGCTTGTTATGACCCTACGTTACACTTTTAAAGCGGTATATTCGAGCTCTTGGTTCTAAAGCTCAAATATATGGAGATTTGTGATGATCCGTGCTTGCAAAATCTGTACTTGTCCGATACGGCTGACCGACGCGTTTGTTATATACCAGCCAGAGCAAATTGGCCATTTTTTTTACTGTTGGCATCTAGTGAATAAAATATGCAAGACGGTGATTGAAATATAAATAACGCAGCTAACATTTAGATCTAGAGCTAGGTTATTAAACGTATCCTCAGAATTTATTGAAATCTCTTAGGAGTTGAATGACAACTGTCATATTTGTACTCCATCCATTTGGCAGATTTTTTAAGTCACAAGTTCGCTAGTGAAATTTTGCTAGTTAGAATCTCTGGGGTCAAATCAAGTGTGTCAGCTGGTTAATTCGGCTAAATGGCGCAGATTTTAATGCTTTATAGGTTCAGTGAATAAAATCACATGGTACACGCCCAGTGGCGGCGCGAGGGTTCGAGGAGCCTGGGGGCAATGCTATTTAGTGGCGTCCCCACCGAGACTCCTGGGGCAATGTTCTTTAGTGGCGCCCCTACTTTGCTACAGAGAACAGTTTTTATATCAGTTGCCAACCTCTCTCCTCCCCCACGCCCCAAATCAAAGTTTTGTGAAGAACTGCCCCATTACATTAAGGTGAAGGTGAAATACTATAAAATGTCAGCTGAAAAAAAAAAAAAAAAAAAAAAATCCTGACGACGCCCCTTTGCCTGGCGCCCGGGGTCAATCGCCCCCTCCCAACCCCAACCCCCTCGCGCCGCCACTGTACACGTCATATTAAAATGTTATTACACTTTCATCAATTAGTTATACATGTAATTGAATAAGAATTCAGTGATTGCATTCATCCTTTTATTTGTTTCTCTAACGCTTTCAACCATGCATACTTGATAATTTCAACAAAGTTTGGCCCGAAATTCTGAAATGTTTGAAATGTTGTTGTCATTCTTGCCACTACTTGCAAAACAATTATTATAGCAACGTGCGTCTTCACAATGTCGGTGCAATGCTAAGGCAGTCCTTTACCAGCTGCTCTCTCTCACACAAATACACGATCGCGTACACAGAGAGAGAGAGAGAGAGAGAGAGAGAGAGAGAGAGAGAGAGAGAGAGAGAGAGAGAGAGCACTTGCTCGCCATCCCAGTTTTAAGTACAACATCTACCGGCTCGACATAAGGTATCAAAATGTAGACACTATCTATACACCGATGTTCCACTTAACCCTGAAAATATTCTTATCTTCTGCCAATTATTTTCATTTTTTCTTGTCTCAACGGTTTCTTATTTGAAAATATAAAACATATTTTGTGATTCATGCTGACAAGAGAAAGGATTTAGTAGAAACACAAGGCATTAAGTGGGCTAAGGATAATCAATATGTTTCTGTAAAAAGCAACAAACTTAACATGTTATGAAGGACTCTACTCATAACAGGAAACATAAGACTAATTTTATTATAGGATTGGGATGCAGCGCGCACTATCAATTCTACCCACGTACTTACTTTAAATAGGATTTAATTGATAATATTTGTCTGTATACAAATTTGGCACTGAACTTGGCATTAATAATATGATTATTACATGTCAGAGATTTGGGTTAAATGTGTAGGAAGAAACTAAAACAAATGAAGCAAGTATACAATCGAAAATAATAATAATAATAATAATAATAATAATAATAATAATAATAATAATAATAATAATAATGATGATGATGATGATGATGATGATATTGTTACGATTCAAAGTCTTAACAAATTTGTAACAGAAATAAAGTGAAACCAACAATGTAAGTAATATCAACAAGCAATTTATTTCCCTATAATACAAAGTGAAATTCCAGAGATACTTTCAATATTTTTAATCAAATTTCAAATAATCCTAAATGTCCTAATCACAAATCCAAATATATAGAATGTTCCGAATGAGTTCCAATAGTCTTGAATGCCCTGATATAACACAATGATACAATCCAGAATGTCTTTGAATGAGTTCACAAAAGTCCAAAGTAATGTATTAATTCAAAAGTCAATGAACACTTTAGTAATTCCAATGAATATATATTTAGTAAATAAATCCTCTGAAAGTATATCTGATTTCAACGGCACAAACGATAAAATCTGATCACAAATGGATTCCCACAGACTGATCGAAAACAGGAATGAATTATTTGGTAACCAAATCCGTATTTATACACATTTTCACTTGACCTATATTATAACAGGATGTGAAGCAATGAAACAGAAAAAAAAACAAAACAGTCTAACTGTCAACAAGACTGGCCTTGAACTCAAATGCTTGTAAACACTCTGTTTGCAAGTGACCAGAATCTAAAGTACAACCTACCTTCGTGGAAGAGATTTAAACACACATCATAGATTAAATATACATAACAATATAAAAACAACAATAACTTCAATAACAACAGCGAAAACTGTTTGCAAATTAGCGTTTCATAATTGGAGATAGTGTACCTCATTTTTAGACTGCTTTCAATTTGTACGTGCAAAAAAGTTTAATCTCAATATGAATAGTGAAGGACCCATTCATAAAATTATTCACTACGGTTTGTTGGAAAAGTTTAGTAACAGTAGTAAGCATATTGATAAAACTAGACCAATAATCTTTGGAGTTTTGAATCCCGTAAACGGATAAGAGAACAATAAAAAGCAAAATTAAAAATGACTAGGACTAGCGCTGTTTGGGGTATTTTAAAAATCATTAAAATTACTAGACCACTCAGACTATGAAGACAGTTATCAAATGAAACAGCATGTGCATAGCACAACACCAACACCAGTCAGAGTGTTTTAACGCATTATAAATAATGGCACAAAGTTACACTGTATCGAATTCATTAGCTTTCAGAGAGGAAATATAAATATTCAATGACTTTAACATGAAACCAATAATGTCGATATCAAGAGATAATGAGGATATGTTTATAAGTTGGATGGGATAATACTGCGGTCAAAGCTAGTTGTGTTACGAAATAACATGCAAGAGAATAAAATGTATATGTTTTAATTTTATTTATTTCAAGCATAAAAGATATATACTACAGAGTTTTAAAAAGATGATGATTTACAATCTGTATTTAATAACATCGAAAATAAGCTTCATCAACCCTGATTTCATGATCGTTAAATAAGTACAGTATGAGAAAGGACTAAATCACACATTTGTATTCGGCAAAATGCACGGTACAAGTTGAAGATCTTGTAAATCGTTTTTTTGTGTGTGTTTTTTTGTGTTTTTTTTTATTAAATGCTTTAAATGATGTATCAAAATTACATATCCCCATTGTAGACGCCTGATAAAGAACACTATTTAAGACATCTTTGCTACGATCCTGAAAGTCTAATTGCTTACAAAAATATCAATTACTTGCTGGAACAAATTAAACGAGACAAAAAGAAAGCAAAATATGCTGAAATAAAAGTATGGTTAACTGAAAGTCTGCCTACAAATTACACAAGCAAGAGAGAAAAGGATTTACCCATGAAATAGTTTATGTTAGTCACGTGGATGAACAGTGGCACAGAGACATACTTAACACACAGGCGTGTGAAAAGAAAAAACAACCATGGATACAAATACATTTTGACAGTGATATATATTTTACCAAAATACATTTGGGCTGAGAAAGTTAAAACAAACAAGGAAGATGACATATACAATGCTGTTAGAGAAATCTTCAAAGAGAGAAAATCTGAAAAGATATAGTTTGATGAGGGAACAGAGCTTTTAAACAGGAAGGTTAAGGATTTGTTGGACCTGGAAAACATTGGATGCTTTTCAAATTACTCATTAATTTGAAGACTAGCATGTATTTCTCTCCGAATGAAACCTGAAAATGGATTGACGTATTACCAAAGCTAACTGAGAGGAACAATAACGATCTTCACCGATTAATACACATGACTCCGATTGATGCAAGCATGAATAAAACAGATCAAAAATCAAAATGGATGGATCAATCTGTTCGATTACCCGACACCAGATACATTTGGAACACCAAAATTTAAAATACGTGAAACAGAATTTAAAAATCGTAAACAATCTTTGCAAGGGGCTATCTTCCTAGCTTTACTGAGAAATATGACAAGTCAGGCAAGTAAGGTTAGATTATCCTGTCGTTTACAAACTGAAAGACTTTACTAGAGAGGATATAAAGCGCATGTTGTACGAACAAGGATATCTCTTTACGACAAACGAGATGACATATACACACTTGTAAATATTTATGAAAAGGATTAATATTAAAAAGTATGTACTCGTAAAATGGAAAGGAGATGATGAATTATTCAACAGTTGGGAACCAGTTGAAATTATTCCATTAAGCAAATGACCGAGGAAGAGTACTTACATAGCAGTATCAAGGAGCATGAAAACTTTTGAGTTTTTGAAAGATAATGAGTTTCTAGAATGTGACAGATGCGGGAAAATGGTGCAATAGAAAATGACGGAATTAAACATGCTTGATATGTGAAATACCAGAACGACAAAAGAATGTATTGCCAAAACTATGACTAGTAAGCAGTAAAACAGTACGCCTGATAAATGTGAACGGCGACTACAATCTACACAATCTTTTAGCAGGGTAATACATAATATTACGTAAGAATTAAAATAGATCCGATTTTAAAAGAAAAGTTGATTCTTTCTACTTCTAAAAAGACCAGAGAAAGATGCAAAGAAAAGACAATAATTTAGTCTATGAGATTTTGAGTAAAATCACATATATTTTGATGCAATCATTTGGTCATTTAAACTTCTCCCGAATTTAATTTTAATCAGGTGTGGCAATCATGTCAACTACACCATCAACTACGGAATTTTTCCTGGACCGACTTTTTGTCCATATACAGTTTTAAGATATCTGTAAAATCTTTTCAATCACGTGAATTATCACAATATTAACCAAAATCAGTTGATATGGGAGGAGTTTTTATGCCACATGAATGAAGTAAAATCCGTGACATCTTTCACAGTATGTAGATAAACAGATTCTGAAGAGACATGTTTCTTAGAACTTTTATTTGACATCTTGTAGTAATTAAAATTAAACTACACAAATAAACTGTACAATCGATATTGAAAGACACTCCGTTGTAAAATGTTGTTGATAAAAAAAAAATGGAAAAAACGAAATACCGCATATGTAAATGTTGAGTAAAATCAACGAGAACAAATGGTATTACAGTGCAGAAAATTAACAGATAAGAGAAAACAATCGACGAAGGTGATTGTGTAAAACAGTAAATAGAAGCTCAACGTATTTGCTCAAGAGAAACTAATTTCACATTATTTTTTTAACTTATAAAATGGGTTAGCAAAAGCTAACATTTTTAGTAGATAATAGACTTACGATTTAAAAAAATAATGTAGCACCTTACCCTTGTCCTGCGATTCAATTTAAATGAATTATTTTACTAATATTAACCAAGCAACCAAGTTACAATAGCAAATGCATTAGCGAGATAAAACTGTACTATACTGAAATTCAAATTTTCAATAAAGATTTTGTTAATTGCACTTTAAAAATTTCTCAGCGATAACTAAAAGAAAATATACAGACAACAGTGTGACTGAGATTTTGGCAAAATAAACTAAACTGGGCAGTGTGAATGGCAACATCTGGTTGTATAATTTTCTACAGGCATTTTGATAGACAAAGATTACCAGAATTAGTCAAATCAGTATACAAATTTCATGTTTATGTCCATATGCGGCAGTTGCTGTCGGAATGTAAAATACCTTTCCTTGATGAGGATTCATTGAAATGAAATAAAAATAGCCTTGATATGAAAAAAATATACTTGATCTGTAACAATATCAAAATTCTACCACAACATGCCTGTAGATACCTCAATTAAAAAAAAAAAAAAAAAAAAGAAAAGAAAAAAAAGAAGAAGAACTTGAAACTGTATTCCAATGTATTGACAAGTCTACACTTGCCTTGTGTTAGCTCTTACAAATGTGAATATAACTATAGAGCAGTTACTGTTGAATACTGGAGGACACTGTCAGCTGATGAAATGAATTCTATGGCAGACAAAGATGACCCTGCTGGCGGGACTTACTTCTTTACGCCATATAGCAAATGAATCAGTAGACGAGGGAATAGCTAGATTGAATCAAAGTATTAGGTCATATGTAATCTGCATATTAGTTGCACATTTACAAAACATACCATCTATTACATAGCCTATTTCGACAGTATTAGACACTGTTAAAAATACCATCTATTATAAAGCTTATTTCGACAGTATTAGACACTGTTAAAATATAATGGAGTGATTAACTTTAAGAAAGCAAGGTTACGACACAGATGAAACCATTATGATAAAATTTCAACAATACATAACAGATTAAAAGTGAAATTGGACTAAGCTGTTGGTGGTGACAGTATCTTTTGTTACCTAGTTACATGGTTATGAAAATAGGTAACATACCTGCGATACAGCAACAATTTAGAGACGTTCAGTAACTAGTTTACACTTCGGTTAAACCCTACCATTAAATCTGACGAAGAAAAAAAAGGTATTCCAAAGGGTGATAACAATCTGTGACAGTAGGACAAGACTATTGTAGAGGACAACAAATTTAAGCTCTTAAAATTTATGTAGAGACGAAAGATTATGATGACAATAATCCTACTGTCAGCTGTCAGAATGGTGGAGCCATGATGACAATAATCCTACTGTCAGCTGCCAGAATGGTGGAGCCTGTGCATGTCACGATTGTACCTATGGTACACGTTGACGGAGGCTCTGTCTCCAACTTCAGCGAGGTTATGTTCTCCGTGCTTCCCACCTCAGACATGATGGCACGTGGCAATTTCGAAACGTCAAAAAACAATATTTATCATGAAATAAACAATCAGTCATTTTTATTGATACTAGTATGTTGCAGGAGCCGCTTTAGTTGGAAATAATTTTTCAACCCATCATGTTGCTTTAACTTTGCTTTTCCAGATCGAGCAATACTGAACATGTCAAACTGGACATGGGTACTCCCGGTATATTCATACTTTTTTATTTTTTTTTCTTCTTTGTCTTAAATTTAAGGTGCATCGGGATGCAAAACACGTGGCTGAAATATGTTAGATAGATGGATAAATAGATAGATAGATAGAAAGTAAAAGCTTATCGACTGTCCGAATCGTCGATACAATTGATCCAATTAAGGGGCCCTTTTATACGTGCCCAGAAAGATATGGGAATCTTCCTACACAAATAACATAATTTTAGAACATAATGTTGTCATACAAGTATATACAACCCTTAGAAATATATATATATATATATATATATATATATATATATATATATATATATATATATATATATATATAAACTTGTCAATGTAAAAGGAAGGAATATATGGACGCCTGCTAAAGATTCATCTATATAATTAAGGGAAGTGATCTCAATTTAAACCAGAAATGACTAAAATACATCTTTGACTGGATCTATGAATAAATCTATGACTGGGTTTGGACAGTACTTGCTTTTTAGGCAAAACAATGAATGATGCAATCTGAAGCTTTGTATTGCGTCATACATGATATTAATTGCATCATGTTATTCCTATAAGTCATGGATGATGCAATCATAACTAAGCTTACATCACTCTGCTGAAGAAATTGTCGTATATCAACTCTACAAATCATACAGTGTCGTGCTCTCTTATTTGTCAGTGTTTACTTTTGCAAAGGGACACATTTCTGTATAGCCAAAGTGAGCAGAGATGCCTCGTACTTGTGTGAACAATGCAGATAACTTCTGCTATGTTTGTGGTGAAGTGACTTTTGCATCACAAAAGCGCAGTATAACCACTATGGTTAAGAAAGCCTATCACCTTTATTTTGGCTGCACAATTGGAGATCAGGACAAGAGGTGGGCCCCACACGTACGCTGCAACACTTGTGCAACAAATCTTCGCCAGTGGTTGAACAGAAAAAGGAAATCTATGTCTTTTGCAGTGCAAATGATTTGGAGAGAGCCAACAGATCATATCAGCAATTGTTACTTCTGCATGGTGCCTCCAGTTGCGAAAGGTGTGTCAAAGAAGAAAAAGTGGACTGTGCATTATCCAAACATTCCATCAGCTATACGCCCAGTACCCCACGGAGAAGGACTGCCGGTTCCTGATGCACCAGAATCATTCTCACTTGAGTCAGACGAGGAAGAGGAAGAGGATGAAACTTCTACTTCTGAACCATCAATGTCACATGACCCATATTTTCTCCCATCCTCCTCCTCTGAACCACACCTCATAACACAAGGTGAACTGAATGACCTTGTCAGGGATTTGGAACTACCCAAGAGTAAGGCAGAGCTGTTGGGCTCCAGACTACAGCAGTGGAATCTCCTGGCAGGTGATGTTAGGGTTTCCATGTTCCGTGACCGTCAAAAGGATCTTGTCCCATTCTTCTTCATGGAAGGTGATCTTGTAGCCTGCAACAACATCGATGGTGTGGTGGCAGCCCTCAACATCGTCCATGATCCAGATGAGTGGAGACTATTCATTGATTCATTGAAGACGAGTCTTAAAGCTGTTTTGCTGCATAATGGCAGTGTTTTGCCATCGATTCCGGTTGGTCTTGCAGTCCATATGAAGGAAACATATGAAAACATGAAACAACTTTTGAGGTGCATAAGCTATGACCAACATCAGTGGCAGCTTTGTGGCGATTTAAAGGTTCTTGCTCTCCTGCTTGGTCTGCAGACTGGATACACAAAGTACTGCTGTTTTCTCTGCGTATGGGATAGTCGTGCAAGAGATTCCCACTACATCAAGAGAGATTGGCCACTCCGACAGTCATTGGAGCCTGGGATGAAAAGTGTTCATCATCCACCACTTGTTGAATCAAGGAAGATTTTGTTACCACCCTTGCACATCAAGATGGGTATGATGAAGAACTTTGTCAGGGCCATGGACAAAACACAAGCAGCTTTCAAGTACCTCCGTAGAAAATGTCCAAGGTTAAGTGAAACTAAGATAAAAGAAGGTGTCTTTGTTGGTCCTCAGATTCGTGAACTTCTACGAGATGATGCATTTCACCGTGCACTGCGTCCAGTTAGTGGCAACAAATTTTCTCGGAAACAACAAGGCAGACAACTACAGGGAGTTGGTGGAAAACCTCCTCACGGCATACAAAAGCCTTGGTTGCAACATGTCACTAAAGATACATTTTTTGCACTCTCATCTAGATTTATTTCCACCGAACTGCGGAGCAGTGAGCGACAAGCACGGCGAGCGATTTCACCAGGACATTGCAACAATGGAGAAACGCTATTAGGCAAATGGAGCCCATCAATGCTTGCAGACTATTGCTGGACAGTGACAAGAGATGCTCCATTTAATGAATACAAGAGACAAGCCAAGAAGCGCTAAGTAGACACTGAATAAGGACTAAACTATGTACTTATATATACATAATAGTTTTTTGACTTTTGTTTCAATATATTTTTTACTTATATAACCCTTTTGCTGTTTTTTAAAGTGTTACATAAACAGGACAGGTGCAGGTGAAATATTATCATGTAAAGCAACCATAAACACATGAAAAGACCTAGGTTTACAATTTATGATTAAAACAATACAATATACATACACGTAAAATGTAAAAACTTAAATATCGTGGAAACAGTAGCCAATCAGTTGTTTAAATTGTCATATTTGAATTCAGCACATCAAAATCAATAATAATTAGCACATTTTATCTCTGAAGCAGACGACTTCTACATTTTTTTAGACTAGTGTAATTAATGTTTACATTTTCCGGACTGGTTTTAGGATCAGAAAAAAAAATAAGAAGAATTTTACAAAATCCCAAAAAAATAACTAGTTGTTAAATTCCATGTGCTGAGCAAGTTTGTAAATCTGCTTTTAACGACACTTGTTTGTACACGTTTTAAAAATCATTTTCAAGCAATGCTGTTTGTATTTGCACAAACTAGGGTTACAAAAAAAACCAAAAAAAAAACAACAAAACAACATTATAACATTTAATCACATATTTTTATGAGCTTCATTTAAAATTATATAGAAATTCCAAGGGATTACAATTTTGATAAGTGGCTATGGAAACGTTTTGAGTAAACAAGTTATATATCGTACCGGAAACCGTGTTCTAACCTGCAATACTGGTTTGGATTGGTTGTTTATAGCTGTGTAATGCAAGTGTAAAGAGTGTAACAAATTTTGAGCAAATATGCGAAGGACTGGGCCTACTTTGTCGGTTACTACATAAGGATGTATTACAAATTTCCTATTGTTACCGCTGATAAATAATGCTTGTCAAACACGGGTACTTAATAATATGGCACAAAAGCAACATGTATAATGCATGAAATAAGAAAGGTCCAACTTGTTTAGCCGTAAATGTTGTCTGGTCCACATATGTAATTTCACAAATGCAAGTATTTAGATCTTCCCTTACACTTAAACTTTCCGAAAGTTGATTGCTCATATTATAATAGTCTGTTTCGTTTGTGATATTTAAAGCCTAGGCCTGGGGCATATACGAAATGTCAAACAGGGACCTTCAGTTCTTTTCTTTAGTGTATCAAAAGTGGAATGAAAATATTTGAGAAATATAACAAAGCAAGAAAGTGATTGTCAACACAGTTTTAAATACTACCACAATA
This sequence comes from Margaritifera margaritifera, assembly GCA_029931535.1. Taxonomy (NCBI): domain Eukaryota; kingdom Metazoa; phylum Mollusca; class Bivalvia; order Unionida; family Margaritiferidae; genus Margaritifera; species Margaritifera margaritifera. The sequence goes on along the minus strand of JAQPZY010001457.1, from coordinate 1,766,434 downwards.
CTCTTGAAATCGATCGTTTATAAAAGTATAAAGTTTACTTTTCAATTGAATATTCAAAAATATCAGCGAATGAAAGTGCAACAGTATCTTCTTAAGCCAACAGTCTCTTAAAAAATTAAGTGGCCAAGAAAAAATCTTCAATAACTTTTCTATTCCATTTAGTTCCTTTTTCAGCTGCATACTTCTCTCTCTCTACATATATATATATATATATATATATATATATATATATATGCATTCGTCAGTGCAGATTCTCCTGGTTCTCTAGCTGCCTCCATCCTATACATTGCATTAAAAATATTCCATTTAGCCAAGTAATAAGGGTCAGAAGATTCTGCTATGAATAAGAGATATTCAAAATACGATTCAAAGAATTGGCCCAACATCTAGTCAAACGGAACTGTCATAAAAATTGTGGACAATGCCACAGAAAGAGCGACGACCTTTTACAGTCCAAAACAAGGGAAAATATGATTGAAAACATACCATTTGTCCTAACGTTCCATCCAGATTGGCCTTCAGTACGAAGAATCATTAAACAACACTGGCCTACCATTGAGCCATCTGAAACCCTAAGAAACATTTTTCCAAATAGGCAAGTCATAACATACCGCAGACCAAAGATCTAAAAGACATCCTCGTCAGATCAAAAATAAATCTCCTCACAAACCAAACTACAAATGGATCATCCGAACCACGTGAGGATAAAAGACGCAAAATATACCAACATGTGATAAAAACTAACGGTTTCTTCAGCACAGAAACGGGCACAAAACTCAGTGTTCACAGCACCACCATCATATGCAAAACACAACATGTGATATATCTAATAACATGTACAGTTTCTGGGGAGACCAAACGATTTAACAGGAGGAAGAATCTACATAGATCTGATTGGCAAACCAAAAGATTTGCCAGATGTCCTGCCACTACTTCAATGGCATTATCCTGACTATCAAAACTGGTACTTTGAAACCAGAAGAATAAAAGGAAACCTATTGGATTCGCCGCCTCAGAACTCTCAGACCTGAATCACGAATAATGGAACCCTATGAAAAGTTTTAACTATCTCCCTCTTTCATGCTTAATTTGGAAAACACGATATCTTTACTCGATGGACCATAGTTGTACAAGAGATGTTATCCAGGACAAACTTTGGGTAGCCGTATACGATTGCCGTAACCTGATACGTTTCCTTTGTTTCAAGCAGTGAAAAACTGGGTCACCTGCAGGCAGTTGCAAGATAATAGTCTTCTTGCCAAATTGGAATATCTGATTTTCCACAAAGTAAATAGTTCAAAGTATACAGTTTTCTATTATCTTTTTCCATATATATATATATATATATATATATATATATATATATATATATATATATATATATATATATATATATATATATATATATATATATATATATATATATTGGTATTAGATTTTCTGGTTTGGTTTCACCACAACCAAAGAGTATGTAAGTACATATGTACATATTGTTTACGTTTTGTGTTTGTAATTGTTTCTTGTTTGTGTCGTTCGCCTTGGAAAAGAGATCGGTATATTTTGTAAGCACTTTGCGACAGTTTCCCTGACTTGGTGCACCGTGCTTTGTCATTTTTGTTTCATGTATAATTTTTCTTTGACAAAAACGATCTCCCTAAAATAAGGTTAATTTTGGACACTGTTACATTATCCATAACGTGTATTCTGTCTTCATCTTCAGTTGCTGATCAGAGTGAAGAGCGTGTAATTTATTGATAAATTCGGTCCATGACAACTCACCCTCCAAGTTCGATACATTAAACCCTCCACCATTTTGAACCGCGATTATTTGATTTATCGGTTTGCTCAAACCGAGTACATGGTCCGTCAAGCCACTGACACTCCATACAGTTCTTTTTTGATGCCCCAAATATCCGATAGCCGAAGTGGTTAAGCCATTTGTTTTACCTGTTGCGAGGCTTGGTACGTGCCTCTTCATGGTCGAATCTTTTCTCCAGATATTCCTGTTGTTTTTGCTTTTTTCACCCCTCAGATCATTTCGTGCAATCATCTAAATCTACGAAAAATAAGACGTGGAATAATTTGTTAGAGCTTTATGGTACAACATAAATAAAAAAATCAATCAATCAATTAGTAAATCAATAAATAAATAAATAAAGTGCATTGTGACTAGCCAAAGGTCTTGACAGAATCAGATGTGGCCAATTTCTTGGTACAGTAGATCTCTCTGCAAATGTTTCTCTTTACTTTGGTTGGGTTTCCCATCGAGCAGCCTCTTTGTTTCACCACAGCAGGATTCAAGTAAGGCGGCAATGACCTTTTCTCATACTTCGATATTGTCATATGTCCACATACTCATCATCTACTTTCTCAACAACTGACCCCGTTGCAGGTTTGAATGGCAGCAGCAAATGACTATGCTCGGTTACGATGCTGGACGAATAATGAAGTTAGTTTGATTGTTAAACTCTTCAGTTCCCATGTTGATAACTTGATTTTTGAGCTGAACATATATCAGCTCGTGAACGAAATATAACAATTTCAGCAATATTTGTCAATCTCCGTAAGTTATTGGATCCCACCAAGTTATCAGATCTCATCGCTTCTACCAGAAATTTTTTTTTTTTTGGTTGCAAACCAGGGTGTATTGAAAGAATCGATAGTGGCCAGTAAAGAGGAAAGAGGACCTCACATTTACAATAGAAACGAGCAAAGAAGTGTTAAGAATGTCAGGGTCCCTGTTTCACCAATACAACTTCCTTACAGAGCAGTCACCATCACCAGAGGATAGTATTCTCTCCTGATTCACGCTACCACTATGGCCTGAACGCTATTCCAGCGCATACTGGCGCCTTTCGAAGCCAAAATACTAGAATGCTCTGAACAACATTATGCAAAAGGGTAATACTTCAGTAATAAAAAACCACAAGTTTCACGGGACTCTTGTTTGTTTCTTACAATGAACCCTTGTCTTCCTACGAACCATACTTTTACGATTTCATGCGGTTTGCGGAGTTCTCACGGGCCAAACTGATTCTTCCTATCTTGAAACTGTACAAACACTTCTAGTCATTTAAAAAACTAACTGCTCACAGCCGATGTCCAAATAGCCTCAGTCTGCTGCAACCAAGATAATATTCCGAATCTGCGGGAAGCCAGAAATGGTTTACAAAACAGCGGCCACACATCTTCGATGTCTAGCTATTACCACGGCAGCAAACTTCCTTTACTTGCAATAAGATAGAGTCAAGTCTTTCTCTTTCTTTCTTTCTCTCTCTCTCTCTCTCTCTCTCTCTCTCTCTCTCTCTCTCTCTCTCAATAAACTGTACGTTCGACAGCTCCTTCAAACCGCAACTCTCCAACTCCATTTTTCCTCCATGTTCATACTGGTTGCTGCATAAAGACGTGTCTAATTCTAATTTTTATTTGCACAACATTATCAAATGTGAACTTTGAAGTAAATTTCTTCTGCACATGATTCACAAAAACACCTTAAAATGGTCTTGAAAGAATGTCATTAAGCGAAAAATAGTTATACAGTCATCTCCCTTGAATTATTCCCCTTTCCAGTCGTGTGAGAACGACTTAATATGACTGTGGTACCTATTGATAAGACCTTTTATTCGGTTTCAGAAAATGTTTCCCAATACTGAATCCATCATAAAAATATTTAAAATATCAACAATATTTCTCGAATATACAAATGGAGACCAAGATGCAAGTAGCTTAGACCCTCGCGTCGCTACAGTGTTCATCCAATTTTTTTCGTGTCGCACAATGACTACATATTACTGGGGTTCTAATTCTAAGTTTATTTAATTATCTATTTCTTTTAACAACCCTATATTTTCACTCATAAGAAAATTCTCTATTTGAATAATTAAGTGATCGTTTCCTCCGCAATATATAATTTGGAGAAATAACTGCAAAGTCATTGGCATTAGGGTCTCTAATGTATGCTAAATATTGTTAATTCTTTCTCCTAATTTGTTTTGTATATGTTCATTGCAACGTTTTAAAGTTTGACCGATTTCTTTGCTATAGATTGCGCTAATAATGAGAGTTTTTAACAACGCTTTTCTCCCATGGGAATTAGCAGTCCGTATTCAACTAACTATGTACTCCACTATTGTTTTTAGATTCGATAACATCTTAATTGTTTCGTCCTACATTAAGTTATATAGGAACATTGGGTCTTAATGACCTAGTAATTTCCCCCCGCGCGCGACCGGATAAAGTGTACTTATGTCAACAGAAGATTGGATGGGAATTCACAATATTTTTTATTCTTCTTACTTTATCAGCACTTTTCAGGACGAGTCTGGCTGTAATAACATTCCAGATTTGAGGGTTCTAAAAAATTAATTTGCTTTTGTAAGCCGTCAGTACTCGTAGCTTTTATTTAAAAAAAAACTAAAAATATTTTGATTTTTCCTCACTATTTAAAACGTTTATCTCTCTCTCTCTCTCTCTCTCTCTCTCTCTCTCTCTCTCTCTCTCTCTCTCTCTCTATATATATATATATATATATATATATATATATATATATATATATATATATATATATATATATATATATCCCATATCAAGACCACATACATTTGTGACACACTCAGTAGGACGATGAGTATCTGCTTTATGTGAATACTTGTATTTGTGGATGAGTTCATTTAAAAATTTAAAATGAATAATTACCACATATTGGTAAAATAGTTTCTCACATCTAATAGAGTTTCAGGTATATTTTACGATTTAAGTGTGCTAATCAATGCGTTTGACTCAAAGAATGGATGGTGAAGGAGAAGAAAACAATTTGGCTAATTCAGATTGTTTATGTATATATCACTGATTCTGACACAATCCTTAAACCATATCCATTGCATAGCTAGAGCTGTGTTTGCGCGGTGCTCTGACCTGGAGCACGTTCACTTTGGTCTCTTGTCGGCCGTTTCAGCGACTTTGGTTGAGGTCTTGTGACGTGATTGTTCCAACCAAGGCTCGGCAAAAGCAGGATGGTGGATATAGGTGGCCGCCGTATTAGCTGTGCGGTATGTACTGAGGAAACATGGCGGACAGGAGGTCGCCATCTTTGTTTATGCGTATCCGTTTTCGCGTGTGAGCAAGACCATGTTTCTGGTAGCATAATTCTCAATCGGAACCGACACATAGAGCGCCAAAACACATCCCAGTTTATCAATCAAATGGCTTGTATTCTGTACCAGATGCAGGAATGTACAAGATGTGTGAGCAGTGTAAAACTGGGTGTTCTGAAAGGGAGCACAAATATGTGCGGACAAAATCGCATCAACGTATACTGCGCCATTCATGCAGCACAAAGAAGGCGAGGGTGTCAAGTAAAGACATGCTGAAAGTGCGGTGTGGGTGTTGTGGATGATCATGGGAGTTGTCCATCTTCATTGTTGGGGCATTACAATATCGAGGAAACTAAAACTAACAGAGAATAAGTCACGTATACAGTTTAGTATAGTTATTCCTGAGCGCAAGACCACTAAAAAGTTCAAATTAGAGATAACTAGTTAATTGGTTTTATGGCAAGATCGTTGCCGAGATCAAGGACACTAAATTAAAAATTCAATTAGAGATAATTAGTTGATTTGTTATCAGTCAAGTTTATTGCTAAGCTTAATAACACTATAATTTTCAATTAGATATAGTGGGTAATTGACTATATACAAAAATGTCTACTATCACACTTTTGAACGAGTTGCTTCGCAGAGGGAAAATAACTCAAAGTGAATGTGGGGATGCGGTGGACACACTACTTGCTTGTAGTGTTAATCAGTCAGTTCGGACCCCACAACCAACTCCGGCTCAACAACCAGTTTTAACTTTGCAGAACGTACGGCAGGATAGTGTTAAACAACCGATGAATACCTCGATATGCTTCTTGCTGAGGTCCAGCCAGCAACAGCACAAGAACAAGAGGAAGGAAAAAGAAAAGCACGGCTGTGATCCGAAGGCAACTGCCAGCCTTTGTAGAACTGAAAGACCTTCCAAAGCAAGACATTGCAATTTTGAAAGATTATCACGCCACTGTGCCAGAAAACCACAGGCTAGAAGCCGACGCTTCTGTATTTCTTAATGCTATAGCGTAAAAGATCATAAAGTAGCGTGAAATCTGAACTCAAAAAGGAACTGAAAGAAAAGGATGACCCAAGTTTGGCCTCGAGTTGAAAGCTATGAACGGCCTTAAAGTAGGCCTCGTGTTAACGGCTCAGCTGGAAAAAGGCATACAGGACCAGCAAAACGTCTACGACGGTAAAGCCGAGCTAGCAGACAGCACACTAGTTGAGACCTATTTCCGGAACAAAAACACTAACGTACTTCGAACCGATGATATTGAGAATCGAGTCGCCCAAGCTAATGCCACAATACTAGATCACATTGAAAAATACATGCGCAAGCGGTGTATGGGTATTTGTCCGCTGCAAAAATATTAGACCTACTTTTGTCACAGTACCGCCCGTTTCTAGGCCGGTGCTACATTCCAACACCACCAGACATAGCCAGCAAAGAATGATGACCGCCATCAATGTGAAGAACAATGACGACCGATCGATGCTTTGAGTGAGCCATTCTATCTGTTATGTCCCCGCAAATGATCGTTAATCAGTCAGGCAAGTGCCACAATCACCTGGGCAAGAATTAACTTTCCTGTAAATGTTAGTGATATTGACAAGTTTGGGCGCTGTAACCAAACATTTGCAATTAGTGTCTTTGGCTGAGAAAATGGCATATACCCGCAACGCATCAGCAAGTTTCAAAACACAAGACAACATTCGATAGACTTGTTATTGCTCACTTACGAAGCGCAGACCTGCGGAACGCAGAGCGAAAAAACCACTTTGTCTAGATAAACGAGACAGGTTGCACGGTGCGTCGTCACAGCAAACGTAATGAGAAAAGCACGTTTGCCGCCGGAGACTCCACGTCTTCAGCCGGGTCGACCTATTAGAATTCTACCGCGGTATAGGCGAAAAGGCCCAGCATGTGTCCTTACCTGATACAGGCAAAAACATCCTAGCCTTTCAAAACCACCACCGCCAGATGGCAATAATGCAATTGCCGCTTGTATCCAGTGCCTTGAGCGTGAGAAGGAGAGATTAAAAGAGGGGCTTCGTTATCCAGCTAGGTTTTTAATGGATGGAAACGACTGCAAGGTTTTCCAGAATGATTCAGACTGCCACATATGTAGCGAGGAACTCGTTCATGGATCAAAGGTTAAGGTGCGGCATCAATACCATATTACCGGCAAGTACCGCTGCGCCGCCCACAAAGCTTGTAACCTCAAGTTGGCCAGGAAAGATAAAGGTGCCAGTTGTGTTTCATAACCTGCGCGGCTACGACGGGCACCTTATCATGGAGGTTACTGGAACAGTCTCATCTGGAAAAATCAACGCCATCCTAAACAACACTAGGGTAGATACAGTTTATTGACAGTCTCCATTTTATGAACAGCAGCATGGAACAGCTTGTAGATTCGCTAGCGTAAACAAAGGAGGCATTCAGCTTCACGGCAATGCACATGGCGCCTGTTGCAGCGGAGGACATCACCATCCTTACATATAAAGGGGTGTATACGTATGAATACATGAGCAGCTGGGAGCGCTTTGAAGATACAAAGCTTCCGCCCATAGAGGCATTTTACAGTCAACTCATATATCTGACAAAGACTATGAGCATGCACAGAGCGTGTGGAAGACATTTAGCTGCAAAAATATGGGCAGCTACCATGATCTCTTCCTCAAGGCCAATGTGCTTCCGCTGGCGGGCGTTTTTGAGGCATTCAGAGACACATAGCTACAAAACTACGGCCTTGACGCAGCCCTAAACCACAGCTCCCCAGGAATGAGCTGGGACGCTCTCTTACAGATCACAGGCACCAAGCACGAGCTGCAAACGGACATCAACATGCACCTATTTATTGAGAAGGGAATCCGTGGCGGAATCTCGATGGTAAGACGACGGCACGCAAAAGTTAACAATATAGTGTATCCTGATCACGACTGCACAAAACCAAACAGCTGGATAACCTACATTAATATATACAACCTCTATGGTTGGGCCATGCTGCAAAGTCTACCAGCTAGTGGTTTTAAGTGGGTTGGACCTCCCACATTTAAAACAATTTGCACTTGTGCAGCAGGCCCACCACAGGGCTGCATTCTTGAAGTCGATATCGACTATCCTGAGGACCTTCATGATGCACACAACGACTATCCACTTGCTTCTGAAACCATAAGCATTTCAGATGGTTGGTTAACGACTATCAGCATAATTTGGTGAGCAAGCTGGGGGAAAAGTTCACTGAAAGTATGAAGCTGGCCCCAAGTCTACGAAAAAGGAGCAATATAAGATACATTACAGAAATATCCAGTTCTACATCAAGCTTGGGATGCGTGTCACCAAGTTTTACCGTGTGCTGGAGTTTGACCAAAGCGTATGGATGGCGCTGTATATACAACTGAACCCGGACGTGCGGACTAAGGTAAAGTCAGAGTTTGGAAAATACTTCTTCAAGCTGATGAATAACTTCGTTTCCGGGAAAAACAATGGAAAACCTAAGGAAGCGCATTTGAGTGGATCTTGTGCGTCCAGCGGGCGAGAAGGACAAGCTGCACCGTATGGTTGCCGACCCAGCATTTTAAGATGCAAAAGATCTTTACTCCCAACCGTGTGGCTGCTCATTCCACAAAGGCCAGCCTAAGGCTCAGCCGCTCAATTTATACCGGTCAGGCAGTCGTTGACCTGAGCGATATATCAGTTACTTCCTCCAAATGATCGCAAAATCTAAAATAATGTCGCGACTAAATCTTTATTTTTCGTCAACGTGGAGAAAATATTTTGCGTGATCTGATTTTGTACCTCATAAACAAGAAAAGCCTTAGTCCTTTTTACACCAAAGAGTGGATTGCTCCGGACGGCATCACGACGCGCGCATACGGCCATCACCGTACATTAAAGAGCTCCTAGCCAGATAAGAAAGCCCTTAAGTGGTAGCTGAGTGCCTTCAGGTATAATCTGTAGTCCTTTGCAAACAAAGCCTCTACGCGGATAACCCCGACCCAAAGGATGGTATAACCTGTCAGCCAGGGTGAACACCTTGAGCGACCACACAGGGTCGGTAGCACGAATTTACCCGCCTTCCTGGTCTCCCGGCGCATGTAGATACCACACTAAGGTCTTTGCTCTTCCAGACAGACCGGCTGCATCATAGACGCCGCAGACGAATGACATCATATGTATATTACCTATGAACCTCACTGTTTCTGGCTGCCACAACTGTCGGCAGCCGCCAAACCCACTCAGTGATATGCGCGCTTGTAGTCTTTCCCTTGGCAAGTTACACCTCCTGGGCGAACTGGTGCCTAAACAGCCGCTCTGCTGAAGTAAGGTTGAACCGCTCCACGATACCCTGCGCACGAACGTAGTCAGCCTCGTCCCTCCTCACAGAGTGGGGGCGTGGACAAACTGATAAGACACTGGTGGGTCTGTGCGCAGGAATAGCCTACCAAAACTCTCCTTTCTGAGAAACCCATAGGCCTCTGGTCGATGCTCGACTTTAATGATATTGTTTTCTCTTCGTATGTCCCTAAATGTGCTTTCGTCTTTGCAGTAAAAGAAAAAATATCTACGTCGTACGTTTGTGCTATGGCCCATACGCTAATGCCGTTTCCCTAACAAGGACGTCATAAAGAAAGGCGCAATCGTCAAGTAGAAAAGGCAGTGTGGTTTCCTCAAACGTCACCATTCCCGATGGGTATTACAGCATGGATATGCTAGAAAGGATAATGCAGGCTGCCATTACTCCAATGACTGCGGAGTACAGAGGCGACTGGGTCGGTTAGCATCACGCTCACTCACCCAAACTATGACAGCTCTATCTCGACACACTAGCTCCCATATTTGGTTTTGAATTACCCAGGTTTTACTGAGCTGAGCTGGCACGCACACGGCACCCAAGACCCCAGAATTTATCAACGTCCCGTGACTGTATGTCCAACTCGAGCTGGGAGTATTCTTGATGGAAGAAAGAGTACCTTGCTACAAGTCATTCCGGTGGGTGGTGACTCCTACGGGGAAGCGGGTACTGTCCACTATGCAAAAACCACACTGGCGCAGACTACGTGAAGGCGGCATCCAGGAGCCCTCGATGCGCATTTTAGATGAAAGACAATGGCCGGTTAATATGCTGAAGTTCACTATCACCCTTGAAATTAAAAATTGTGCTTGCACACTATAAGTCTATGTGGTCCTGGTTTTTTCAGTAACAGCTCTGCAAGCGTGTTTGGGCCATTGCCCCCGTTTAACGATGCCACAACAGATGCTGAAACTCTCGGCCACGTGGCGAGACGTGCTAGTACGGCCAACGCAAGCGCATGCATTTGTGCTGCCTTAAAGGTAGTGTACTTAAAAGCCGACAATATCACGTCGGTCAGCGGGATTACTGCAATAAATGCTTCTGATTACTATCGCTGGGATTCAATACAAAACTTTCAGAACCTTGGTGGATTTACCCTCAGCAGCAACGACGACACTATCACCGTCCCGAGCGCCAGACTTTACTTCATTAACTTCCATGGGAATCGTGGTAACGGAAAGCGGGTAACTCTTTCAATCCGTGTAAACGGAGTCATTTGTGCACATAATGACAGCGGTGATCAGTCTGTCGTTCGGACGAACGTCTCACACGAAAGCTTTACAACTAGATTTGCGTCTATGTTTGCCTCTGGAGACATCATTCGGTGTGAGGACCTCAACGTCAACGCACAAGCGTCGGAATTCTCAGCCACTCTAACCATCTTCGGCTTTCGCAATTAGAACCTGCGCTGTACTTAGCTTACAACAACGCCATGGGGGAGTGACCAGACATAGACAAAGAACACGAATCATTGGTGCTGCCTGCCGATCCTGAAATCAAAGACGGAGTATTGGTGCAGCTCGTACAAAAACCACTGGTGCGAGCGTATCTTCGCCTCCTTGGGCTTGGCACATGCCGGTTTAGATTGAGGTGGAACAAGGATGAACACCAGATGCACATCGAGCAATGGGGCTGCTCTGAGCACCCTATGCCAACCCGCGAGCAGCAAGGGCTAATTGCACTTTTGCCGTCGGAACGACGGCGAAAAGTACTACCTTCGCGGAGTCTCGGGCATTATTGTTACTACAATGCCGACGTGGTATCTGGTGAATCGTCCTCGCAGATAACCTTTCATTTGGGGTATGTATGACCCTCTATCACTCGTCCCACCAACAGCAAAAACAGAATTATATTGGAAAAAGATGCGCTCTACCGCATCATAGTAATCGGCCCAAAAAACACACAGTCGTTAAACCTGCAGACAGAAGACTCGGTAAATATGATTCTTTTCGAGCGTGTCAGTGGAAGTGTTGAAAACAGTGTTATTACTGTATCTGGTGATATTAGGGAATCTAACATATTCTTTCACATCACAACCGTCTTGCCAATAAGTCATGGCGACGGGTTGGAGGTGCGTGTCCGCAGGGGAGCTAACCTCCACCCCCTCCAAATCAGTTAAAGTTTCGTATCACGATGCCTATAGAGGAATTATAATGTCGATATATCCAAAAAGCCAAGACCCACTCGATTTTTGGCTGAAAAGACCCGCGAGACTGAAACCTCCCCATGGGCAGAGGCTGAACAGCGACGTGTTCGATACAAAAAGTACAAGCGCGATGTAAACGCGGTGGATGGTGTTGACACCACACTGACGGCTGTCTCTGCGCAACAGTGTGGCGGGGAATGGAATATTATCAACAATCGATGCTGCCTCCATTGCGATTGCCCTTGAGATCACAGCTTTAAGATGTGGTCGGATTTCTGTAGCTGGAAATTTATTACCCGACGACAATTCATGAAAGCTGAAAAGCACGATGAAATCCGAGTCTTGACCGAAACAAAGCTCAACACAATAGCAGACCACATATCTAAGACACTACACGACAACGCCATCTCCGAAGAAGAGTTCAGTCTTATTTTAGATGAAGTCGACAAATACACGACTATGAAAAATGAAATATGGGCTGCATCGCACAAGGCATACGTTTCATTTGTAATCAACGAAGTGGCAAAAAACGAGCTAACAGCTCGCGTAAGAGCCGAAGTCGGCGAGGATTTTAGGAAAAATCTTGCATGGGAATTCGTCATAAGTTGTGTGCTGTCGTTTCAAAGAGCTGAGCTTGCTGACACAGAAAGCGCTTTGGGACAATTTTGATACACGTGACATAGAATAACAATCTTTCGTATGAATGAGAAATACTTTAATGAAACACGAATGCCCCCCCCCACCCCCGCCCCAAGGCAAAATTTAACTGGGAGATTTGACAATGCTAACTATATACTTCTTTCACATTCGTGGTGCGGCATATAAAGTGAAAAACTTCTTGTTTAGTTAGCTATACAAATTAGAGAAACTACAGTGGAATCAAAACTCTCCGGAAGTTAGTGGACTGAAGGAAGAAATGGGTCATCTTAGGGACCGACCATTAAATTGGGGAGTGGAGTGGCTGGGATTTTCTTTCGAACCAGGATGTTTTGTTGTTTTACCTTAAGATATTTTAATTTTTTCAACTAGTATAATGAATATAATTAGTTCCTTTTTTCTACAAAATTCAGAGCAAGAATATTTCTTTTCAACCGATTTGGGGGCCAGAAAAATCACAGCCCCCACCCCCACCCCTCAAATAGTCACTCCCTTAGCTAGCAAACGGTCTCTGGCTCACGGGAAATATATCTGCAATAACAATCACATCTGGTAGAGTTCATCTTAGATGTTAACTGGAAACATGTTGATTACCAATATGATAAATTTTAGGTAATCACTGAAAACTTAATCCAAACTGACCTTTTACGCTGTTTGAACAAACCAATCAAAGTTTCTCTTGCAAGCACAGTCACTCGTCGATCGATAAAACGGGCACTTTCATTGCATTCGCAACTCTGAGGTCAATCCTACGTATCATACCTCGAATGTATGTCGATAGCTGCCATTCGGACCACCTCGGCTATTTACGAAACAAGGATTGACCGAAGAGCTGCGAATGCATTGAATTATTTTTTAAATCGCAACTTTTCGATCAATGATACGGTCAATTCAATCGAAGAAATGGCCGAGGGTGGTCAGAACAAGTTGCGGTTTCTTTTCTGTGAAGAAATGTCCGGCGAACAAAATGTATGATCTATCTGTAAATTACTGCGCCGACATACATCCGATACATATTTTTGTCTCGCAGAAAAATAGCCGAGGACGTTTCGATTACTTTCAGTAACGTGTACTAGATTGTTACATTGTGTTGTTGATGACGTGTTTTTGATAAAAGAGCGTAGCGGATTATTGCCTGTGGCTTATGACGATAGGATTCACGTGTCTCTTTTGAAACTAGAATATATATATATATTTTTTTTTAAATTAAATTTTTGTCTTAACGGCACTTTAACACATGATTGGCTATATCATGCCGAGGAAATGGGAGCTACGTGTTTTTCCCAAGGACACACTGAAGCAGCAACCTGGGCCGGCCTGGGCGGGTATCAAATCCGCGACTCTTGGATTACGAGTCCGATGCTCCACCAGCTGAGCTATAATTGCTCCATGAAAACTAGAATAGTAGATCATACATCAAGAAATAGAGCCAAGAGTTTTATTTTTCTTTAAATATGTAGAATTGATAAAATACTATAAATTTATCAATTAATAAAATTTACATATGATCTTAGAATTTAAACCTTTTGGATAGATAATATCCAAACGTTGAATCCAATATGTTTCCTTTAATAGGCGTTCCATTTCAGAATTAATAATATTAGTTGGCATAAATGAAAATTCTTGTAAGTTATGGAAGCCTTGATTAGAATGTGTGGCAACATGAGATGAACATGATGGATCACTAAAGTTTATTCAGAAACTCTGGATACAAGAGGATATGTGACACTTTCCTTTAATAATATATTTTAAAATTCAACTGAAAATTAGAGTTTATACATTTGTAGACTATCGATTTCAAATAGTAACCTCGTAGTACTGAAAAAAAACTGTTGACAAACACACTTTCTTGCTTTCAGTTTGATTACCCTTTGGGCTCGCCCCCCCCCCCCTCCTGACCTTCGAGCCACAAATAATCTTGTTTGTTATTTTTCTCGAATATTTTCATGCAACTTTTATTATGCCCCTGTTTGACATATATAGAGCATTCTTGGTTTTTTTTTTTTTTTTTTTTTTTTTTTTTTTTTTTTTTTTTTTCCTTACCTAGAATTAAATATCAAAGTTGTTGTAACAGAAGATTATTATGTGGTGTTAAATCAGTTCATGTGGAATGAGCTTTCGGAAATTTTAAGTGTAAGAGGATATCTGAATGCTTGCGCTGGTAAAATTACATCCGTTGAGCCTGACAACATTTACGGCCAAAACACGAAAGCGGGACCTAACTTATTGTAAGCAGTATAAATGGTTGCCTTGGTATCATCTTATTAAGTGCCCATTTCCTACAAGCATTATTAGCAGCGGTGACAGTAGGAAATCTGAAATACAAATGAACTTCATTTAGGAACAGGTGAACGAGGCCCTAGTCCTTCGCATATCTGCGCGAAAATCTTTACACCTTTTACACTTGTATTACACATAAACAGCTAATGCATAACCATTAATGCGGGTTAGAACACGGTTTCCTGTAGAAAAAATAGTTGGTTTACTCAGAAGTTCTCCATAGCCACATTTTAAAGTTTTAATCCCTTGGAATTTCCATATTATTTGAAATAAAGTTCGTAGAAACATGTGAGTAAATTTGTATAATGCTTTTTGGTGACACTAGTTCTACAAATACAAAGAGCATTGCTGTTTCGGGACTAGATTGATCAATGGAATGAAAGGGGCCATACAGATCAACACTCTGTGAATTTATCTCTTCAAAAGAACGAAAAAAATGAGTTTGTATTGTTAATACCTTGATGACGCTGATGATAAAATTGTGCATGTGCAGCCAAGCAACAACTTCCAACACTTTTCTCAGTTTACTGCAGTTCAGTGGGGATGGTGTGAGGACCACGAAGAGACAATCTCTTCTGGAATTCATTGTGCTGTTCTCCATTAACCTCTGTCAAATTGTCCATGCTTTACAAGAATTTTGTAGAATGCAAACTAAAAAATGTGTACTCTTCTGTTACAGTAACCGTTGTTGCTGATTTATATTATCTTTTCAATTAGTTTTGTATTTTAAGCATACATGAAAACAGTTCAGATATAGTTTTGAATAAATATTTAAAGAACAGTTTCGCGAATGTTTAAATAGCAGTGTTTAGGTGAACTTATTCCACTATGTGTTTATGTGTTGTTAAGCCCCAGGTTACAACAACAATACAAAGTCACTGAGATGTTTACAGAGGTAAATTCAATCGGAACATCCTCTGTTCTTTACAACTCTCGACGACGTTTAAATCATCAGTACATGCACTTCGATATTTTTTGTGATTTTTTTTAATATTCCTGCAACTTTTTAATGAAACCAATTCAGAAATTATTCGGTTTCAAAAGTCTGAAACTATTGCGCTGTTATTAGTGATGACGCAAGTCGTTAGAGAATGCATTTCTCACATTTCTATATGTGTATGATCGTGTTTTCCAGTCTAGGACACTCCTACCCGACATGTGACCTTTATCCTGACTCGTGGACTATTTTGACCTTTAACTGCGTGCATAGTGCACACAATGTAGCAAACATTTCCCGACAGTAGTTGAAGTTACGTGTCCTGCAAACAGGGCATTTTGCACTGAACGATCTAGCTACATGTACGGTGTCTTTAGTCCCATTTCGAGTTGAAAAAGCCGTTGTTGTAATTGTTATTTTTTTTTTTTTAAATGCATTAGAAGAAATGCATTTTTCTCATTATCATTTCTGAAAGTGAAATCAATTCTAAATCAAAGTTGAATTGAGGCCTATTTCATTATGCATTTTTTCATTATTATTTCTGAAAGTGAAATCAATTCTAAATCAAAGTTGAATTGAGGACTATTTCATTATGCATTTTGGAATTGAGGACTATTTCATTATTGTTGTCTGTCTCGGTTAATCATTTCGATACGAGTGGACCTTTTTTTTGGACCTGTTCACATTTGTACCATTGCGCAAGGTTGCTTCAGTACACAATTCGGACGCTGTGTATTGCCATTACCATAGCCGTTTCAACCACTGTTCTTTGAAATCTAAAATGTGTTTAAACGTCATTTAAAGTTTACACTATATTTTTTAGTGTAGACATAGCTTTTTACGCTCTATCTTAAGGTAAGGTAGGGACCCCGGGTGGCCGAGTGGTCTAAGGCGCTCGCCTTTACAGATCACTGACATCTCACCGCGTGGGTTTGAGTCTCAGCTCGGCCAACGTGGGCATGTGAGAAAGCTTGTCAGTAGCTTCCCGTGGGTAGGTGGTTATTTCCGGGGTTTTCCCAGGTTTTACCTCCATCAAATATACTGAAAAATGGCGTTGAACCCACAAAACACAAAACACAAAATATCTAATGGATGTTTTGCTGTTTGAAAGTTACATCAGTATTCACAATACGCCATTTTGACTTCGACACTCATTTCTCCTTCAGAAACGTGAGAAAAAGAATCCTTCATTATGCTTCAGTGTAGGATAGGAAATTTCCACCCCTAGCTGGGCTGGTTTAACCAATAGGCAAACTAGGCGGTCGCCTAAAATTTGGAAGGGGGGGCAAAAAACTGAATGAATAAAAAAAAAAAAGAGAAATAGCGTAAAATTGAAGATAATAAGCGTCTAAAAGTTGAAAGAGAAAAACAGATGGAAAGAATAAATGTACAATATTCATTTTCGAAAGTTAATTGTGGAGGAGGGGGGGGGGGACAAGGCTGAATGTTCACCTAGGGCGCCAAATACCCTTGCGCCAGCCTTGCACCCTAGTGCCTGACGCAAAATTTTCAACATCGGGTGGAATTTTCCTGTCCTACACCAATGTATATGAAGGATTCTATTAACTTCGTTCACTCAAACAGAACGAGACTATTACAACACTTCCGCCATACTGGATTTTTATGAGGAATTCTTTAAAATGTATTCCAGCAAGATGTACTCCCTATGAATATTCTTCTTATAAAATTGGAATGACTTTCCTATTTCGGAACAGTTTGCTATCAATATTTTTTGTTTATTGCTGGAAAGGTTTTTTTTTTTTTTTGGTCTCATTTATTAAAGCTTATTGTAGTGATGGAGCACAAGGCTGATGATATTAAATGCTAGCAAGGGGCAGGAGTCACAATTGACAAATGACGTGACAATGAAAGGTCTCTGAGCCTCCAAATGCAGTCTGGTTCTTTTTGCATTGCTTTTTTTAATTTTATTTCAATCTGTGATAGTAGATATAAGGTTGGATTCAGTCAACGTGCTCGTGTAGTCGATGTACTAAGGTTTAGATGACTCCGTGGTCAAACTAGATTCCCGCAGCGATATATTCTGAATTAGTATGAACTGTGCGGACCGTGGTATGATGTATGGGTAAACATTATGGCGTCACTAGTGAAAACGTTTTTGCATGTATCCAATCAGAGCAAACGCTACATAGATACGTAACGGACGTACTGGGTGGGCCAAGTCGTCCGGTACAGCCTATCGAGTCGTTGTGACGTAAATGAAGTTATTATTGACGTAACAACAACCACGGACTTAATGGCAGTTCAGAATGGCCACTATTTATATCCGGGATCGTTTACTAGCACACGACGGAAAAGGCTGAGGTAATTCCGAGTGAGGTAAATGGCGCGAAGTGTGATGAACTCTGGGAAGGACTGGAGAAGATGACATGGATAAATCATAAGTATAAAACAACTATACATTTTAAAAACACATACCAGTCATGTCTAAAGTACAAATCACACAAGTCATGTCGGTATTCTGTGCAGACTTCTTTTTTTTTAGAATTTGATTACACACAGTGGCGGGGCGAGGGTATCGGGGGGGTTGGGGGCAACTGCCCCCGGACTCCGGGCGAGGGGTGGGGGCGGCGCAGTCGGGAGTTTTTTGGGGGGTGGCAATCACCCCCCACCCCTATAAATATTAATATCTCAGTTTGCATGAGTGCGCATCAGCCATGAACGATAATAATATTTTACAGTAAAATCTATATAACATCAATTACACATTCGATACTCTAATGGGATACAAACAAATACGCAAAATTACATAGATACCTACACACCAGAATGCAATATTATATATATATATATATATATATATATATATATATATATATATATATATATATAATACGGAAGAAAGGAAAATAAATTACCACAAATCAACACAGATTAATCTGTAACAAATTCATTACCTTAAAATGAAAAAAGTAAAATATACAGCAAATGTTTACATCTTGCAGAAAAACAATATATCTCTTTAACTCGTCATTATTGGTAGTATTAATTTCCTCTTTAAAATAAGTTAGATACAAGCGATTCCATTGCATTAATGCACGTCATCCTTTTTAATTTTTGCCTTTGCTTCAATTCAATTTCCTTGATACCATATTTATTTTATATTGTCTGTCTCATGATATGTCACTCTTAATTTATATTTGTGATCATTATTTGTTCTTTATCTCTCTCTCTCTCTCTCTCTCACACACACACACACACACACACACACACACACACACACACACACACACACACACACACACACTTGATTTTTCCGAGACTTAATAGACATTCTTATTTCCGCCATGCAATAGTACTTTGTCAATCAAAGGAATGAATACCTTTTGTAAAATCATGGCTGATGCTTTATCATTTCGCTTGTATATGGAGACTCAAAGTCAGATGAATACAGTCTAACCGAAGCACAAACAGCTAACAATATTTACAAACAACGTTTCGGCATAGATCTTTGATTGACTTTTCATTTGTCTCTCCTCTGTACAGAATAATTCTGGATGACAGTTTTAGTTTAGTGGGCGTGGTTTCTTATTGATCGGAAGCTTTCTGTTGGAGTTCCGTAAACTGATTGGTTCACCGTGAACCACACTGAACGAATTAATTCAAGTTGCGTATTTGATGCTTGCGACAACTTTTCAAACCAATACAATCACAAGCCTGCATTCGATTTAAACCCGAGTTCTTGTATCAGATAAAAATCGCCAATTCATATCAATGTGTTTAGTCGGAAATGAAGCCACTTCTTCATATGTGATATTTTCGTTTTAGTTAGATGACTTTCCACGCTAAAGCAAAAACGAATAGTCGTGACATTTTTGCCAGAAATGGAAACCTCAGTCTTCACTGACTTGTACTTTTCTACCTCTGTGTGAACGTAAGGCTATTTTATTTTAAATATGAGTTTACATTTTGAAAACACGAGTGCTTACAATTTCAACGACAGCAATAGTGATGAAGCTTTCCCTCCCAGGAGTGTGTATTTCTTTTCCTACAATCTAACCTTGATGGCCATAATGTTAAGTGTGTTTGCTCTTGTAGGAACTTTTAGTACTATACCAGTTTTGATAGTATACTTCAGGAAAAAGGAAACTTTAGCAACGAATACGTTTATAAAGGTGTTAGCAATAGTTGACATGATGGTTTGCTCAATGATAATACCATACACTGTCGTCTTCGAATTTCAAGTGGTGACTTCAGATTTTACATGCAGGATCTTCGAGTTTTTGCGTCACTTTGCTATATGTGCGTCCAACCTAACGTTGGTAGCGATAGCCGTGGAACGTTATTTTGCCGTTTGCAAAATCACGCAGAAGATTTCTGTTAAGAACGTTAACTGTGGTATGTATATTATTTTAATTTTTAGCACTTTCTTTGCAGCACCTTCTGTTCTAATATTTGCTGTTGTTGGTGACAATGAATTTGATTACATATTGAAAACGAAATCATTTATTTCGAGCTCAGAGACATTTTGTCGCTTCACGTATTCAATAGTTGGTATAACGGCTGCAACTACCTATCAAGTCGTCCAGATGGTAAGTTTCTTCCTCACCTTTGCATTAATTGCTGTCCTGTACTCTGCAGTGTATTATGTTTTGTGGAAAAGAACGAAAATGTTTCGTCGAGAATCCTCTTGTCGGACTGCGTCTTTGGGCGGTGTGCTCTTCAGTGAACAGGGTAGAGACACAAAATTGGGTAACAGTTTGTCCGGAGAAAGGGGCGGCAACTCTTCCCCTGATAACTCGCCAAAATTCAGTGACAACATCAAATCTTCATCTGACGCTGCAGAGTCCACTTTATACATCCGTGAGACAAAAATATCATACAACAGGGTGGTTGTCGAAAATAACTTTACCGGATCAAGCAACAACAATAACAACAACCACAACAGCAGTAACATCATAGCCTTTAAGATTGTATCTGCATTTAGACGCTTCAAGATCGCTTGCACGCCAAAACTGAAACGGGACCAGAGCAGACATGTAAGCCACAAACGGACTGCAAAGATGCTTTTCTTGTGTAGTGTGATCTACCTAGTGAGTTTTCTTCCATTTTGGCTGGACGTTTTTGGATTCACAAACCATCTACTTCTGAGATACTTCTTTTTTGTGGGAAATGCTTCCAATCCAATTATCTACGGCATTGCAAACGATCAACTGAGACGTTCCTTCTGGAAGCTCATGCGCGACTGGTACCAAAAATGTTGCTTTAAAAGGAATCGAAGATAAGTAATGTTAGCCTTTATCTTTAAAGTCGGTGCCTTGTCTTAAAGAATTGGAAAAAAGAGACATATCGAGCATTAAAAAGTTAAATGTTACGATTTCTATAATAAAATGAATTACGGAATAATACTTTCAACCGTCTTGTATTCAATTTTTTTGTCAAATGGCCACTATTAGCGTACAATTGAAATGATATGTTCGGTAAAAACAACTGCATACTCAACAGCAAAAGAAATGTAATTGATCCATTGCATTTTTCAAAGATGTTTTCTGAATTAATTTTGCTTGAAAGACGAGGACTGCATTATTTTCATATTAAAATATTATAATTTTATCATTTTGCATTTCTCTTGTTGTTGAGTATGTGTATCAAGGAGGATTTTTTTTTGAAAATACACCCACCCGTAGACTAAATTCATTTCCAATTTGAAATAAAATAAGGCTAAATTTATCACGTTGCTCAAATTCTTAAGCCTGAGATTAAAAACAAAAAACAAAAACAAAACAAAACAACAAAAACTTAGATACGGCGTTATTTCTATCATTACACCAAGTCCATTTTATCATTACATTCTCAATGTTCCAATAGTTACGCCGTCACGTATTATACTCGCGAATAAGACGATACCAACTTCAAACTGCATAGACCCAGATCTGCCGTTGCATAATGCGCCGGCAGATCTGGGTCTATGCAGTTTGCAAGGACTAATCAGTAGAACAAACAACATAGACCCTGATCTGCCGGCTCATTATGCGACGGCAGATCAGGGTTTATGTTCCTTGCATTTTAACCCCAATTATACGCGAGTACATACGGAATATTGTTTGATATTACAAAAGCAAATACTTTTCTTTGTCATTGTTTCGAATGATATCACAAGTTCTAAGTAAAATATATCCATGGATTAATGGAATGGACAGCATATATAATGTTTCGAAATTTTCGATGTATTCAAATTGTGACAACGACAAAAAAATATTGTATCTTTATGAAAATTATTGCTCAGTTGAAGTAATACTGGAAACGGTAACAAAAGAGTAATTATTATGTGATAGTGACGATATTGCAATGTCAAACAAGCAGCGCTAGTAATAATAGCTATTGTGTTGATGTAATGATAAATATGATGTTAGTGGTAACGATGGGGATAGACGTTTGTTGTTGTTGTTGTTGTTGTTGTTGTTGATGATGATGATGACGATGATGCTGTTTCAAGGGACACGGATTTATTTAATACAAATCGCAGAAAAGAACAACAACCGGTATATTGTATTGGTTCTGTATTCATTGTGATGTAGTTACACTGAAATAATATGTATATACTTGAGCACAATAAAGCCTATATGGTGTCAATCAGAAGAAAAACTATAAAAATGTAAAACTGAAGAATTGCACACAAACTTTAGGAAGATAAAACATTCCAAATAAATGTTAAACGTGAAGCACTACAAGATAAAAGGCAAAGATGTCAAAATTCTGTAAAAATCTCTTTAAAATAAAAGATAAAAGTAGAGTATCAAATCCTTAAGATATATGATCAAATTTGTTTATATAAACCGTATTCCCTCAAAAGTCTCCGATTTTCTTGGATTGTACATCATCGTAAAGTTCTTTCATCGAATTCACATTAACAAACTTCTGTCTCACAGGGTGGAAGTCGGTACACTCGAGACGAATGTGTTCCAATGGCCAACTTTATAGAGAACAAAGTGTCCGTATTAAAATACTGTTTTTTTTAAAAGAAAGATGTATTTTTTCCTTGATATTTTCGTCATCATTCTAAAAAGAAAATGAAGAATGTGAAATATTGGGGAGGGTAGAAAAGGAGAGAATAGCGGCAGTTTCGAGACTATGACTAATTTCTTATTACCTACACATTTAATCTTGCATGGTTGCTCTGGTGTTCGATACGGATCTTCAATCCGTAAATCCGTATATCACACCCAGAGTAGAACTGTTTAAATGTTTTCAATGTCATCCGCGCCTCGACACTCTTCTATGCACCGAGTCGAACTTTTATAAATTACAATCTGCTTTGAATTTGATTTACACCGTATAGCTAACGATATTTACACTGTATAGCTTTAAATATTTACACTGTATAGCTAAAGATATTTACACTGTATAGCGAAAGATATTTCCACTGTATATTTACACTGTATAGCTAAAGATATTTACATTGTATAGCTAGAGATATTTACACTGTATATCTAAAGATATTTACACTGTATAGCTAAAGATATTTACACTGTATAGCTAAAGATATTTGGGAAAGAGTAAACAAGAAGGGTATGTACTATATAAAACCGCATTCGTCTTTTGTTTCAAGTCGGGGTAAAGAACTCTCTTGATATGGCGAATGAATACATATCGGCCTGGCGACCTCGACATATCCTTACGCCATATCAAACCATTCTTTCTGCTTACTCGGAACAAACCAAGTATGTAGTGTTGTGTATGTGTCGCGAGGGTCGCATGTTTAAATAGGATTCTTTTCCGATGAAAGGTTATCTGTTACCGGTACATGATTGTTAGTTTTCTTTTTTCTTTCCTTTTTTCTTAATTTAATAGTTGCGTAATAATTAATAATGTTTTTCAACATTATTGGTGTCTCTCATAAACCAACGGAAGCGCAGCTAAATTATGGTGCAAGTGATTTCTTAGTGTTACATCAGACAGGTCAATTTTTGATGGATCAGGGCCAGCAATCTTTACTCAAGTATGGAAAATTTATTCATTTCTGAGCCGTGAGAACTGAAAAAAGTATTGGCTGAATATAGCTCAAAGCTGAGACCTAAATAGTCATTTATAATTTCTAATAATTTTGGTTGGTTTATGATGTTTTAAATTAATTTTTGGTTGATTTAGAACATTTCAAAAAGCAGACACGCTTGGGTCGAACTTAAAGCAAACAGTGCAATTATAAATTCCTCCTATAAAAGAACATCGAATTTGTCTTCAAAATTACTCAAAGGAGATCATTAAAAGTAGTATAATGGCGATTTAGATGAATGAAAGAATTCATAAATGTGAGAAATATTCTATCAATTTAATTGTTAATATCTCGGTGCTGATCATTTAAACCGTCTTGGATCTTATATTTGTGCTCATTTTAAATGAAATTTATGAAACGTGTCGAATTATTTTGCCAGCAAAAGATTTAAATTATTTGACGAATTTTATATATTTCATCTGAAACGAGCACAAATGTAAGATTCTATTTTTCACATGACGAAAAATACTGATTTTGACGAAACGCAGAATTGTACAGTGAAACGGTTCATTCCTCACAGTGGGTAACCTTCCCTTACTGCTTGGATAACGCCACCGTCATCACAAGCAGCTGAAATCTGTCAGAAACACGCAGAAAGGCTTTTTTTAAAAACAATTTAACCTTGGTTTTGAAAGAATTTTCAAAATTAACGTATAAAACAGAAAATGAACGCTTAAGCTAGCAGATTTAGCTCTATCATGGTAAATTTATCGAACTTTTCGTGATAAATTCATCGCTAAAATAACAGAAATGAAGTTTTAAAACGAGGCTGACCACGGGGTCAAACGGTTGGTGCAGGCAGTGGCCTTGTTTATAGCAGTTTGGAAACGACTTTGAAATACATTCGAATGCCTCGGTCGTTACGCAGTTGACGTCTTTCCCTTGCAATACGCCAAGACGTCAAAAAAAACGCGTATATAAAGCATTATATGGGTATACCAGCCCTATGAACTTAAAGCATTATATGGGTTTATGAACCCTAAGAACAAAGCATTATATGGGTATATGAACCCTAATAACACAGCATTATATGGATATATGAATCCTAAGAACAATGCATTATATGGGTATATGAACCTTAAGAACACAGCATTATATGGGTATATGAACCCTAATAACACAACAATCATGTGATAAATAGAGGATCTTACACGAGTACTCATTTCAAATAAAATTTATTAAACGAGTCGAATAATTTCGATCTTTTGCAAGCCTTGGAATGAGCACAATGTAATAATCTATTTATCACATAACGAAAAATATCGATTTTATTAAACGAAACCACGGAGTAACCGCGGTAACTACGCCTTTGCCTTACTTAACATAATTTGTGGTGTTATAATGCGTGTTACATATAGAAAAAAATATGGACATATTAACTTCAGTAAAACAGTAATCATATGATAAATTTAAATATTTTCTTACAACTTAGCAAAAGATATGCATCCATCCATCTATCTGTCTATCTATCTATCTATCTATCTATCTATCTATCTATCTATCTATCTGTCTGTCTGTCTATCTATCTATCTATCTATCTATCTATCTATCTATCTATCTATCTATCTATCTATCTATCTATCTATCTATCTATCTATCTTCATCATCATCATCATCATCATCATCCTTTCCATGTTAGTGATCATATTTCAGAAGCCATCAACGTGACGGTGGAGTTCAAGACAAGCCAACTTTTGTGTATGTGCATCCTCATGCGCAAAAAAAATGACGCCATACTTCATACGTCAAGACGTTAGGTACCTATCGTGGATTTTTCGAGCATAGCATCGTGTGTTGAAGGACGCACCAGCGTTGTGCCAAGTTTTCGTATATTTATTACAAACAAAGATTCGGGGTAATGAACGTAAGATCGCAGTAGACAAAAGACAACGTACTATTTACTTTGCAATTTGTGACATGGATAAAGGAGCCGTGAAAATGATTTTAGCTAATTGGAGTGTTGATAGTAATTTAGAAGTGCGATTTCTGACCTATTTGTAAATTTATGAGAACAAATCGATAGTAGAGTGTTTAGAAAATAAGTTTCTTAAATCTACCGGGATCGGATTTCTGGTCTACTACCGTACTACTGCTTGAGGACAAAAAATAAACTGAATTTGTTTATCAACATAACAGAAAATATATTTGTACTGAGTCTTTAAAACAAACAAAAACCATTTCTTATTCCGTCTCAAATCAACATCTTAATTTTACGATCTTATTCTAACTTCTGGTCAACAAAATGAAGAATTCCTAAATTGTGAAATCCAGGTCAGGTCAAGTGTAGAACTTACGCATGACTAATGCTTCAAACGACAATATTGATTTTCCCAGGACCAATGTACTGGGTCACATTGTAATTACCGTATATGTGCACTCTGCAAAACGACACCTATTAGACTATTATAAATAGGTCATAAATTAATAAAACTATACCATTATTTAAAAGAAATGATACATAATTCCGTAACACACTCCTATACTTTGGCAACGATTGAACTTCAATATCGGTAGTAGTATTAATGGGTACCTTGGGTTCCTGAAAGAGAATGATTTACTTGAATGCATCAAATGCGCCAAATAACAGCGCATTAGAAAATGAAGGAATGACAACATGCACATCATGCGAATTAGTATTCCTCACAAAACCAGAAGGAAACAGAAAGTATATCCAAGCACAGTATAGTTACACAACAAAATGTTACACATGAAGAACTTGATAAGGTGACTACAATCTATGGAATACCCTAGCATTATAATAAATAACATCAATCAAGAATTCGATAAAGAAAACATTAAAAATAGGAAGTTGATTCTAGTTACATGATAAAAACACACAAGATGGTCTACGAGATTTTGAACAAAATAATGGTTATAAAGGTCAATAAAGGTCACATCGATGTTGATACAATCATGAGGACGTTTAAACTTCTTTCAAATTCATTCAAAGAAGATATTGCAACGATTCACACAAATACTCTTTCAATTATATATTTTTTAAAAATCCTGGACAAAATTGTTACCATGAACAATTTTAACTCATCCATAAAACCTTCAATCTCAGTGAATTACCAGAAACCAAACTCAGCTGAGATGGGAATACTTTTTACACTATATGAATGAAGTAAATAAAGTAAAAATAAAATAAAGTATATATATATATATATATATATATATATATATATATATATATATATATATATATATATATATATATATATATATATACATATATATACATATATATATATATATATATATATATATATATATATATATATATATATATATATATATATATATATATATAATCCTGCTGTTTGGTAAAGATTTTTAGATGACATCGTTATGATTTGGAACCAATCAGAAGAAGAATTACACAAATTTATTGATCGCCTAAATCATTTTCATCCCACAATTCAATTTAATTATGATAATACTATCACGATATTCGTCTTGTCATCCCAGGTCATGTAAGCACGGTATAACTTATAGCCAGGCGAAAATATACGGACGTATCATTTCAGACGAATATCAATTAAAAAATTCTTTGAATGAATTAAAAACATATTTCCAAAGCAGGAATTATTCTATACATGTAATTGATTCTGTTTTTGAATAAGGCCCGTATTCTTACTGAAAATGATGCTTTAAACACAGTAGAATGTTCGAAAGAGAAAAATAGAATTCCTTTCATAATACAATATAATCCTTCATTACCAAATAATTATTAAATATTGGAGTCTCCTCAACTTATCAAATAAAAACAGCGTAAAAACACTTTACAAAAGCAAGCCAATTCTCGCTTGTAGAAGACCCAGGAATTTTGCAAGATTTTGTGTATCAGAAAATATAAAAATATTGTTTTCATCATATAAATATAACAGACGTCGGTGCTCTCAATGTACAAATATTAGTGGAAGTACCTATTTTAGTAGCTCTAATACAAAAGAATTGTTGTCTCTAAGTTATAACACTGACTGCATATCAACTGATGTAATTTAATTGATAACCTGTAAAATAATCTAACATGCAATATGTTGGACAAACACTTCAACAATTTCCTAAGAGAATGAATAATCACCGCTTTCATATAAAACATTGTATGGATCCTCAGTTCTTCTCTAATGTTTCAATACATTTTAATTTTAATACTTATTATCTCTCTTTACTTGGTTTTTCTTTCATACCAATCGATATTGTGCACGGAGAGATGAACAGACTGATTAAACTAAGTTACTAGATTCATCGGTTGGATACTTTGTATCCCAATGGCCTTAATACTAAGGCGTTATATAAAATTGTATACAATTTTAATAAAAGAATGTATATGCTGTATACATTTATAAATATATAACTGTACGTTTAACTTTTTGTCTCTATATTGTGATTTCATTGAACAGGTTTCTTTATATCTTTCTGATCCTGTTATACATATGAGATTGGTACGATAATGCATATCATTTATGAGGTTATGTCAATGAGGTAATTGTTTATAAATATAAGGACGTCATCCGTTTCTTTCAAAATATTTTTTGCCTGAAGAAGCACACGGTAAATGCGAAACTTGTCGCACACATTTAACGGCGTTTGTGGTTTTTTTTTAATTTTTAAATTTAAATTATATATATATCTACACAGATTTTGTAGATTGAGTTTAATTTTGACAACAAATGATTGCCCAGGAATAGGTAGAGTAGGAGTAGGTTGAGGCTGCACACAACCAGTTACACAATCTTTAACCAAATTTTATACAGACAGAGCAACTGTTGATGTTGTGATTGCTGTTGGTGTAGCCATTACAGCTATTGGTGTAGCCATCATAGCTACTGGTGTAGCCATTACAGCTATTAGTACACTCTTTTCTTTGAATAACAATCTTAGTTGTTCTCTGAGAGGAAGCCTACCTGTTATCCTTTTTTTAATTTTTCTATGTTAAACTGCCAATTTTTAAATATTTATAATTAGTTGTGACCTAATAATTCTTTGCTTAGTTCTTCTTGTAATAAATATATTTTCAAGATAATAATTTCTTCCTTAATTTGTTTTTCAGATCTTATATGTTCATCAGGATGTACGAGTTCTTTTCTAACAGTTTCTGTTTTTTTTATGCACTCCCATCTCATTACTAAAATCTTCGTTTAAATTATTCAATTCTGTAATTTCTTCTGTAATTGCATGACTTAATTATTTCGTATCATTTAAAATGTCTTCCAGCAATAGCATAGCTCCGGCACTTTGCATCGCCTGCGTTAGGTTCAAGGGTATATTATATTTCTTCTTTTCCTCCAAGTCTATTTAATCTTTTCTGACACTCATCTATTATGGTGAATGTGGGAATAATTTGTGTGTTTGCTAAATCCTCACTATTTAAATCTTTTGTAAAACTCGATTCTCCTGGTTTTCTCTCTATTGATCAAGGTGATAATACATGTGTACGTCCAGTTTGGGTTATGTTGAAATTAACTAAACTATCATATCTTCCTCTGGATACAATGTATAAATCGCCATTGCCGTTGCCAACTTTATATATACCTGTTGCATATCTTCTTCCAAACTCCATGACCACTTTATAATTAGCTTTTGCTAATATTTAGTCCAATTTAATTTATTTTTGTTCAGAAAGTATACCTGTTACACCATCATCAAAAGCACTAGCAAGATTTGCAGCATCATAAGTTTGATATTATATTGGTCTTGTGTCGTCATCATCATCATCATCTTCTTGATGCTTAAATCCTTTATGTTTTTAAATCTTCGCCACCCTCAGCCATTGTTTTCATTATTTAAATAACAAAAAAAAATAAAATAATAATAATAAGTCACTGCTAAAACAAGAATTCGGATTTATAGAAGACATAAATAAAGATAGCCCAATTGCTGCCAAAATCGTACAGTATAGACATAAATTGAACCTAGCTATTAGAAATGGAAAATACAAATAGATCACCAGTAAAAACTTGACCAAAAACGAGTTAGAAAAATGGAAGAGAAACAAATCAAGAAGATCTATCAAATCTTTGTAAATGCTAAAACTACTAAAATTTCTAAATCATTGTCAAATGCCGTAATTTACACTATGACATCAAAACTATTCCAATATACGACTTGATCGTTCTACAAAAATGAACTTAAAGATGACCACATAACTTAGAACGGAATTAGATACTTCACCATATTTTTGTCATTTGAGCTAGGTTTGCCTCTATCTATACTGAGTGCTAGTTGGATAACTTTCAAACATATAAATTTTAAAAGACCAACTGAAAATAATAATAAAATAAGAGATGCCGTTGTCCCTCTTAGACACTTCGTTGCACCTTCGGTGTAAGAGTTATTACTTTTCAACATCCTTTTCTCCCACGGAGAGGTACTCCTTTGGCGTGACGCCTACGGTTACGTTGTGGCTACGTGACAAATCAACGAGGAAGGGATGTGGAGTGTCAAGGCACGATCTTAAAAACGAAACTTGTTAGATAAAATGAGTACCTGTTGTTTTGCTGTTGGTGCATTTGTGCCTTTAACCACCCTTGTTACAGTAGTTATGATTACATGAATCTCTTTGTATTATGCGATAAAGTTTAACAGTGAAAATAAATTAGACAATACTTTTCACTATCATGAGTGCTGGCACAGTTTCATCAGTGATGAAATTAACCATCTTGATTTAACTTTTTTCTTATGATCTTCTATTTATTAACTTGATGTCATTTTCGAATTTTAGATATGCTTTCGCAGGCTATCATGTATCTGGTATTTGACCAGTGGAGTGGAAAAATTTCTGTTGTTGTTCAGGATCAGAAAAAATCAAAAGAGGAACACGGTATAGCATGATCAAAGAGAAGGTCACCTTCACTAACACCTTAAGGTTTTGTAAAGTTTAACCACCTCCAATTAAAGTCAATTGATGGTACATTGAGTATCTTTAATGCAGTATCTAACTTAACGTTATCTCTTAATGCTGATAAAATCCTACTTGTGGCCAAGTGTGATATCCTGAGGTTTTTATTCTTGTAGTATATTTGCTTCATGTATTCGTTCTAGTGCTCTCTATTTTCAGTTTTCCATTTTTATAAATTTTTTTTTTTTTTTTTTTTTTGGTCGTATTTTTTATAAAATCTGTTTTCTTCTCTCAATTTTGTAAATATCCTTTCTTTTCGTTTTGATGTTCTCTCCTTTCTATATACCACATTTTCAAATACTCATTATAACAAGGTTTGTAATAACGATTAGTTCTGTAAAACTCATTCGTGTCTTTCTCTTCATAACACTTTAAACAGGTCCTAAAATCAATTTATTTAAATCAGATACTTTTCAAATTAGTTTTAACTACTTGTAAGTAACATTTTAGCTATGCCTGTGCACTGAATCAATATATTCATTGTCATCTTTCATGTAATCTTCTGGTCCCTTATAATCTTAAAGGGATCGCCTCCTTCTACTATTTTCACGCTATTTAAACATAACTTCAAATATTTGGTTTCACAGAAGGTAAACATAACAGTAGATTTATGTTCATTGAAATTGAAGAATACAAACATGGACTTAAAAATAAATGTAGCAGAATAGAACCTATCAGAGATAACTGGTAGAACTTTAACTGACAAGGTGTTGGAGAAAATGAAATACAATTTTTTTAAAAACAATCAAGAAAACCTACCAAGTATTTTTGAATGTGAGATCAGCTAAACTATTAAAGTCATTTTCAGATGTTGTTATCCTAGCAATAATATCTTTACGAGTATATTTTGTCAATTGATGATTTGAATGAATTACATATAGAGTTAAAAGAAGACAACATGACATCTAACGGAATAAGATACGTTACTGGCTTTCTGTCATTCAAGTTTAGGTTACCTTTATCTACACTGAGAGCTAGTTTGGTAACACATCAATTATTTTATATATATATAAAAAAAAAAAAAAAACCCGGAAAATAACGTTAAATAAATGTCTACTAGATCCTTTGTAATTGAACATTTGTCCTTAGGATAACACTTGTAAGAACTGTTGCTATTACATAAGTGTCTGTTTATTATGTATATATGTCTTTAAGGAAAACAAGACAAGAGATAAAACAGATCAAAACAAGTTATCCAAAATGGATTTAATAATAAAGTTTGTAGTCTTTAAAGCTTCAACCTCTAGTATCTCTCTTTTGGATGTATCTTATCCTCTTTAGATATATTATCACTGACTCCAATGTAAAAACATTTTTTTTGTTATTGCTGCTTAGGATTAAATAAGTCAGATTTTTAATCACTTGTATACTATTCAAATTTTAGTACTGTTATTCTCAGCATATCTGTTTAATAGTTGAAGTCGAAGGAATGATTACTTAAAATATGATGTAGATTAATTTACAAGTAACCGAAAAATAATGCTTGCGTTCACTTATAATTTTGTTGTAAAATACTGGAAGATAACAAATTGAAACACATAAATGGAAATAGCATTGAAAAAGTAACTTCACAAGATCCAAAAGATCCATGAAGAGTTGAACTTGGTAGACAACATGCAAAAAGTTCACATGAATTTTTTTAAAAAAAGCAGAGAGGATAATACTGTGATAATATATTTTTGTTATATACCGATCAATTTTCAGATAATTTCATAAAATCACTACATGTAGCTAAAAAAACACAAGAAATTGCTAAACATTTAAAACTCTTAAATACGAACTTCATCATAATGAATAAACCGAATTAGTTTTTGAAAGGCTGACATGCGCATGAATATTAGTTTTATGAATGAAGCTTGTGAAACGACGCTTACTCAGTTTGACTACCATCACTGTCAATAACACGAATTCTTCGACGCTTGGGGACAGCAGACTCATATATGTGATTTACAGTTATTGTGCGGTTATCAACTTTTGCATCACTGAAGATTTCACCAGCTGAATGACTGGAAGTTTCTTTCAGAGGCCAGGTTGAATGCGGTTGAACTCTTTCTGGTGGGACATTGTGAGAGGCTCCGATGGGAACTTGACATGAGAATGACAACATTATGTTGACAGTTATTTACAACAGGATTGGACAAATTGTTGGAACTTGATGGTACAGATTTGTTGCAGAGAATGTTACTCATTTATAATTTCAAAATTCATCCATTATGCGGGAAACTCACTAACATTACCATTTATGAATTTCCGTAAATGGGTTGTACGGTACAACTGTAATGTTCAGCTACGCGATTTCCGAATATGATCTTGTTTCAGACGAACCTTTTGGTTATATTTTACTACTTCAAAATAAAGGAATAAATGTTTTTTATTGTTGTTGTGACAAAAACATGGTTTAGACCTCAACTCAAGCTTTCTTAACTAACGTCGCTACGAGAGCTTTATTTAATGCTAGTGTTGGCATTCCGTCGCTAGGGGCGCTGCTATTGTCACCAGGAAAGCTCGAGGACAAAGTAGTTCCAGCCTCGTTTGAGAGTATGGTGATACGGATTTAGAAAACGATAGTATCGTTTTCCTGCTTGTAGGAAATGACAGTAAAATTCTGGCTCTTTCTTGGGTAGAAAATTGGTAGCAATATAATAAATATCATGTCTAAATGATGTGTTGCCTACCATAGTCAGATCTATAGTTTAGAGATCACGTTAGGGAAAATGCAACACTGTGTCCCTTTTAAATAGCCTTTACACTCACTGAGGATATTTGCATTATAATTTACTTGGGTATAAATCAGGGCTAGCTCATTAGTAACAGTCACGGCCTTACCTTAAGGGTCAAGGTCGGAGCAAGGGACAATTTAATACTATGACCTGTTTCATTGTTAGCTTTTTTAATTACTTCTTTAATATGTCTGGTCTTTAGCTATTGAACTACAGGGTATATTTTTGACAAAACTATACACAGACATACATCATAACTAGATATTGTGTCACATACATAACGCTCAGGGCCCTAACTCAAAGGCCAAATTATGGCAAGTGAACTGTTGGCTATACTCTTGACAGCGCAAGTAACAGACGCCAGTACCCTCATATTTCAGCTCTGGACGGATTTAATTTAACTATATATACGTGTATGTTGATTAGTGCCTACTTTAGGTTGTATTAATATAATGATCTTGTTTCTATTGACATTTATACTGTACTTGTTTGCACTAATTTTGTTTGAACACATGCATTTGGTACTTTTATGTAAATTTACATGATTTGATAAAATGTTACTAGCCGGTAAATCGGCGAGAACATTGTTGCGAAATTATTCGTTTGTTAGTCTTGGTAGGCAAAAATTCCAAACTGAGGGCGGGATCCGTGTTTCAAGTTCTATAGCCAGTTCACTGAAGATCATTTAGGTGGATGTTATCGGACAAAGTCAGATAATCGATCATATAAATATAATCTCCACTGCTTTGCACAGCAACTGGCTCTGTATTACAAGCACTTAACTTTAAAAGCCGTCACTTCAACCATGTGCAAATGCTACTAACTAGCCGATTGTTTACACTGGTTGTAAACCGTACCAGTGCGAGCGCCGGTGTTTATTTTACTTCATGCATGGCCCTAGGCCCTTGTCCAACTTCATACGACCAGTATATTTTCTTGGATGTGGCGATCTATTCTTTCTTTTTATATTCGGCCCTCAAAAATCTTGACAAAAATATTCTCGCTCTGAGTTATAGAAGAAAATAAACCTTTTTTGTCCAGTTTATAAAATAAAACAATATTATGGTTCAAAAGAAAATCCTAGCCTTCCACCCGCCCCGAAAATTAAATGGTCGGACCCTAACTACAATCCAGCAGCTACCTAGCCATGTTTTTACTACGGTTCGGTTTTATGAGTTTCATTTCAATGTAAAACTGAAATCTGGGACAGATATTTTTTTCAGTTTTCCGAGTAGAGGGGTTTCAGTTTACTGGATAATTTGTTATTGAAATTAAAGAAGGAACAATTCGGGATAAGAGCAATGTTACTGTTACATGAGGATGCATTTAGATATATGTTTTTCTGTTCAGCAGACCGTTCGCTGTCTTCGACTTCAACAAATAAATGATGATGAATTGCAAGTAAAAATGTTTCCAGTCCATACGTCAACGCGTGCATGCAAAATGTACATATAACAATGCTTGCAGCCTATATTTAAACGTGTACATGTAACAATCCTTAAATCCTTGATGTAAGCATGTACATGTGTAATGCTTGAGCCACGTGCTTATAGGTACTGATGCTGATTTAGACAAGAGGATCAAACCAAACATTTGAGAACAGAGTGATTGATTTGGAACAATAGTTTACAACGGAAACAGATACATTCAAAACTTAAATAGATAAGAAACGTCTTGCATTAAATGATAGCATTGATACATTAAAAACCAAAATAAACAAACTATAAAAATATTCAAACCTGTATTAAACACAGAAAAAGATACAGATAAAAATTAGTTGGATATCAAAACAAAACACTTATCCGGATGCATACTACTTTATGAATTTAAGGTACCGACTCATGAATATCTGAATGGTATTGTCATAATTGTAAAAAAAAAAAGACTCATTGTTCGACATTTTGTTTAAGGAAAGTTAAACGGTTTTTGTTACTTTTAAGCAGAAATTGCACTTAAAACGTTAATTACTGTTTATAGATTTAACTATGATTCATCAAGTTTTGCTGAATATAATGTACACACGATAAATAATACACGGCGATATGACATTTAAATAAAGAAATCAGGTTTATATAAAAGTTTTATAAAGTTTTACATCGAATGTTTACATGACATTGGCTTATATATTGCATTAGATGTAAACAATCAACGAACTGTTTATACAATATATTTAAAATAAGAAGATATATCTAATTAATACAATATAAAATAATTACATACAAATTATCTGGAAGAGAGCAATATATTATTATTTGGGCTTAGTCTACAACAAATTATTTGATAAAATCGGTAACCGTAATAAAATTTGTAACCATTAATATCGTCAGCACAAAATGACAACAGCACCACTTACCCTTGGTGGCTCAATAACTAATGATACAGCAGTTACAGGAAGTAGTTATCTACTTCAATTGTTTGTCCCCAACGGTGCAAATCAAGAGAGAACATGACATGAAATCATCATAGAAGAACTGCAGAGGAAATGTGCAGAGCTCGAGGAAAACAGAGCAAAGACACAACTACATGAACGGAAGATTGAGAAAACAAGGTTGGGTCGCTAATAAGTTGAATAATTTGGATGATACTTTTGCACTGTATGCATTTAATCATACTGGTGCAACTATAAAGAAACCTATACAACCCAAACTTTGTGATTTTTACCAGCCTTCTGATGATCAGGTAAAATATGAAAATATGAGTACATATTTATTGCCCTTGTTGTAGCGTTTGTGTTGGTTTCAAGTTTCTCTAAAGCTTCTCTCTTTTTTGGGCTATTCTGTAGCGTACTACGGGGGGGGGGGGGGGGGACGGAACAGCTGATAAAAATTCGGGCCTCGTATTCTGGCCACTAGAGCTATTCAATAGCAAGAATGTCAACGTATGCTAAATACATAGCCCCTCCAAAAAAAAAAAAACATCACAGGGTATTACACATCTTAATCCGACATAATAGCGCTGATCCTGACCAAAGTTAACGCCTGGCAATAGCTTAGTTGGAACCTAATGTCTTGATTATACGTGAATTATTTTCATATGCTTGGATGTAAACGTGAAAGGAGATGCTAAAAGCTCAGTGGTAAACACTTTTAGGAGAAATCTGGTTGAAGACTTATTCATTTCTTATGGTAGCAATGACCGTTTCAAGATGAATAACAAGATTTGCGGCTACCAGCGTCTGTGAAAACGAACTAAATAGAGCGAATTATCATGAAAGATAAATTGTGAAAGCTAAGACCAGGAGCAAGTAATGCACAAAACATTGGTATAGAAGTTATACAGTTTGTAGTATTCGAAAATAAATTTAGAATACAACCTGACTTGAAGATACAAACATTTTATTTTCCATTGTATCCTGTTGTCCTTTCTCATGATGGAAGTAACCAGGATTACGCGTTGGAACATATTAGTCACCAGTACGAAACAGTTACTTCAGATTAAGTGTCTTAGTCCGTTAATGATCAATAGTGGAACGGAATTCCTTTCTTCTACAATTCCACATTAGAGAGACAATTCTTGACGTAGCCGCTGATACAACTTAAACAAAATGTCAAACTTAATTTACCAAGAATGAATTTAAAAGGAGGGTTGATACTGATTGTATGTGGTGTAACAGTGTTATTGGCCATTAATTTTTTCTCATTTCAGCATACTATATGTGGGAGTGTGACAAAGCTCTTATTATTTTTCATGAGTTGAAACATTGGTATTGATTTCATTAGGGCCCCGTTTGACGAAGTCGGCGGAGTCCTATAAATTACGTTCTCCGTTCTTCTGTCCGTCATCAAGTGGATTTTTGCAAGATAAGTATATTTGGAATGGGTTGATTTCAGCCAAATTTGGTATGCAGCTTTACTTTACTCTGACCTCAGATTAGTTCGATTTTCAGCGTTCCACAATGGCATTTACCATGTTTATATCTTTCGATTGCCCGTCCTCCTAACTTTGGTTTCTGCAGCGTAACTTTACCAGGGATTGTTGGATTTCGACCATAATTGACACGAAGCTTTGTACTGATAAGATCTCAACAAAAAGAAAATGTATTTCCAGCATTTCGCGTCATCAATTAGAGGAGTTATAAGCACTTACAAGTAATTCGCATAACTTAAGTGTCCCAACACACCTTTACCAAGGATTGTCGAATTTCAACAAAATTTGGCATGCAGCGTTATGCTGATGAGGCCTTGAAAGATTTTAATTTCCAGGGTTTTACAGTATCGTTTACATGAGTTGTGTCCCACCCCATTTCCCACCGTCCTCCTAAACATTGGTTTTTATAGAATAACTTTTTCACGAATTGTTAGATTTTAATAAAATTTAGTGCGCACCCTTACATTGACTAGCTACCTGCCTTTAGTGTCAGCAACTAGTCATGGCCCCCTGATTACTCGTCGCAAGAAACTTTGCTTTCCACAGCTTAACTTTACCAAGCATTATTAGCCCTCAATCAAATGTTGCATGCACCTTTACATGTATATTGATGAGTTCTTGAATGAGTTTATTTCAAGTATCCCACAATATCTATTACAGGAGTTAGGGCTCTTGATTGTCAGTCCTCCTAAGTTTGGTTTCCCGGCATACTTTACCAAGAATTTTAATTTTTTTTTTAAAATCAAATTTAACATGCACCTTTATATTGATGAGACTTTTGATAAATTCGATTTTCATCATTTACAAGAGTTATGGTCCCTGATTATCCGTTAACCTAGTTGTTTTGGCTCAGCAGCAGAACATAACTAAGTATTGTTGTATTTCTACCAAATTTGGCATCCACATTTATATGGATCAGACCTTTAAACAAATAAAAAATTTCAGTGTTCAGCGGCATCATTTACAGTAGAATTACTCCTGATTGAATGTCCTCATAAGCTTTGGTTTCAAAGTATATTTTTACCAAGAATTGTTGAATTTCACCCAAATTTGGCATGCAGCTTTATATTACCAAACATCAGATGACCTAAACTTCCAGAAGCAAGCGATGCCATTTGCAATGCATCCATCGCTAATTGCTCTTGTCTCTCAAACAAAGAACACTTTATGTTAATCCATTTTTGGTTTTCATGTTTTGTTTGAAAGGGATGCATACGTAATGTATCGGATCATTAGGACCTTTCAGATATCAGTGTTTAACAGGAAAAAACACCAGCATCAGACTGCCCAGTTCCAAGGTAAATAATCTCTTTGCTATTTGAAGATTCGCCGCTCACATTAATATTTAGATAAAACTGGTTATTGTTATAAATACAACTGTTAAAATGGTAAACATACCTTCCTCTCATGTTCATGCTTGCTACAGAGATTCGCATCAGCTAGAATGACACGAAAATAGACATTGTCTTTTAGCTTTATTTCATATCTTCCTCTCATGTTCATGTTTGGTACAGAGATTCGCATCAGCTAGAATGACACGAAAATAGACATTGTCTTTTAGCTTTATTTCATAGTCGTAGGGTAAACATAGATACCGAGTGGAAACTTTACTGGAGGTCTAAAATTACTGATGCTATCGACCATTATAATTCTCATTTTTTTCAAAATATATTGGGTATGCAACACAGTTCTGACTTGTATCCATTCTGTAGACAGAATGGTTTTCATATTGTGGCTTCACTTAACTTTTTTACTAAGAGACACTTTTCCGCTCATCCATCTTTGACCTATTTTTTAATTCGGAGCGGGTTGTATTTGTATTTTTTGAGGTCTCAAAAACTTTTCAAATGTCAGTACATGCCTGGTGAAAATCTAACTATACTATTTAAGGTTTAAAGAACTTGTTTGCTTTTTGAAGAATCATTGTGCAAATTCACAATAAAACTATATTTATATTTGTAAAATAGGTATGCACTTACGGAAGTTGAAAAAGTCAAGAAAGTCTGAAAACCTGATAAATGTCTCCAAAATAATTTAAATGAGATAAGAATCTAATTACATACTCTACATATGCACACAAACATGCATGCGAAACTTACGTCAGGCGGTTTCTGCATAAACCTATCCTTACAGTTCGAAACCTATCCTTACAGTATGATCAATCGACCAAAGTGCATCAAGAATTTCACAGAACACATTTTTGTCCTTTCTTAAGTAAAGGAATTTATTTCTGTACATAATAAAAACCCAAAATAAGATTTTTTTAAACTGGTTATTGTTATGGCTCTTTTTGTGTTAATTGTAATGTGTGTGTGTGTGTGTGTGTGTGTGTGTGTGTGTGTGTGTGTGTGTGTTTCGTGAGTGTTTGCCGTTGACAAACGGATCCGTAGGACCCAAAGGCTTATTGTCGCTTGTTTTGCACTGTGTTGTCTGTTCCAGAATATTGTCTGCCAAACATCGATTGTTTAGTTCAAGCAATTTTTTGCAGAATCGTGCTAACAAGATTTCCACTAAATAAAATCGATGTCCAGAAAGTCCAAGAAAAAAATCTAAAATAATTCAAATACTGTAAAAAAAAACAAATCAGATTATTGAACACAGATATAAACAATCTTGTCAAATTTCATATTACTAAGTTCAGTGTTAAGTACTTAATAGGGGTTTCATAATGGATGTAAGGGCGTATATTCAAACAGAAGACTGGGCAGGATGAAATCAAGATGCCATTGCTGCAAGCAAAATTGGCATAATAATAATACGACGAATCTTTATCTGGGAGCTCAGTGATGCATAGTCCTCAATGTCTACTTTGAAAACGATAATAAATTTCCATTGGATTACCAATTCCCCATACAACACAAGTATTTTCTTTCCATTGGATCACCAAGTCCCCATACAATAAAAGTATTTTCTTTGCATTGCATCACCAAGTCCCCATACAATACAAGTATTTCCATTGGATCACCAAGTCCCCTAACAACACAACTATTTTCTTTCCGTTGGATCACCAAGTCCCCATACAATACAAGTATTCTCTTTCCATTGGATCACCAAGTCCTCATACAATACAAGTATTTTCTTTCCATTGGATCAATCACCAAGTCCCCTAACAATACAAGTAGTTCCATTGGATCAGCAAGTCCCCCATACAATACAAGTATTTTCTTTCCATTGGATCACCAAGTCCCCTGACAATACAAGTAGTTCCATTGGATCACCAAGTCCCCATACAATACAAGTATTTTCTTTCCATTGGATCACCAAGTCCCCTGACAATACAAGTAGTTCCATTGGATCATCAAGTCCCCATACAATACAAGTATTTTCTTTACAAAGCAATAAAGGTCTTAACATAATACGGAACAGTACGGCAACACCTGAGATTTCATGTGTTCTTATGATGTCTGTAAATTTTCGCTAAACTACCGAGGTTAAACATTTCACTGTTGAATTAAGGATAGCACTCCGTAAATATACGGCCTTAGAACATGTACACTGCTTTTGGCATTACTATTTCATTCTCTCAACGAAAATTAGCATAGGAATCAGACAAACGGTTCATGTTTGCACATACAGTGACTGTGCAAAAAAAAAAAAAACTTGAGGATCATAACGAAAGCAAACTAATTCCCACATCTTGACCACATTTGAAAACTACACTTACGAATGACGAGAGTCTTATCAATTATATGTGATAAGATTTGAAGAATATTGGCAAATAATCTGGGGAGTAAATGTAAACGGATAAAAATATTGTACCTCAATGTAATTTTTGTTGAGTAAATAAAATCAACCGATGAGTATCGAAATTCGATATTCGACCTCTATAACTATTATTTCATATGACCAGTAATTTGATAATCTTTTGAATTTTTTTTCGATGAAACGTAATTTGCATAATTCCTAATAGATACATTTATAGCAATAATTATATTGTTGTATACTAGTAAGTTGTCGTAGCGCGTCAATCTAAATTTTTCTCTGTTGTAAATTTAAAATCACATAATCTATGTACTCAGAATATGCGATGCTTGCACCCACAAATGCTGATCCAACCGGGTCACTACGACCTATCTCGGCGTTCGTCAAAGCAATTATTGAAGATTTTAAAGTGTCAACAAGAAATTTAGGTGTGGATTTCGTGCTTCCTTGCTTATGTAGGCTTTTGTGTTTTGAAGTCATAATGCACTTTTCACTGAACTCCTTAAGAATACAATTACAGTTCAAAATATTTACATTTAAAATATAACTCATAAGAATTATTTGAATTTTTGGGGTGGGGGTGAGATGATAGTCTTGATTCTGAGTTATATTTAGATGAGTAAGACATTCAAAAAAAAAAAATTAACACGCAAATGAAATTAGGAGATAATATGTGTATGTACCCTCATTATATCTATCTATCTATATATCTGGGGGCCCCAAGTGGCCGAGTGGTCTAAAGCACTCGCGTTTACAGATTGCTGACATTTCACATCTGTCCGCGTGGGTTCGAGTCTCGGCTCGGCCAACGTGGTATTTGAGAAAGCTTGCCAGTAGCTTCCCTTGGCTCGCTGGTTCTTCCCGGAGTTTTCCTGGGTTCTTCCTCCATCAAATATACTGGCCGCCATGTATAGCCTATCATGTGCTGCAAAATGGCGTTAAACCCACAAAACCAAACCAAACTATATATCTATCTGAATTAATATTTAAAGAAGAATACATACATTTGGTCGGAGGTGTAGAAATTAATTTTCTTGGCGCAAAACATGCGTGTTCTAGGTCAATGATGAAAAATCTCACTACTTTGATAACCACATTTTCAAAGCTTTTCTATGCTGATTTTTTTTTTTTTTTTTTCTTTGCGTCTATTATTGTTACTTTGATAATAAATATATCCTAATCGAGGGTACTTTGTCAAAAATTCGATAAGGGATGTTTGTAAAAGTCGAACACAATCATCCTTCAAGGATATATTGCACTTTCAGAATCGAATTAATATTAGCGATTTTGCATATTTCCATATCAAGGATGCCTGCTTAATAGCGAAACTTCTATGTGTGCACCCAATATATCATGCTGAACTGAATATCCTTTACTGGTTGAAGGGTGTAAAAAAAACTTATTTCCATCTATCAATAAACACTTTTGTATGTATGTATGTATGTATGTATGTATGTATGTATGTATGTATGTATGTATGTATGTATGTATGTATGTATGTATGTACGTACGTACGTACGTACGTACGTACGTATGTATGTATGTATGTACGTACGTACGTATGTATGTATATATGTATGTATGTACGTACGTACGTACGTACGAATGTATGTATGTATGTATGTATGTATATATGTATGTATGTATGTATGTATGAATGTATGTATGTATGTATGTATGTATGTATGTATGTATGTATGTATGTATGTATGTATGTATGTATGTATGGTGGTGCATCCCGAGGTACTTAACACCCTTTATTAATTGTAGATTGTTTAAAATTTCGTTTGTGTGTGTGTGTATATATATATATATACTGAAGGTGAGATAAATAGATATATCGATATACAGTCAAAGACTGAAATCTTTATCAAATGAAATTCCCATAAAACCTAAACATTATGGTCCAGAAAGGTTAAATCTGCAATTTCATTGAATTCAGCTCAATGAACCAAAACCTTCTTACATTGAATACCGAAATAAATTTTCAGACCCAGGTGTCAGTGTTATTTAAACAATGTTTTTTACTAGAGGGGGTGTTCAGTTGTTCAATTGGTTGAAACTCCTGAGGTCGCAACATTGATATAGACTTAAAACTCGAGTCCCGCTTAGGGAACAGCGATATAGGAAAATGAATAAAATGGAAGTTGGAGGTACATGAAGTGACATAATGTCGCTGCTTACTGTTGAAGCATCTATGATAAACCCCCTGACATGAAAAATAAGACATCAATGGGATCTGTACCTCAAGTATTTTGATACCCTACAGCATCAACTGCGTCATTCTTTAGGCAGGTCTTTCAGATTATTGTCGTTAATTTCATTGCAACAGAGAGAAACGTTAAATGTCATAACGCTTGGCGGAATTGACGAGACATGGGCTCAAATTCCGCTAAGGGAACATAAACAATTTATAATATATGGAAGAGTTTATCGCATCTACCCAAAGTTTCCAGCAATCTTTTTTCTGGTGGAAGAAGGCTGAGACAACTAACACGTACAGAAAAACAAAACAAGCATCGACCATAAGCTTACAAATACGTGATTGGACAAAATAGAACTACTTTATAAAGGAATTTAAAACATACATTTCATAAAAAGGTGAAAAATTTGCAACTTTACTAGCATCTCTATTTCTACCTTCTTTAATTTTGTAAACCTTATAATGCTTATGATTTTATTGAAATTTATACTGTACACATGTGTTAAAATTAATTTTCTTTCAAAACATAAGCGTGAACCTCAATGATAGCACATCTCTTGATATCCGTAATTAATTATTGATCGAGGATCACTTCAGGAATAAAGCATAGGAAATGATCATACAATACCCAACTCAAGACGACGTCCTTTTGACTTTTCATTCACTTGTATTATGAGAACAATAACAGGTGTAAAGACTACTGATAACCTATTTATTTATATTTGCCCTAATCTACCTATATGCGTGTGTTACTTCTTTTACTTTGCAGTGCAGTAATTTATTTGCATACTATCAGCTGGTCAAGTGCTCTAAATAATTTCAGGTTCTAACGGGTTCATTTTAGTATCAAAAACGATAAAGCTAACGGCAATAACGGCCACGTTTTATATCAGGTGAAGTTACGGGCACTTTGATCAATGACTGGATGCCATTACGTGCAGATCTTATATCAAGGCTTAATGTTTTAAAATTAATTAAGTCTGTGTAATTGAGATATCTTATATTTTTTTATTTACTTTTATTACAAATAATATATTTTTTAACACAGTGGCATACATAGTGCAGAGATAACACGTATTATTACCTCATAAACAAAATTCATGAAATATGATTGGTCAATTATCAAGATATAAATTCCAGTATTTATCTTAAAAAATTATTCTAGCGGAGTATCAGAACTCGAACAAGGTTATAACTAGATCATGTGACTTACCAGTCAGGTGTAATTCACGTGACAAATGGCAATACACAACTGTGTTAATGAACATGGCAGACAACTTCCGCTTAAAAGTTAAAATGTAAATATTTAATTTATGATCCATTAATATGAAACGATTTTATTATATATAGAAATGAGTTTGTCTGTGGTTTATTTATCAGTGGAAAGTATCTACCAAAAGAAGGCTAGTCTTTAATAGACCAATTGACAATTTCTACGAGTGATGTTTCTTTGCATAAGGTCAGAGGTCATTCAGAGTACAACATAATACATGATGCTCAATGGGTTTCCTTCATATCTGACATAAAAATTATTTCAGCAACAACAACAACAACAACAACAAAAAATGCAAGAATCTGTTCGGTCTCCTCAATTTACAGTAGACACAAACTTATAACACACC
Organism: Margaritifera margaritifera; assembly: GCA_029931535.1. NCBI lineage: Eukaryota > Metazoa > Mollusca > Bivalvia > Unionida > Margaritiferidae > Margaritifera > Margaritifera margaritifera. The sequence continues at coordinate 1,721,946 of JAQPZY010001457.1, read as the reverse complement.
TAAAATCTGCATTATTTACACAGGTAACCATGGGCGTCCGCAGTCGAAGAAGGGCAGTTATCCCTGGAATTTTTAAAAATCCATTGTGCCGTATATATATATATATATATATATATATATATATATATATATATATATATATATATATATATATATATATATATATATATATAGCACCTTTGCTTTTGGCATTGCTCCCCCTCCCCGGAAAATTGGCTTCCCCCCCCCCCACCCCCACCCCGTACAAATTTCTGCGGACGCCCATGCACGTAACTGTCAAAATGTTTTACAAATGGAGACTGTTTACTCTGAATGACCTCCGACCTTTGGAGCTATTTAATGCGTAAAAAGCAATATTGCCGGTGATGTGTCAACTCATTTATTGAACAAAGCTGATTCATCTGTCGTTTTGAGAGGATTTTTGGGAAACTGTCAGTTGATGTTTGTAAACAATCGTCCGCATAGCCTACAAGGCAGCTAAGAAATTCTTATGTGTTATTATTTCAACAATAAACTTTATGTAAGGTTTATGAGGTAATAAATTCATTACATGCTACGTGCTAGTTTACCGGGGTGTATCGATTATTATGACCGTCTTTAACCCCATGCACCCTGAGAGGAAGGCTTGCAGCACTAAATGAACTCGCTGTGTTAATAGCATTGCTATTATTAAAGTGCAGAAGTTTGAGCCCTTCTCTACAGCGGGTGTTAGGGCAACCATGACAGCGGGTATTAGGGCAACCATGATAGAGGGTATTAGGGCAACCATGTGGTTCAGCAGAGTTATTCTTTATAGTTTCCAGTTCGAGTTTCCCGTTCTAGTACAGCGGATGGTAGCTGCTTATTTGGAAAGCCAGTCGCGATTTCGTTAGCTCGCCTTTCCGTAAAGAGATAGAGATTGGCAGTATTTGCATACAGGGTAGGTCAACCCTGAATCCAAATAGTAATCTTCTTGTTGTGACATGATATAGGCATATTGTGCTGGTGGCCACCATGTTTGTGAATAGTTCCCGACTTTCCATAGCATATGAGAATCATGTCTGTAGCACACAGGAGATCTGGTCATCTTGATACCAGTCTTAGCAGTGACGTATTTATTAGGTAAAAAAAACAACGTTTTTATATCAGGTTTTTACAGGTTTATAACCCGATTAGGGTTGCTAGTATTAAGTTTCCCTCTGACAGAATGTATGTCTCTTAAAACAAATAATATTTTAGACTGGAGATCTAAGCACAAGAGATATCCTGCTTTTGAGTCACAAGTTCAATAGTTTTTCGATGAAACTGGTGCTTCGCTTCAATTCGAGAGCAAATGTAAACGCAGGACGGTACACCCTTCAGTGGCAGCTTATGCTATTCAAGGTGCGTTATGTCCGTAAACAATGATCACAGATCAGCTGTTGCATATAATACACATTTTTACGCCCGGTCCGGTCATGATTTGGTATTTTCCTTTCCAGTTACTTGCCCTTGACATCTGGTAATCGATAAATGTGTAATAATGCAATCTTTCCTAGTTCACCTGCTTTCCTCGCCATAAAATCTCCGTAAACAATAATTGAATAATTATCGAACATCAGCGACAAATAAGAATGTGTCGTGACAGCTTGTTAGATTATAAATCCCGTCATCTTTGAATTGAATAGTTATGTATTGCATTCAGACAGAAAAAATGTCTTTGAATTGATTTTCCTAGGTACGACTGTGTCCAATGTGTATGTCAATTACCAACAATTAAATCAAACACAGACAGCACATTATACACAGTACTTAATGTTATAGGTGCTTGTTGATGCGACAATACCATAAGACAATGTCATAAGACATACGACTACTTAGAACATTAACTATGACTACTTGTACGACGATTACATTATTTTGCATAATCATCAGGTGGAATTCAAAGGAATAAACGATTACTCGACTTATCGTCAATCAGATATTTGCTTTGACTGTCCAAACGTAGTTGTTCAAACAACAGAGAACCTTAGTTTGTAAAATTCTATTTATAGGTTTTACAATTTACATCTGCCGATTAACTCTGTCAATAATACCGAATGATTTTTCATATAAGAACACTCTTCGTACAATGAAATATCATAATTCCTGTTGAAAAAATATGGAATTATCTAATGGAAATCACGGAGGAAATTGTGATCCCTTGATAGCTTATTGATTTGAAGGACATTAAAGAAAAGTAGGGTAATGGGACTCTTGACACTAAGCAATAGGTACCCGCGGCAAAACATCACTCTCACGTTGTTTCTTTGCTATAGGCCAAACTACAATCATACGAAGATACGAATCAAAATTTATTTCGCAGAGCAATTTCAACAATATACTTGTATCTGCGAGTAAAAAAATGTTTGTTCCTACGGGGCACTTTTATAAACTAATTGCCTAGGAAGAGACTAATATCCTTCTTTCCACTGAAAACAATAGGGGACCCTACCGTGATTAAATATTTCCCCTAATATTAACTAAAATTAACGGTTCCTAACACACTATTAGAATTTACGTTTCCTTTAATGAATCCTGACTATGGAAAGCTGTATATGCCTGACGGTGATTACAAATGTTCCCTATATTTTAATATAGACCAGACAATTAAAGGATTCATAATCAGTAGTGTTGTGAAGTTTGCTTCTCAGTCTATGACTATAATCACCGGCTCCTTAGTTTGATCAACGGCTCCGTTTTTATTTATTCTTCTTTTTTCATACACCAGTGAATATAATAGGGCGCTAATACAATATGGCCGTAGATTCGTGTTCACTGATGTTCACTGTTATTGTCTTATAGAAACAATATTCCAAGTCACAGTTTTTTAATCTCTACATGAAATTCGACCAATAATTGTTATCTGTTTTATACCGAACGAGACTTTTAAACTCTCGAACGAGATTTTAAACTATGTGATGACATATTTGGAGTACCCTTACTATTATTCGCAGCCTGCTTTCATTTCAAGAAGAGTTGAGTATTTTGTCGGTATGAAGGTAAGAAAATTACCTTATTATGCATCCTATTGCAATGATATTATAGAGTATTGCTCATTTCAGAGAAATAACTTGCTTTCCTAATTTTACAAAAATGTAAGATGTAGATGACACTCCAACCTACACCAGGAATTATATCCTTTGATAATTGGTTCTTATCTACTCATTTCTCATCTAGACACATTTAGTCAAGTAGGCTACCTTTACTTGTACAATTTTTGCAAAGTGATGTTTTCTCTTTTTTGGGTATCTGGAAGGCCTTTCACCTTACCAGGTGTATTACTTTACACGTGCCCAAATAAAATTCCAAAATCATTTGCTGACGAAGCGATACATCCTTTCATGGAAACGTACAGATGTTGGTAGTCAGCATTCCTATCCACTACTTCCTGAATCTACCAGAATTCATTGTGGCGCATTATAGGGAATCATTGTATTCATACATATAAAAAGTATACAAATAATCCATATAAAAAAGACATGAAATATGAGAAATACTCTACATTTCGCTATCGAGAATTTAATGTACTGTAAGTGAGTGTATTATTATTAAGATATACAACATAGGTAAGATTGGCATGTACTTTGACACCCTATTAGCAAGAAAGTACCAGAAAACTTACAATCTTCTTAATTATAAGAACTTGAGGCTGAAGTCCACTCAATTATAAGAACTTGAGGCTGAAGTCCACTCAAGAAGTTCTGGAAGCTTCTGGAAGGAGTGGATAGGAATGCTGACTACCCACATCTGTACGTTTCCATGACACTCTAGGAGTTCTGGCAGCTTCTGAATGTAGTGGATAGGAATGCTGACTACCCATATCTGTACGTATTCATGCAAGTATGCATTGCATGCTAATTCTAATTGTGCTGGGAAACTGTCAGGTGTCCTGTTTGAAAAGGTTGGCCTCCTTGTGAATCCATGCAAACAAACACAACTCATAATCAAGGACAATATACTTCAGTAAAGTATTAACCGTTAATCAGCATCTGTAATTATATAAAATAAACCGATTCCTAAATTTCCATACATAATATGATAAGCTAATGCACACAAAGGAACTTAAACATTGTAATCAAGTAGCACTAGTTATTTGAATGATATACCGAAATAAAAACCTTACTGCATTTCTTTTAATAAAGGTCTTAAGATTTTGAACATAAGATAAACTATAGATTTGCTAATTTTTCAAATGGTATTCAATCAAAAATTATATTATGAGAGAATGTCTAGAAGTCAAAAAACCATTGGAACAATACATACATAATCTAGTACTAACATACCGTCTATACGCGCGTATAATTAGGGTTCAAATGCAAACAACAGAGACCCTGATCTGCCGTCGCATAATGCACCGGCAGATCTGGGTCTATGCAGTTTGCAGTTGGTATCGACTTATACGCAAGTATATACGGTAATAGGTGGGTTGAAAAATCTAATAAACTCCCAGATATTAAAAGTTTCACCAATTCACCGTATTATGTACCTTCTCTTGGACTTTCTAAACGAATGCGGTTTATATAATAAATATTGACCCTATATTATAAGGATTTTGCCATTTTTATCGTTAGTTTTCTTTTCTATACCTTTTAAAGAATGTTTAACATTTTTGCTTTTAATCTTTATTTTGATGGAGTACATGTTTATTTTTGCTTGGAAGGATTTATCTTTCCTTACGTTTTTGGCAATATTTTACCTTTACCTTTTAAAAACTGAATTTTTAATTGGCACTATATAGCCAGGATTGTGCTGATACGCTATTAAATTATACATACATACATACATACATACATACATACATACATACATACATACATACATACATATATACATACATACATACATACATACATACATACATACATACATACATACATACATACATGCATGCATGCATGCATGCATGCATGCATGCATGCATGCATACATACATACATACATACATACCTATAGCCAATAGAAGGGCTATCAGCTGCGGACTTGCGCGAGTGAGTGTGCAGTGTTATGTAACATAGACCAACATGTGGGAGCATTTCAGACAAAGTTCCACAAGAAAGACTAAAATATAAAGAATATTTAGTAACTTTGAGCTTTGATAACTTAAAAAGTACTGATTGAAGTTTTATTATGTTTGAAAGTTACCTTATTTGTAATAAAAGTAGCTCTATTTTGAAAGTCAAGTCTTTCGGCTCGAAATTTTAAGTTTTCTGATCCACTGTGTAATTTTAGAGCCATTTGAGATAAAGATATAAAACTATGACGAACTTGGAACATGTGTCGCGTACTACATTGGGGGTCCTTTCTTCATGGTCAAGGTCACGGGTCAATATTTTAGGTCTCAGTCACATTGTCCCCTCTGTAATTCTAACTTAAGAGCTGTTTGAAATAAACGAATGAAACTTGGTATAATTTTACATTGTCACTGGCAGATGTGTTGCATTGCACGTTTGGGGTCTCATCCTTAAGGTCAAGGTCACGGGTCAATATTTTAGGTCTCAGTCACATTGTCCCCTCTGTACTTAAGAGCTGTTTGAAATAAACGGATGAAACTTGGTATAATTTTACATTGTCACTGGCAGATGTGTTGCATTGCACGTTTGGGGTCTCATCCTTAAGATCAAGGTCACGTGTTAATATTTTAGGGTTTCTTTTGTATCTGTTATATATCATGAAAGTTGTTTGAGATACAAGGATGAACCATGGTCCACTTAAGCCTCTAAGTTTGATGGCGTTTCATGTATCACAGTCATGGTTTTTGTCTTCAAGGTCAAGGTAATTTTCTACTCTTATACACTATAGCCCTATGAGATAAGGTACCGTATATTCTCGCGTGTAATTTGGGTCCAAATGCAAACAACATAGACCCTGATCTGCCGTCGCATAATGCGCCAGCAGATCAGGGTCCATGTTGTTTGTTCTACTGAGTAGTCCTTACAAATTGCATAGACCCAGATCTGCCGGCGCATTATGCGACGGCAGATCTCGGTCTTTGCAGTTTGCAGTTGGGATCGTTTTATACGCTACTAAAGACGGTAATACAACTTGTTACTTTCCATGTATGACCAGTAACCCAACAGCTCTGTCTTAAACGTCATAGTCCGATAAAAATCCACTGAATTTGATTGTTATAATAGATTTGTCTGTTTACTTGATGTATTAAATTGATGTTTAAGAACTTAATGTTGGTATATTTGGCATTCATGTCTCAACACAAAATAGAGCTGGTAATGGCAAGTGTTGGGGCCATGATGCATTACTGTACACTATGGATAACACAACATACTTATGAAATTAGGGAAGATTGTATTTATTTTATGCATTTTGCTTATCACTACTGTGGAGTATGCTACATTGTGCCATTGATTATTTTACCCATAAAACTCTCTAATTGCTCTAGAATCTTCTAATGCATAGAAATTATCAGGAATTAAAATGATGTATATTGACTGCATATTATGTATTTCCCAAGGGAGACATATATATTTATACGATCACAGTGTAACAATTAATTAAAAGCAAACCATTTGCCCTGTGAAGAGCAATGAATCGATGTTTGGGAATGCATACCATTGCAATTAGAAACACGCCTACTAATCTCAAAACATACCAAGACACAAATATATTTTCATTCTTATTGTATTTCGGTGTAACAGGATGAAACCGAGTTGGATTGGATTTAGCGAAGACACTTAACACAAGAACGCAAATGAAATGTTTGTTTATAAATGCAAATTAATGATGAACGAATCTCTGACACTCTAGCTTACACACTTACTTCCGCCTTTCATTATCTAAAATATAACAACGGATATAACAAAATGATATCGTTCCTAAATGGAGACGATCAAAGCACCGTATTTCAACAAATAATCACAAATGATCTCATATGTCAACGGATGTGATCATTGTATGGAACTTATCAACAGATATGACTGAGATATGGATATATCAACAGATATGATTGATGTATGAAATTATCAACAAATATGATCATGTATTGTTCATCAAGAAATATGATTAATGTATGGATTTATAAATAAGTATGACCAATGTATGGTTCACCAATAAGTATGATGCTGTATTAGAGTGATTGTAACACATATAGTGACACTGAGTTTTAGGTTCTAAACCTAATATATATTTCATGAACATATATGATGATATCTATCTCGGGGAATCCACGCGATGAACAAGAGATTCCGATTCCACAGCTCTTGATAAATGGTGAAGGAACGAACTCGTGTGGTCCAATCCTCACAGCCTGCAGAAGGATTCCTCAAAAACTTCCCTATTCCGGAGACTCGTTGGCCCAGAACCTTTGGCCCCACACAGTGAGCTAACCAGCGTTGCCCCCTAACCAGCGAGACCACTGACTGCAGTATCTGGGTTACACAAAACCCACATAACTCAATGATTCACCGTAACAACTCTACAGCTGAAGGTTACTTCCGTAAAGCGGACAGCTTCCTGACAAGACTCATCTGTATTCTGACGTTACAGAGAGAATATGGGCTATAAGTACCACAGTCGTGGTCACATCCAAGGCCAGATAACTCGAGATAAAACTGGTTCAACACTGCCGACGCTTCGTGCGTTCATCAGTGAGTGAACATAAATCAGTATTTATAAATCGCCAAGATTAAAAATAATACACCCCTGCAACGAAACCCATTTACATTTTTGTTCATATATAATGCATAGGCCTTTTCGTACACACAATTCAGTGACATTCAGTTTCTACAAATGTTCTTTGCTCTGCCCTGTAACCGATGTGGAAGGGGTATACAGTTTTTACACTTTTTCCTCCGCACATCACACCTTGCTTAAGTTCTGTGTTTAGGTCAGGTTCTCGGCAATTGGCAGCCCCAGAGTCATTCAACTTGGAATGTACATGCGTCTTGGGGAATACAACATCATCATTTTAACATTAGGTAATTGTGATTGAAATTTCACGATTCAGTGACTTAGATTTCTTTTTGTGATAATGTCATTTTCAAAGGAATTACCAAACCCAGAGTCATAGTACCCAGTGAGACCTCTCGAGACCGAAATACCTTGGGAAAATATTTAAAGACCATTGACTGGCCACAAGCTCTGACTAGATTTCACTTGAATGGGGCTCACTTTGGGAATAAAAATTGTTCGGTTTTCTCAGTAAAAGAGTTTCAGTTATTGAAATTAAAGAAATGGAAATGCAGGACCAGAAATATGATTCTGTTTGAGGGTATTTTGGATTACTGATGTTTCGGTCTAGAAAAGTTTTATTGTATTAGCGACATAATATTTTACTAAATTACCAATGTGCAACAGTATACATTCTTAGCTGTAATTGTTTCATATCTAAGAAGAACAATTTGCTCAAATGATAGGCTATGTAAATACCAACGAGATGAAGTGTGATTGTTTTATTCCAACACAAGTTTATCAAACAGCGAATATCAGGAATCGCTGCCGACAGCTATGGATATTCAAATACAAATTTAGATACCTGTTACATCATTTCTTATAGACAACATCTACTGATTTCTCTGCGTTGTGAAGACTACTATTTAACACCAGTTCCAACATCATACGTAAAGATTGTTGCTGTCCTTCATAAACTAGGCATTATGATGGTTTTATCATAATATTTTAGCAAAAATTGATTCACTTGCTAAATTCGCTAATATTATATGATTTACAGTATGTAGATGTGTCTTGATGAATACAATATCATCATTCGAAAAGAAGGTCACCGTGACCTAAATTACACACTTTTGAGGGCTTTGTTAAAGTGTTGTGTTTAAAATAAGTTTCTCGGTCATTGTTAGTCCAGAATTAAACAGTTTAGTATGTAGACAAGTCTTGGTGAGCGACCTTAACTTGACGTTTCAGTGACTTTGGTAACGTTGTATATTTAGGTTTTCTCGGGCAGGATTATTAATAGCTGAATGCGCCCTCCAGCATGTCGTAAGAAGCGACTATTATTAATAGCTGAATGCGCCCTCCAGCATGTCGTAAGAAGCGACTAACTGATATTCTACCTGAGAAGGTCTTAGACATTTTAAAAAAGTATGACTTTGTACCTTCTGGAAATCTTCCCTTTCATGCGTTTATAATTGTTTTGTATACCTAAACTTACCCGGCAATATATAGCCAGGATTGTGATGACGTATCGTTATATATATATATATATATATATATATATATATATATATATATATATATATATATATATATATATATATATATATATGGTAACAGTGATTTACCTTTCTAGATGTAGTGTCTATGCAAGGATTTTGGAATATGCCTCCGTGGAGCAGGCCTTATCTACGAAATTCTTTTTAAACATATTGACTGAAATCACATTTCATAAGTTTTGTGTTTCCACCCAACATGGCAAACATCTCAGGAGAGAAAGTGATGGACAATATTTTGGTGTCCGAAAAATGCATGTTGAGACGATGAGAAATGGCATGATACTCGATCAGGACACTTTTCTTGGTTTTGTCCAGGGCTTTGCCAAACTGGTCTTTGACATAAGAAATCTTTTCACTAAAAATAGCTTAGTTCCTTTCAGTCATAAATTAGAAAAAATCTCAGAATGGAGGGCAATGTTTTTTCTTTGGTATGAAGTTGGGTCAAAATTCAGAACACAGTAAACAGTACTGATGTACGTACACTCTTGTACAAATAACCATTTGCCACTTAATTTTTTGTCGGTAATTTAACTTTTTTTTTATAACATACAAATATTTGTTTTACCTGCAATTAGTCTGCCGCATGCAAAAATAATAGTCACAAATTGCGGCACATTATAGGGAATCATTGTATTCATACATATGAAAAGTACAGGAATAATTCATGACAAATACAGAAATGAAAATAAGAGAAATGCTCTACACTGCACTACCAAGAATTTAATGCACTTTAAGTGAATGTATTTTTATTAAGACTAACCTACTTAAGGCTGGTATGTACACACTTTGACGCCCTGTTACCAAGAAAGTACCAGAAACCTTACAATCTTCTTAGTTATAAGAACTTGGGGCGTAAGTGACACTCTAGGATTTCTGGTAGCTTCTGGAAGTAATGGATAGGAATGCTGACTACCCACATATGTACGTTTCATCTGAAAATATGCATTGCATACTAATTCTAATTGTGCTGGGAAACTGTCAGGTGGTAATGTCCCTGCAATCAAGCTGTATAATGCTTGTAAATAAACATCAATGATACATCCCAGAACTTCTATAACAACAATGGATAAACACATCAGTGTTTCAGCTATGCAGATACAGATTGCTGAAGCCCACCGTGCTATATTTAATCTGAATTGGTGTGTAACACGTGTCACATGCATGTGCCAGACTGATTTCCTGCTGTATTTTCTCTCACGTTTTCGTTTATGAAATAGCATATTTCTGGTTCACTATGTTTCCTGAACATGTATGTTGGGATTTTATTTGGGCACGTCTAAAAGAATACACGTGGTAAGGCGAAAGGCTTTCCAAAAACAAAACAAAACAAAAAAAGAGAAGACATCACTTTGCAAAACTTGTCAAATTAAAGATAGTCTAATTGATTAAATGCGTGTAGATGAGAACTAAGTGTACATAATAACCAAGTTAATTTATTAAAGGATTGATCCATATAATAGCAAACAAAAGACGTTTAGCTGTCCTGTTTTGAAAGAGTTGGCTTTCTTGGTTGAATCCATGCAAAATAACACAACTCATAATTAATGACATTTGCATGAATATCCTAGTTATATTAACCATTAATTAGCATCAACACTCATAAAAAATATTCTCTTTATAATTTTCCATACACCACATGATATAGTAATAAACAAATATGAACGAAAGCATTGTAATAAAGTAGCACTGTTATTTTAAGAATATACCAAAAATAGAACGCTTGCTGTGTTTATTTTATAAAAATAATTCTTAAGATTTTGAACACGATAAAAGATAAATTTGCTTATTTCTCAGATAGTATGCACTCAACATTTTTATTAATAAAGAATGTCCAGAAGTTACAAAAATATTGGAACAACACATACGTAATCTTGGACTAACAAACTAAGGGGATTGAAAACTCCACGAAGTTCCCAGATATTAATAGTTCCTCCAATTAACCTTATTAGGTACTTTCTCTTGGATTTTCTTAAGAAATGCGGTTTAAATAAAAAAAATGGACCTTATATTTTAAGGATTTTACCTTTTTTATCTTTATTTTTTTTATCTTATACACCTTTTAAAGTATTCTTAGCGACGTTGTTTCTAATCTTTAATTTTTATGGAGTACATGTTTACATTTGTTTGGAAGATTTAACTTCTGAAAGTTGTTAACAATATTTTATCTTTACATTTTCAGAACTTATTTTGTAAGTGACACTGTATAGCCAGGAGTGTGCCGATGTACTGTTAAACCTATACATACATACATACATACATACATACATACATACATACATACATACATACATACATACATACATACATACATACATACATACATACATACATACATTCACACATACATACATACATACATACATACATACATACATACATACATACATACATACATACATACATACATACATACATACATACATACATATAGCCAATAGAAGGGCCATGAGCTGTAGACTTGCGCGAGTGAGTATGCAGTGTTATGTAACATTGACAAACATGTGGGACATTTTCAGACAAAGTCCCACATAAAAGACTAAACTACAAAGAAAATTTAGTAACTTTGAGCTTTGATAACGTAAGAGCTAATTGAAGTTTTGTCATGTTTGAAAGTGAGTTTATTTGTAATCAAAGTAGTAAGTCTGTAAAATTGTACAATTTGTGTACAGTCAATAAAGATGTTTCTATGCAAATGAGGGTTGGGCTTATGGCAAATAGTGTATCTATTGTCTACCCATTTTTTTTCGATATGCAGATAAGGTTACCAATGGACCGTGTAATATATGCCTTCAGATTTGTATCCCATTACCTTGGTGATAGGCTGTAGTTTTCTAACAGTGTTCGGAACTTTGACCTAATCGCTTTCCGTTATGAGAATTTTGTTCTAATTTATGATTGAAAGAAATGAGTTATTTTCACTGAAAAGATGTCTTATGTCTATCAACATATTAAATGTGATTTCAATTAATATGTCTAACAAGAATTCCGCAAAATGATGTGTCTCGCCTGCTCAACCATGGCATAATCCAAAAATATTGCATAGACACTAGAGCAAGAAAAGTAGATCATTGTGACCATAACAGAAGGTCATTGAAGTGATTAATATTCCTAATATAAATACACCCATTACATTTCCTGACTGTACACACAACAGTATCCGAAGACTTGAGAACACCCATTACATTTCCTGACTGTACACACAACGGTATCTAAAGACTTGAGAACACCCATTACATTTCCTGACTGTACACATAACGGTATCCAAAGACTTGAGAACACCCATTACATTTCCTGACTGTACAGTATCTAAAGACTTGAGAACACCCATTACATTTCCTGACTGTTTCCTGACTGTACACACAACAGTATCCAAAGACTTGAGAACACCCATTACATTTCCCGACTGGACACACATCAGTATCCAAAGACTTGAGGACACCCATTAAATTTCCTGACTGTACACACATCAGTATCCAAAGACTTGAGCTAAATGCAAAAACTTAAGTAATCATTGAACAGTGAAAAGTAGGTCATAGTGACCTACATTTACTAGTCGTGAGCGGTACCCGCCAAGTTTAAAACATCCAGCAATAAACAGTGTCAGAGAAACTTAGCTAAATGCAAAATATTACTGTAATCTCTGGATCTTGAAAAGTAGGTTACACTGACTTACTTTTGCCTTTGGATAGTACCTCCAAAATAAATATTATCAGCAGCATTATTGCCATGGGTATCTCAGTTATCACCAAACCTTCCTCCTTACACATATAGGCATGTTTCCACCCCCAGTTGCTCCGCATCCAGCGACTGGGTCAAATTTCCAAAACCGCTGCGCTAATGTACGAGCAACACCCAATAATATCCCAAAAGATGAGGGGGAAAAAGCAACAAGAATCGTTGTTTTGATAAGAAATCACTTTTTTACGCATATGAGTTACTTCCCTTTCTGTTGCTGAATGTTGCTGCAACCGTAGTCCTGGTTTTGTCGGTGTCTAGATTTTCTGAAGTTTCATTGTTCATTTTTAACTTGTTAAAGACACTTGTGTGGCATTTTTAGCTTGTTAAATACACTTGTGACATTTTTCCTCTCAAGATCATGCGTCATTTAACACGAATCAATCAATCAATTTCCACAACTGATATCTAAGACCTAACACCCACAAGAGACTAATTTCTACTCAATAATGCCGAACTAAATTTAACTCCATGTATGCATTTCCATATTTCTTTATTAATTATTTTGATTCACTAAGAATCGTTAACGAGCGGTGGTGAGCATGATGCACCAGTGTATTCAAAAGGCTGAGATAGGCCTAAACTATCCCAACCTATCGAAGCTCATTTGATGTGGGATGCTCCATGCTTAGTAAAATGTTATACAAACAGGAGTCTTTACTGATTACATGAATGATAAAAAATAAAATAAATAAATAACAAAATAAAAGACTTGCCTTAGCTGGGAGTCTGGGAGCTAAAATGTTCATTGAAAGGGGACCCTCATCTAGAAATGTTGTGCTTCAAAAACTTGCATGTGAATTTCAGTCAAAGTCCCCGATTATTGAGATCTCTGATATAAAAATATACATACGAGGTTTCACCGTATCATTTCGCTTTTCACTTGCTGGCGGGCTACATTGCGTAGTCCATTTTTAACTATACAACTTAAGAAGAATAGCCATGGTTTCATCAAGCGATGAATTGTATGGTATGTTGATGTCTTGCTTAGATAATATGTGATTATTTGGTCATGTAAATAGATTGTTTTATAACGCGAAAATTCATGCATATTTTCCCGGTATGGGAATATCTGTCTTAATTTTCATCTACTGCTGCTGTTTATGTTGTCTAAAGAGGGACGGGTAATTTTTACACGCTTAGATTTACATTTCTAAGACACACTATAGTTTTTACTGAGTGGAATGAAGAAAAACTGTAATTCTTATCTGTGCGCACAATATATGTTCGAAAACAATGATCTTCTGACCATGCAACCATCTGTGCATCTGTTTGTCATTCACAAGCCTTATCTGGGATGTTCTCTAAATGTGTGCTACCTTTGTCCTTGGTGTAAGCGCTCATGTTACATTCCAAAGTTTATCTGCATATAACTATCAAGGATGGATGGATGTTATCTTGAAGATATTTCTCGTCGCCTTCTTTACTGATCATACATACATACATACATACATACATACATACATACATACATACATACATACATACATACATACATACATACATACATACATACTGCTGTCAGAAACCAACACTGGATCGCAGAGCGGTCAACTTTAAATTCCCAGATCACAGATCCGCTTAGCATACACGAGTAGCTCAGTTCTTCATAGGACAATGTAACTTAGCTCTGAGGTGGACCGCTAGCGCAATAAATCTGACTTGCTACTAGCAATAAAATACAATTTTAATGAAAACTGCATAACAAACTTACAAGTATATTGTTTATAAGATATGAAATAAAACACGTTTGAAAACCTGCATGAATTTAAACTTTTCGATTTCATGTCCATTCTCGTACGTTTCTACAATTATTTGAATGCATTTATCACAATTGGTCTTCAACACAGAAGCAAAATAATGTTGCATTATCTTAAAACAATGATTTATTCACTGATCTAAAGAAGATCATGTGATTACTCTATGTGCGTGTATGTGTGTTGGTGCAACGGTTAATGCCAGCGCTACAAGTCAGTGCCCGTTATGATAGAGTATTATTGAGAAGCCGTCACGCGTCTGATCCAATATGACATTTAATCTAATGAGTTACGGTTACGTTCCAAACTTAATCCTAATATTTCCACAGTTCACACTTGTTGTATAGCTATTGGGAATTTCTTTCAAAATTACTAGTATTGTTGGTCAACTTAAAATTACTATAAAAATTTAAAGAATAATCTATTGTATGGCTTCTTGAAGATCAGGAGACAAGTAACACAGAACAGCATTGTACAAGCAACTCAACAAAGCACAACGGTATACACGGAACAGCATTGTACAAGCAACTCAACAAAGCTCAACGGTATGCACAGAACAGCATTATACAAGCAACTCAACAAAGCACAACGGTATACACAGAACATCATTGCACAAGCAACTCAACAAAGCACAACGGTATACACGGAACAGCATTGTACAAGCAACTTAACAAAGCACAACGGTATACACGGAACAGCATTGTACAAGCACAACGGTATACACGGAACAGCATTGCACAAGCAACCGAACAAAGTACAACGGTATACACAGAACAGCATTGCACAAGCAACTCAACAAAGCACAACGGTATACACAGATCAGTGTTGTACAAGCAACTCAACAAAGCACAACGGTATACACAGATCAGTGTTGTACAAGCAACTCAACAAAGCACAACGGTATACACAGATCAGTGTTGTACAAGCAATTCAACAAAGCACAACGGTATACACAGAACAACATTGTACAAGCAACTCAACAAAGAACAACGGTATACACAGATCAGTGTTGCACAAGCAACTCAACAAAGCACAACGGTATACACAGATCAGTGTTGCACAAGCAACTCAAGAAAGCACAACGGTATACACAGATCAGTGTTGTACAAGCAATTCAACAAAGCACAACGGTATACACAGAACAGCATTGTACAAGCAACTCAACAAAGCACAACGGTATACACAGAACAGCATTGTACAAGCAACTCAACAAAGCACAACGGTATACACGGAACAGCATTGTACAAGCAACTCAACAAAGCACAACGGTATACACGGAACAGCATTGTACAAGCAACTCAAGAAAGCACAACGGTATACACTGAACAGTGTTGTACAAGCAACTCAAGAAAGCACAACGGTATACACAGATCAGTGTTGTACAAGCAACTCAAGAAAGCACAACGGTATACACAGAACAGTGTTGTACAAGCAACTCAACAAAGCACAACGGTATACACAGAACAGCATTGTACAAGCAACTCAACAAAGCACAACGGTATACACTGAACAGTGTTGTACAAGCAACTCAAGAAAGCACAACGGTATACACAGAACAGCATTGTACAAGCAACTCAACAAAGTACAAAGGTATACACTGAACAGTGTTGTACAAGCAACTCAAGAAAGCACAACGGTATACACGGAACTTCATTGTACAAGCAACTCAAGAAAGCACAACGGTATACACGGACCAGCATTGTACAATCAACTCAACAAGGCACAACGGTATACACGGAACAGCTTTTGTACAAGCAACTCAAGAAAGCACAACGGTATACACGGACCAGCATTGTATAAGCAACTCAATAAAGCAACAGCATTGTACGAGCAACTCAATGAAGCACAACCGTATACACGGAACAGCGTTGTACAAACAACTCAACAAAGCACAACGGTATACACGGACCATCATTGTACAAGCAACTCAATGAAGCACAACGGTATACACGGACCAGCATTGTACAAGCAACTCAATGAAGCACAACGGTATACACGGAACAGTGTTGTACAAGCAACTCAACAAAGCAAAACGGTATACACGGAACAGCATTGTTCAAGCAACTCAATGAAGTACAACAGTATACATCTGAGTCGAAGTACATACACATCAATATGGCATACATCGCACGCCATCCTTCAATGTACATACATTTTAAGGTTTATGTGCCCTTCTTGGTCATTACACCAGCACAGCAAAAACTATACATTGTGATAAATTTTAACTGATAGGAGTACCTACATTACATTGTCATAATTCAAAATAGGTATAAATAATTAATCAGTTGCCACCAGAAAAAGTAAATAATTTTTCTTTTCAGTTTTCAAAGCTTCGCCAAAAAAACTGACAAAGTCCAAAAGATCCAGAATTTGTTGTGACCACTATGGTTGCGGTTACTAATCCGTAACATCAGTGACCACTATGGTTTGAATACATGAACAGTTGAACACTATGGTGTGAAGAGACACCTGTGCATGTGATCCCATGTACATTTACATAAATATTCCGAGTCTTTATAAACAGCCATTACCGATGGATTGTGGTTATGAGATCATCTATTGGCGATAAGATCTGAAGTGGATAGGCAATTCTGCTGGAAAGCAATGTAAACAGACCCAACATCGGTTATCTAACTGCCAAAGCTGTTGACCAACCTACTTATTTCCCTGTAGAAAATGGATTATTGCGGATGGAAATTCTATTTTTGATGTCAATAAATACTCGTCTGAACGACTGTCGTATTTACCATAACTCGTGAAAATAAAGACCTTTACGTATTTCTAATGTCTGGCGTCAATAGCAATAATGTTACTGAACTCTATAAGGTTTCATAGATATGGATGAAATGCAAGGATCAATTAGATTTGATTCATATTCATGTCTGGTTGTACATCTAACATCGAATTTTCTGTGTATAATCAAAATATGCGGTGCTCGTAAACGTCAAAGTAACTGACACTTTTTTCGTTGAACCTATGTTTGCGATCTTTAAAGTACTTATCGATCACTTTTGACTGTAAATAACACATTTAGTTTTGGATATGTGCATACAGTAATATAATATCGATGCGGATACTCTACAACTAAATGCTTTTGTTCATATAAAGTTCAATGATGATCACTCATGATAAAATTAAAATTTCATTTGTGTTTCTCAATTTGAAAAAAATGTTAAATACAAGCCTTCTATCAATAGCTTTGAATACTTTCTCATTGTCCTCCTTTTATATCATCCTCGAAATTTATTTCAGTAGTTTTCCTGTTCAGTTTTGACTCCGCAATAAGCTTTGAAGCATGTGTCTTTCCCATTTAAAATCCCAATGATTGTCCGCATTCGCTGTTGTTTTCTTTTGATTTATTTTAGCTTCTCTTTTTTCAGCTTCTATTCTTAAATCGAGAAGCTTTCTCACTTTGTAATCATAACACATTTGTCCTTCATTCCCCTTTATATTCCCCTATATCTTGAAGTATTAACATTTGAAATGCATCCATACATACATAAATGCATCCATACATACATAAATGCATCCATACATACATAAATCCATCCATACAAACATAAATGTATCCATACATACATAAATGCATCCATACATACATAAATGCATACATACATTCATAAATGCATACATAAATGCATACCTACAGTCCACACTCTTTAGAACACCAACATTTGTTCCACATACAAATTGGCGTTATGTTCCATTCACCTCAGTGTAGTAGAATATTGAATTTCAGCTCGGTAAAATACAAGGCAAAGCGTTGGCGCGATTTCAGTTTTCGTAACCAGCCTCAAGCTGTAGTTTATCACCTTTCGTCTGGTAGTTTGTATACATAAAATCTCTTATTTCATTTGGTGTGGTACATTAGTTATACTACCATCAGCCCCATGAATTGTATTAAGATGTACAGTTGTTCCATGATTTGTATTAAGATATACGGTTGTTCCATGAATTGTATTAAGATATATACGGTTGTTCCATGATTTGTATTAAGATATACGGTTGTTCCATGAATTGTATTAAGATATATACGGTTGTTCCATGAATTGCATTAAGATATATACAGTTGTTCCATGATTTGTATTAAGATATACGGTTGTTCCATGAATTGTATTAAGATATATACGATTGTTCCATGAATTGTATTAAGATATATACGGTTTTTCCATGAATTGTATTAAGATATACAGTTATTCCATGATTTGTATTAAGATATATATGGTTGTTCCATGATTTGTATTAAGATATATACGGTTGTTCCATGAATTGTATAAAGATATATATGGTTGTTCCATGATTTGTATTAAGATATACAGATATTCCATGATTTGTATTAAGATATACATTTGTTCCATGATATGTATTAAGATATATACGGTTGTTTCATGAATTGTATTAAGACATACAGTTGTTCCATGATTTGTATTAAGATATATACAGTTGTTCTATGATTTGTATTAAGATATACAGTTGTTCTATGATTTGTATTAAGATATACAGTTGTTCCATGATTTGTATCAAGATATACGGTTGTTCCATGAATTGTATTAAGATATATACGGTTGTTCCATGAATTGTATTAAGATATACAGTTATTCCATGATTTGTATTAAGATATATATGGTTGTTCCATGATTTGCATTAATATATATACGGTTGTTCCATGAATTGTATTAATATATACATTTGTTCCATGATTTGTATTAAGATATACAGTTGTTCCATGATTTGGATTAAAATATATACAGTTGTTACATGATTTGTATTAATATATACAGTTGTTCCATGATTTGTATTAAGATATGCAGTTGTTTCATGATTTGTATTAAGATATACAGTTGTTCCACGATTTGTATTAAGATATATACAGTTGTTCCATGATTTGTATTAAGATATACAGTTGTTTGATGAATTGTATTAAGATATTCAGTTGTTCCATGATTTGTATTAATATATACAGTTGTTCCATGATTTGGATTAAAATATATACAGTTGTTACACGATTTGTATTAAGATATATACAGTTGTTCCATGATTTGTATTAAGATATACAGTTGTTTCATGATTTGTATTAAGATATACAGTTGTTGCACGATTTGTATTAAGATATATACAGTTGTTCCATGATTTGTATTAAGATATACAGTTGTTCCATGAATTGTATTAAGATATACAGTTGTTCCATGATTTGTAGTAAGATATACGGTTGTTCCACAAAAGTATACATGCATTTCAACCGTTTCGTGAAAACTTAAAGCTGAATTCCCTCTTAAAATCAGTTTTGAAATGAGATAACCACGAGGTAAACTAAACTTTACGATATTTGGCTTTTGACTGAGACTGTAACAGAAAAATGATATCTGTTTGAGGAAGGTACATACTGTTTCGCATTCAAATTATAAAGTTACATGTAAACGTTATTCAAGACTCGACCGAGTGGCATCGTTTTGAACTGGATTGATGAGAAAGACTCGGTCGAAAACGGCAATAAAAGTGAAGTGTCTTGCCCATGGTCACACACAGTAGCCGACACGGGCTGGTCCTATGGTAGGATTCAAACCTGCACCCTCTCGATCGTGAGTTCGGCATGATAACCACCGAGCCACCGCAGCTCCCTAAATCGAATGTAAAGGAATAGGAATTAATGGCAGATGTCTGTGTGAGAGAGAAATTCGTGTGTGAGGGAGAAATTCGTGTGCACATTTTTGTGATTACTGGGAGAAACAGCTAAGTAGCTCGTTACATGCGTGAAATACGTGCAGATGATCTCTGTGCAATTTTTATGTAAATTTGCTTTGTAGATCTATTACAGAAGGCTCAAAATGTACTTTAAATTGCACATTTAAGAAGATCTATATAGCAGGTGTTAATAAACTTTTTTATTTAAATAGTTAGACTTTGTAATTTTTAAATATAGACAGATTATTTAGAACCTGAAGAAACAAGTGAAGTTTGCACCTGATTTTTATATATTGCCTTATTTTTCTGCAAGCCAATAAAATATTTAAAAACAAAGAATTTTTCCATAACAAATTGTACCATTTTACAGATGTATTGTTTTTCAAGACAAGGAACTCAAACTTGAAGATATGGTAAAATCGATTTCAACACTGCATAACTCCCATGCTCTCTTGCATCTATAGAAGTTTATTTTGAATTCTATCCAGGCATGAAATTTTCATATGATATATAATTTATTCGAATCAAGATGAAATCAAATCTTTACAAAATAATAATTAGGAAATTCATGTATACAATTTATGTTTTCAACTTTCAAAAAGCCCTCAACCAACGTTTACACTGAATTAGCTGCAGAATAAGGTAACAATAGCAAAAATATAAGACATATTTTTAAAATATAAGCAAGATCTTTTTCATTAACTAATTATTCTTTAATGACCTTTAAGCATTCCCGACTTACTTGTTTGTGTTGTTGATATGACCAAGTTGTTATCCTGAAAATAGTTCATATGACTACATATGTGAAACAAAGCGTTCCGTCCTCGGTGGAATGTTATTCTTCTGTTACCGTCTCGGGAGAAAGTCAAAATCTCAAATCGGTATCTACCCCGTGATAACGAACATATTCTTAATAGCTATATACTATTTAAAAGATTGCCCTACCACTAAGAATTCAGTCTGTTTGTTTAGCGTTGGGGAACGCTGCTGTGAGAACTAAGCGACAGCACTGATTGCAATCAGTGACGTAGCGGTTTTGAAAACGAGGCCCAATTTTGATGCTCGCATGATTGTTTTTCGTTTTTGGTTGGGTCCATCGCATAATTTCAGGTCGAACAAGTTTCAGGTCTGGCACGATAAAAATGCAACTCTTTTGATAGTGACACCAGGACGGAGAGAGAACGTGCACTTCGCTGTCTTTTGCCAACCTCAAGATAATTATGGGATGGCCGTTGACAGTTGCTTGAGCCACGCTGACCATTTTGTCGGTTTGTTACACTGCGATGATAATGTATGAAGAACAATGTATTGGAAATCATCCTAGATTATTTCCATGCTAAGCTATCTCCACGATAACTACAGTTTCCCCTGGATTCCCCTTTCTTGTTGTCTCTGGGACAGATGTTTGACAAATAAGTATCATTATTCTTCATTAGCAAAACACCATCATGCCATGCCATTACCTCAATTTACTTTTTTTGCGAGGGAATGCAACTTTAAAGCATATTTAATGTGGCTGTTTTTGATGTTGACCTACTTATCTTAAGCTAATGTTTTCAAGGTTAATGGGTCAAAGCTATTACCTTTATTGTATTGTCCCTGGAGAAACATGCATTTTCTTCCCACTGATTCCCACAAAACTGGCCTTTTCGCATGGAACACCTTCGTGTAACTCCTGCATATAACGATTCTATATATCGATTTTTTTTTATCAAGTTTCAGAAACAATATAATTGCACGCAACGTTGCAGTTTTATATCTATAAATAATGCCACCGATGTTTTATTTGTTTCTATGAATTTTCGGTAGAAGTGGTTGGTATAAGGTATTTACTATGTCTAATGCTCCGGACGAGCGTCTTTTATTACTTCCAATTATCTCGGAGCATAAACTATTTCACATATGCCTACCAATTACTAATCAATTATGGTAAATATTGAGGCTTGTATGATTCAGAATTTTGACCTACTTTCTGCGGTCATATACTTATTCACATATTGCAGTTCAATAATCATCACCAACTTTGATGAGTGTAATTGGTGTCACTTCGAGGGATTCAAACAAAAACAGATTTTGGATTAGAGAAGTTTGTATTTGCAGTAAAATTACAGTAAAGTTCAACAGTATTAATATTTACGGTTGACAAAGGAATCGGGGGAGAAAATATGTGCATTTAGAATTGTTTTTACAAAATATAATGGCTATCCATCAGGCAAGTGTGTATGTATGTTTTGTATCAGAAAAGTCCATGGGTTTTTTAAATTTTAATTGTTTGGTAAAATAAATGAGTTGTCAATAGATATCATCTTATAAGACTTAATGAACATTTTCAGCACGTAACTTTTCTTCTTTACGTTTATTTAGGACAAAAGCATAATATTTTCTGCTGAGTCTTAAAGTGAAGACTTCCTCCATTCATGTCCCACCCACCCTGTGTTTGTGCATGAATAATAGCACGTTTTAAAGATGAAATAATCTTCAAAGCGATTAACATCTTAATTTTTAATATTATTTTCAAGAGATACACGGCACTTAATACAGTTGTCACGTGATTTTGATAGCCTATTTTAACGGATTGCTCATTTGGTCGATCCTTGCAATACTCTTCCATGATTTTATATTTGATGTATCAATAAATTATCAACAGAAGAATGTAGTTGCTGTTCTGTGTTGCTCTCCGACCCTATTTTGGCATCGTAAGTGCTGATCCAGTCAATAATCATGATTAGTGTTAGAATATTTGTCATCCCTTGTGATGATCATTTTATAAGTATTAAGAGCACCACGACAATTGTGGAATATCTTTCAAGAGTTACTTTACAAAAATAATTATGTTTGTATTACTGTTTGCATTTACATTTAACCTCCGTTAATTTTAATGTTTTGAAATACAGTCAAAGACATGGGGTCTCCTGTCAACATTTTTCTGATAGGTTTAACGTCCAATCTCAAATTAAATTTAAAAAAAGAAAGTGAAAGAATAGCGATAACAAGTTTACTTTTTTTCTATAAAACACAGGGTTGTATCTGATATAATGGAACGTGACCAATATGCCATACCACACGATGTCTTAGTAGTGTTGCATGTGAATAATTGAATGATGTATGTTTAAACATTATAGGATGCATCATTCTCATCTATGATTTTATGCGATTTATTAGCTTCCCTAACAATATTAGCTGATGTCTCCAAAAGAACACAAAAAATACACAACACTTTTGAAGACTGTATACTTCCAATTCTTGGAAAAGTATACACTCGGTTCTTGGCTTATTGCAATAGTGTACGCTTACCCATTATTTTTAGATGGGGTCAGAACGTTGTTTCAGTAGGAACAAACAATGGCCTTTCAGACAATGATTGGAAACAAACACATCAGAAATAATACTGTAGCCGCCATTGAATATACCTTGTTTACCAAACAAACGTCACGTGCAGCGTCACATGGCCCACCATCATTACGGCAACTCGATTGAGATGATATTTTCTTGGCCGAAACATTACCAAGTTTCTTTTTTCCAAACATGAACTCACCACAGAACTGTCTTTTACTGAACTTGTAGTAATAAAGATATCATAATGCTTTTGACATGGTTCTATTTTCCATTACCTTCTGTAGCGTGTGACTGAGTTCTCCGCCATTTTCCGGCGATTTCTCCTTTTGTAATCTGCATCATTCCATCGAAGTATTTTCGAGATGGATTTTGGCAATTTAAGCAAACTCAGTCGTTTCTTCAAGATAGAAAAAACTTTGGATATATGAGGCGGGCAGTTTTCCCCCTTTTGGTGGAAAACAAAAAACAAACATCACACATTCTACTTCGACCAAGTTGTACCCATCCTACAATCTGTTTTCTGTACGCATATAGATTAAATAGCAAGTCAATTCAAAATATCCAAACTGAGAAATAAATTGTTAATTGAAAGTAGATACATGAAACGACTACAATGGAGAAGAAACAAAAGCAGTATCAAACGTAAAGCGCTTGTGACGAGAGGAGATCTGACCGCACTTGACTTAGACAGAAATGCTATGAAATAGGAATCTTTTATTTAATAAAAATAATTACAATGGTATATCATACCCAAAACTGAATTAGTATTGCATCTATATCGTTCTTATAGGAGGCATTTCTAGATGTAAGCAAACACTCAAATCAAGTAAAAACTAAATTTATGCCACCTTTCCGAAAAATAAATGTCCAAAGGATTAAGGAGTATCGCAGCTTAGTAATGTTTTTAAAAATTCTACTGCTCTGTTGTTTCAGAACTCAGGACTTCTGTAATACGTTACCACAGTGTAATTTTTTCCCCACACAAGTGCTTGAAAAAATCCATTTGATACTCTCTGTATGGGATATTTCTATCATGTTATCTATCTATCTATGGCCTTTACTGAGCTAGATATTGTCCCAATAATTTTAATCGTTTCGAGTTTTCCGATTAAGATTAAAATGGCAACTTTTATTAGCCACAAAACAAGGCGCTGCTTCAATATCAAATGTAGATAAGTCAGTTGGCGTGGCAGCACTATTTCGAAATTTCACGGTGGACGGGCTCCTTAGCATTTCTGAAAAAAGAAAGATTTTGATCCAGAAGCTGGGGTGGGACGATCTTTTTACTTTTTCTCTCTTTTTTTTCTTCTTTTTTTTTCTTCTTCTTTTTCATTCACCAAGCTCCCACAGAAATCTTCTATTTTGAATTTCAACCGAGTTGAGATCTAAAGACTTATAAATGTTTGCACCGTTTGCTATTACCTTACCGCTTTACCAGTAAACTACGTTCTAAACAGTAAGCATCTTCAGAGATCTGGTACGTCGCAAATAATATTGTTTGCCGTGTATTATTTATATATATTTCTATCATATTTAAAAACTGTTTACCTATTAAACCAATGTAATCAAAACATGTATGTATTGGAGTACTGACACTGGTTTCTTACCATATGAATCTCGCGCCAACCTTCCCTAACTGTCGTTTCTTTTCTTTTTTCGAGCTACCTCTCTCGTGGTCGCAATCACCAGCGAAAGAGAGAGAGAGAGAGAGAGAGAGAGAGAGAGAGAGAGAGAGAGAGAGAGAGAGAAGGAGGGTTCAAGAGGAGTTGCGTCTTCATGGTCTTGCAAAATAAATAAAGGGCAAGGTCACGGCAAGGGAAAAAGTAATTCTGTGACTTGTATCCTTGCCTAGAATATAACTTGTGAACCACTGACGCTATTTTAATGAAACTTTACCCAAGTATATATCATGAATAGGCGGTGTGTTACATATCAAGCCACGCCCTTTTCCTCAAAGACAACGTCACGGGGACGGAAACTATAATTATGTGAATTGCATCCTTGTTAGGAGTACAATAATACACAGTAATGACTAGACAGTGTATCATATACCATAGCCATATTCTCTCCCTAAAGGTCAAGGTCACGGCAAGGAAAAATAAAAATATATATGTATGGTATATCTTTTGAACCAATGAAGACATATCAATGAAAGTTTGCCCTGTTCTATATCTTGACTTGACTGTGTCTTGCTTGTTCATAATCATACCTCCTGCCTCAAGGTCACGATCACGACAAGGGATAATGTAAGTCAGTGGCCTGTGTCCTTAACCGGGCTCTTACATTTTAACCTCGTCAGATATTTGTATGAAACTTTACTCATGTCCACACCTTGTCGTACAATAGTCAATTCCGTAGCTCAAAGGTCAAGGTCATAAGTAGGAAAAAGGTCACAAGACGGCCGTGTCATGTGCCATTTGCGGAACTCTTGTTGTAAACGTCTGGATTTTGTGGTGTTTTTTTAACGAAAGAAAAGTTAAAAATTTGACAACAAATTGCAAAAGCACGCTTCTGATATCCTTTGTTTGTTTGTTGTTGTTTTCCCAGAGAGAGAGAGAGAGAGAGAGAGAGAGAGAGAGAGAGAGAGAGAGAGAGAGAGAGAATCCCTGAAATCATCAAATTCCACCAAAACTCAATTGGCATATTTTCACACATTTCAGGGACAATGGTTGTTTTATCCAGATCATTAACACTTATCCCATAAGCTATGAAGTGACTTAGTCACGGAGAAAATTCACGCAACTCCATCATCATGATACCTATGAATCTTGAAGCTGATCATTGAACATGCAAGCTACAATTTTCCTCACATTATAAATTTATCCACGACAGTACTACGCCACTTAATTGACTACAAAGTTAAATTACGATACAATGACTGAATTTTACGTAGAATCGACAGCAATTGTTCAGTGTTGTACGTAATCCTAAGGTATGAAATCACTTGCTTAATGAAACCATTCTGATTGCTTACTTGGAAAAGAATTGCTGACAGTAATTGTAACTCCAGAAGACCCTCACCTCCTATTTTTATTTGGCAAGATGTGACAAATTCATTTATGAAGTATATTTGAAAAAAAAAGTACCATACTAATTTTACAGGTTATTGAGCTCTCTCTGGGTGGGGTTGGTTGGGTGGGTAACTCTTTGTTCTCACAAAGCCGGTGTTTATATGTATATATATATATATATATATATATATATATATATATATATATATATATATATATATATATATATATACATCGCGTGCGAAGCGTAAGCGAGACATAAATAATCACTTTTCAGACATAGTTGTAGTTCTTGTTGGTCTAGGCGTCAACGTTACGTTTTTGCATTGTTCTCAGCTTTTTTTGGACTCTGTTGCATGTGCAATCATAAAAACTCGCTAGGTGTATATATCGTAGAGGCAACTGCTCATCACAGGCACAAGGAGTTCACAGTGACTTACTTTCCCGAGAGATTCGTACGCGTTGATTAAGGTATTTTGTACCTGTACCCCACTTTAGGGACATTTATCTAGAAAAAAAATATCAGGCGAGTCACACCATTTTTTCATTCCGAAAGTTTGCGCTAACTGCATTCAAGAAGTACATGGTCATTTAGAGCACAAAATATCTCTTTTAACAAACGTTGACATGAATGTCTATGGAAAACAATCAGTGGTCTGAACCCTAACAAGTGTTGGGAAATTACAATTAATTGTTTTCAATATGCTCTTGTAGTGCGATGAAACCACTTTTTGTGCGCATCAAATCTTCGTTTACTAATTGAATTGTTCTGAACTTTGGATAAGTGATATTTACTGTACAACTCAAGTGTATCAAGTGTGATGTAAGTGTATTAACAGTGTATCACGTTTGATGTAGGTGTATTAACAGTACATACCTATAAAATGAGTGCTAGTGTGACGTTGAGCACCCGATAGACGATACACTTCGTTAACCCATAGATGGAAAATATCGCAATAGACAATATATTTTCTTATATGGATTTAATCTAACATAAATATATACTTAGCCACATGCATTCTCCGTCACAAACATTCTGAACTAACGATGATATCGCCAATGGTAGATCGACTCAACTCCCATTGTAAACTAAAAGTGAGGTCTACTAACTTGTTTTAATTGGTCAATATTATGTGTGATGTATGTAGGAATTTTTCTGTAAAAAATCTAAATGTGAAAATCCTAGAAACTTTGGGTATACAAATGGCGCAGTTTTAGGCCTATTTATGAATTATTTCGGAATTAAAGCTACTCCTCACGTTTTAATTTATTCAATCCAGTATAATTTTCTGATTTTCAAGCTCAATTTTAATAGAAATTAGCAGACTTTCTTAATTCACTCAATTAAGAATGAAATTAGTCATTGTTTTTAAAATGGTGTATTTTCTTTGTAAATAGAAATTATGCCGAATTATAAATTGCTCACTAAGCTGCTGAATAGCAGTTCCTACAGTCTGCACTACTGAATAGCAGCAATTCCTACAGTCTGCACTGCTGAATAGCAGCAGTTCCTACAGTCTGCACTACTGAATAGCAGCAATTCCTACAGTCTGCACTGCTGAATAGCAACAGTTCCTACAGTCTGCACTACTGAATAGCAGCAATTCCTACAGTCTGCACTGCTGAATAGCAGCAGTTCCTACAGTCTGCACTGCTGAATAGCAGCTTTAATTGTATTTTACTCTGAATAGCAGCTTTTAATTGTATTTTACTCGGACTAGCAAAAAATGTCATATTATCTTATATTTAAGGAATAATTTTTTTCTGCTATTAACTACAAGAAATAATGAAAGTGAACTTTGATTTTTTTTGTTATTTGAGGACTTTTCGATTGCTTGAGAATAAACTATTGCACTTTAAAGCGTCATACTTGGACTTTCATGGAGCGTTCAATTTTTCAAATATTTTCAATTTGAATGCTTCCATACGAATTAAAAAATTTTAATACGGCTTTGCAAATATTTAATTGTATTTTCAATATTCACTGCATAGTGAGCACACAATTCTTAAATAACGGTATGTAAAACAAAATTGACGCAAAGCATTTATTAAGTGTACGCTATTAGAAATGAACAAAAGCACATACCTTTCATGTTTTGTGGGGGGTGGGGGACAGGGGGAAGGGTGAGTTGCATGGCATTAACTATTTTACAATAGGCAAAATGCTGAATAGCATATATCATTTTAGAGTAGACTTAGTTGATGCATAGCGTCAGTCACTTTAGAATACTCTCAGTTGCTGCATAGCATCAACTATTGTATGATAGGCGCAAATGCTGAATAGTATTAATCAGTTATCGATTGGCTGGGTTTCTATTGTTACGCCTAGGGGTTAGAAATAGTAACAAAAGAAAGAACGACTCAAACAAGCTTTCACAGTTTATAAAATATAAATTTAATTTCCTAAAATATTAAATATTTCAAACAAACAAAGTGAAAGAATTAAAAATAACTGACAGCTTAGAAATTCCTAAATAATCCTAAATGTCCTATTGAATTTTGATAATCAGGAAGTTAATCCAAAGTATTCCGAATGAAGTCACTAATGTGTTGATATGCCACAAGAAAGACAGTTTTAAATCCAAATGTTATTAATCCCAGGTAAACTCCTGTGAATGTATAATATTGTTAAGTTCCTTGAAGAATAGTACTTAAATCCAAAATGTTCTATGTAGATAATAGATTTCACCAGCTGATTTTACAAACAATAATAATCTTTTTCAATAACCTTATGATTCTGGAGAACTGCATAGAATGAAGATTCAGTGGTTATATTGGCATATATAATCTCTTACGGCGTAAAAGAGAATTTAACATCTAATACTGCGACTTAGAATGTGTTCTGTAAACAACCTTCTTTAACCAATCAGAAACTAGGTCGCGCATGATACTGTTAAAAGTGCCTTCGCAACACAATGAAAATACCTTATTTCAAATCAACATGATGTTGACATAGGATTCAAGGTCATAAATCTGCACGCTAGAACGTGGTTTCTTCATTGTGGGTTAAGCTGACCGACATAATTATTGAATTTCCCAGGACTTAACATGACTCATGTAAACATGTTTAAAAAACATTGTACTTTACAAATAGCATATGCTACTGGACTAAGGAATTATAATACAATGATTATAAACCCAAATGAAAACTATCATAATTTAAAGATAATACACAATGCCGTAACACTACATCGTATCAATTCAAAAAATACAAAGTGGCCAAGTCGCAGCATAGCAACTTACCCGTCAATCAATTAATGTTTCACATCAAGAAAATTTACAGCCAAGTGAAAACTTTCATACAAGGAATAAATATTATCTAACCAAACAAATCACACGCATAGAGAAGTTTTTTTAAACCCCCGCTGTTTCAACATTTCCGTGCTAGTTAATTTATAGTAATAAGTCACTGCCAAGTGAATTATCTCCCTTTTATTATAAAGCAAAGTCTTTAGGCTTGTAAATTGTGAAATCTGAAGATTCAACGTAGATCTTAAATGTCCGTAACAAGAAAGAGGTGCAAAAATATTCAGGTTACCTAAAAAAATTAAGTAAGTAGTATTCTCGCCATTTTGATGAAGTGTAATGATTAAATGTTTTTATTGTACTATCTGTGAAAGTAGGAATTCACTGCAGAGTGAACCAATTTCGTGAATAAATGCCGTTTTTTTGTAAATTAATCAGTCAGTAAAGTTAGATCTAATAATGTGAAACCAACATTGTAAGTAAAATCAACAATCAATTTATTTCTAGACAATTAAAGTTAAAATTCAAAAAGACACTTACAATAACCTGAATTAAAATCCAAATAATCAAAAAATCCTCAGTGCCCTAATCACAAGTCCTAAATATAGAATGTTCCAAATGAATTCCAGAAGCCTTGAATGTCCTAATGTGTCCGTAGTTTTGAATGTCCTGATATGACAGTAGTCTTGAAAGTCCTGATATGCCTGAATGATGTAATCCAGATTATCTTTGAATGAATTAACATAAATCCCAAAGCGAAGTTTTTATCCAAAATGAGAATGAGCACTTTTAGTAATTCCGATGAATATTTCAAACTAATAATTCCTCTCTCTGAATTTGCTCTGATTTTCACAACTGTAACATCTGAGTAATAAAATAAATTCCGTAATGAACTGATCTTAATAATATGAAGTTTAGTATAGGAATTAAATCTTGTTTACCAAACCTGTATAAATATAAGGATAAGTCACCTGACAGAATATTCTAGAATATGAGTAACTCTAATGGAAATTTCCTGTGCCTGCTTGACTTTTCTCACATCATGATATGGAAAATTCCAATCTAATTGTTAAATGCCATGTAAACAAGAATGACCTTGAACTCAAATGGAGTCAATATGTTGTTTACAATATGACCACAAAAGTACAACTTACCTCATGGACACATATTATAAATTCAATATGCATAACAAATAAATTAAATGGAAAATATTAAGGCATGATCGACGCTTTTCCAGTAACTTCTGTACTTCGAGAATGGAGAATGTATTTGAATGATTTTTATTTTGTATTAACACTGCTGTATGTAATGATAAAATCCACACATCTAATTCATTTTCTTCCATAATGATTTCATAGAAGGAGATTTAATATATTATTTTGACAAAACATTTCATTTAATAATTGTAGTTCTAAATCATAGATAAATTGTTTCAAATCACAAGGCTAATGTTTTTGTTTTGGAGAACATAATTTGATACATATAGATATGGTATTAAATCACAAAATAATTAGAAGCATTATCATTTATTCATGCTACACTATTGGAATAATGCTTTAATCCTTTCAGTTGACCTGGTCATGTAGACTGCTAGAAAATAGCTTTGTATTTTTCAGTGATGGTGTTACTTGTTCTGCTATGCAAGATCTGGACTAACTCGGAGATTTTCTATACATATTTTCATTGTGATTCATCATTCTCTTTGATTAAAAGTAAAAATATCAGAGTTTATTCCAAGTGGTTTGCATTATCTTAAAATGACTGCTGGTGGACTGCATCTGGGTAATGAGGAGCCAACAACTTCGGTCGGATTGGGCAAGATCTATCCAGATGACCGAAATGATAATATGTTGATGAATGGGAATAAGTCAAGGTGTTACTGAGGTTTGGAAGTACTAAGCCAACGGGCGTATGTCTAGTTAGGAGTCTACAACCTAAGGATCAAGAAAAATCGACCTACAAGATGAAAAGAAGTGATCTCTTGAGTGGATCTAGTTATGGTTCCTGATCCTGGGTGAGATCACGTCTGATTTACATGAACCTAGATACTGTGATCCAACGAGTAGGTCCGATTGGTCAAAGCCTAAAGGATCAAGGGAAAAAAGTTTTAGGTTGAGATTGCGACCCTGCAAAAAAGGTCCGGTAGGTAATCCAGAGCCTTTGGGTTACAAACGACTGGCCTGCGTTTATATTCAATGATCCCACAGAATAGGTCCATGCAAGGAGCTGGAGCCTAGGGGTCACAGACGAAAGGTACAAGCTTAGAAAGATTAGCCCTTATTAACAAATCGCAATTAAAATCAGAGACGATTAGATTATATGGTGTCAGAGATATAATTGTGTTCAAGTGACACTAGATTTTCTCACAAAATCTCGTTTACCTTTCCGTTCAACTGGTGTCAGAGAATAAAAACAAATACAAAACAGGAAATCCATATCATCTTTCTTCCTTTCCTTATATTTCTTTGTTCTTTCCTCATTCTTCCCTCCTTCATTCTTCTTTCTTCCTCTCTCTCTTATTCCGTTCTCCCTCTTTCATCCCTGTTAAATATTTCCTCATTTCTTCCTTCCTTTTTTCTTTCACCATTCATGTATGCGTCCCTCTTCATACGTTCCTCTTTTCTTCATTTCCTCTTTACGTGCAATAACTCCATCCGATCCCGTTTTATGACCTAGTCAAATTATATCATTACATTTTTCTCCTAATTTATGTATTTTTGTAGGAGATTGGTAGTAAAAGGAAATAATCATTTAAAATGATAACAGAATAAAAAAAATTATCAAATGAGCGAAGAAAATAGTTACTGTATACAACTTTTGTAATAACAAGTGAATGTTCAATCTAATGATAACTTGCATACGTGCATGGGTGTGTGTGTATATATATATATATATATATATATATATATATATATATATATATATATTGTTACTTTAAATATATTTTTCATTTGCTCTCTCTCTCTCTCTCTCTCTCTCTCTCTCTCTCTCTCTCTCTCTCTCTCTCTCTCAGTAACTTTTGACAAGATTTAACTATCTACATTTGACATTTGTCTCCCTCTCTCTTTTTCTCTCCCCTATAAAGTAGCCAATATTAAATTCTGTATTGGGTTTAAAATTAGAATCTAATACTATGTACTAGTATTGACCATTATTCCATGAAAACATGAAAAGTAACTCGCACTTATAATGAATTGTGAGGTAGTCGGTGGAATGGTTTCCCGACCCACTGCTACCTATGTACGGGGAATAATAAAAATCATATAGCTTTAAAAAACATGTATTATTACAACAAATAAAATACAATTTTCCTAAAACAAGCGAATTATTGGCATTTTTAGCTGTCTGCATTATAATGTTTTCGGTCTGGTATATGTGTCTGCCATAGCTCTTAATCTCGATATAACATTTTTTTCTATCTCAGTATCGGTGTCTGTGTGTGTGAGTGTGCACTTAGGAGCAAACTACTAGGAAATTTTTAAATTTTAAACCCATGTGCCAAGCTAAAGTAGTGAATCACCATATTAACGACTTTGGGGCAGCGTTAATGGCGGATGAGGAGCTGCCAATTAGGTAAATAGCTTATAATATCTTACACCGGAATTTTAGACAAGGATTATGCGATATACTTGTAACGGTAATAGGTTTTAATGAACCAAGTTTAGGCCTCTACTGGCCTCGGCAGTCCGGTCATTGTCGGATTTTACTGTAGTTCCCTCTTTCTTTTGATAGTGAAATACCTGCATTGTACCTCTCTATCTACGTACCTAGTTTCCATCCTACCAACCTACCTACCTACCTACCTATATACATACATACATACATACATACATACATACATACATACATACATACATACATACATACATACATACATACATACATACATATATACATACATACATACATACATACATACATACATACATACATACATACATACATACATACATACATACATGCATGCATGCATGCATGCATGCATACAGACAGACAGACAGACAGACAGACAGACAGATACCTAACCCAGAAAAATTCAGAACAGAACAGAACAGAACAAAACAAATCTTTATTTATAGTAAATCTTGCGGGCCACACACAGGTGGCGGATGAAAGCACCACAAATGCCTATTAAATGTAAATGTGACATTACAAATAAACTGATTTTCAAGTTGGAATGGCGATCCGAATACAAGCAATAAAAGTAATGCTTTAAGTATCATAACTGGAAAACAAGGAGAATGTTTATGGTAATTAGTACAAAAGTGACTATGGTACAAATTTGAAATAGATAAACACTCCGTTTATAATCAGGTTTAAGAGAAAATGTAAATAGTGTACAAGAATATCGGTTGTGAATTGTACTAAAGTAATTAAAAATCGCATTGGTAATACATCGTGTAAACACATATCTATAATTAGATGAAGTATAATTTAGAATATATTTTTCATTATAAAAGTGACAAATTTTGACAGATTATGATGAACTATTCAATTATGTGTAGAAAATAGTGTTACAACTCTGTGGCCTATAATATATAACAGAAAGAAAGTGAAACCAACAAAATCAAGTAAACTCAACAAGCAATTTATTTCTAGACAATTAAAGTGAAAATTTAAAAGACACTTACAATAATGTGAATTAAACAAATAATCCTAAGTGTCCTAATCACAAGTCAAAAATACGGAATGTTCTGAATGAATTCTAATAGCTTTGAATGTCCTGATGTACCACAATGATGTAATCCGGAATGTTTTGAATGAATTCACATACATCCCAAAAAGTTCTAAAATCAATGAGCACTTTAGTATTTCCAATGAATATTTTAAATAAATAACTCCTCTCTCTGAATTACATCTGGTTTTCACAACTGTAACATCTGATTTCATCAACACACCTAAAATAGATTCCTTACTAACTGATCTTTTAGAACCTAAATGCTGTAATAGGAATGAATTTGTTCACCAAAATCTGTATATAAATACACATGCCTACGTGACAAATGTCACATCAGTATAATTGCGAAATGACCATTAGGCGAACCTGAAAAATCTCACATCTGAATATGAGTAATTTCTATGGAAAATTACTTTGTGTACCTGACTTTTGTCACAGCAAGACATGGAAATAACAGTCCAGCTGCTAACAAAGCCGGCATTGAACTCCAAAGCTATTAAACATGTTGTGTACAAAATGACCATAATCTGATTAAAGTACAACTTACAATCATGGACACAAATTATAAATTCAATATACATAACAATAGCGCTTACAAATTTACAATTATAGGTCTACAGTAGTTAAAGGACTTTAGAAATCTTACTCTTTCATCTCGAAAAAGATGACGTAATGGTACTCGTCCCCAAGATCAGTTTCGTTACAATAATTACATTTTCTCTCCTCGAGTGGTGTATTTTCCCATCGACCAGTGTCAATGCGAAGCCTATGATTAAAAGTCCTCAAACGTTATCAGTAGCAGATATACATTTCTCTGTAAATGTAGCATGTAATCTTAAAAATTATGATCCTATTTAATACTGTAATCAAATTTCCGTTTATAAGATAAGGTGTCAGAAGCATCAAAAGTTTTTTTTTCGCAAAGATTGTATTTACTTTCCACATCTTTGGGAATTCATAAAATACATTAAAATTATCGTGGAAAGATTTCTCGTCAATTCCAAAAGTAAGAATATCATCAACATATAATAAAACAAGAATTTTAAGGAACAAATACGTCATATTATCTGAAAATTCTATGTGTACACCAGTACAATTATTTTCAAGAAGAAAAACATGGAGAATAAAATTGGTGAGAGATTTTCACCCTGCTTCATCCCGTTATTGCATTGAAAGAAACGTGACTGTTCTCATGCAAAACTAATACAGGACTTAATAATATTTTGATACGTGGTATATATATATATATATATATATATATATATATATATATATATATATATATATATATATATATACACACATACATACATACATACTTGAATGAATGATCTGTATTGGCATTTAGCCGATTGGTCATCAGCAAGCATATACATATACATTTAAGTTTGCTACAGAAAATGATGGTAGCACGTTTCAAACATACAATAAAACAAATCTATCGCATGTACAAACATTCAATCAATACTAAAGATATATACTTGCGTATACATACACATATTCCCATGCACACTCGTACATGCATAGATACACCTAGACATTATATATGTATATACATATAACCATACACATGCACACAAATACATACATGGATACATACATAAACATACATACCTGCATGCATAAATGCATGGAATATGATATAAAATAAATATGCAACACTTTAATGTGTGATCTGTAAAATACACTCGAATATATTTATTCAATTGCATGCGTGCGCTTAAATGCAAACTCTTACGGGAGAAGACACAAAAAGTGTCATCAATATATAAGCAGTAGTCAAAATTAGTATTATCATAAGAACATTATACATTAAATATGATAGATAGTAATGCGTGTATAAAACAATGAAATGGAGATGAGATATGATAGATAGTAATGCATGTATTAAACAATGAAATGGAGATGAGATGAAAGAAACAGTGAACTTAAGAACAAAATAATAATTATAATTAATAACGAATTAATTACATCATGTAACTTTATTTAATTTTAATTAGCATTCATCAGAATATTACGTTCAATTATATAATCCTGAAAATCTTCCGATTTTCATTTTTGCTTGATAACTTCATCCATATCAATAACCGATACACTGAGCCAAATGTTTTACTAAAGTCGATTAAGGCAGAAGAAAGTTTCATTTTGTTACTTTCAATTTTTCAGAAAGAGCGTAAATGAAAAAAATAGGATCTATTGTTGAATAACTTTGGTGAATGCAGCTGGATTTTCCTTAAGTAGCTCATGAAAATCAAAAATATTGTTAAGTCTCTTATCAGTAACAGATGTGAAAAAGTTGCCCAAGCAGGTTGAAATTGTAATTATTGGAGTGACTGGGATCGCCTTTCCATTTGTATATGAATCTAATCATTTCCTGTAGCCATGCATCTGGAATCATCATCAAAAATTAAATTAAATTAAAATCGTTGACGCTTCTTTGTTGAGCAGAAAAAGATTTAAAACATGCGGTTAAAACATATACCTGTAATCAGCATTCCGTTTATGCTCTGTGTGTGTGTGTGTGTGTGTGTGTGTGTGTGTGTGTGTGTGTGTGTGTGTGTGTGTGTGTGTGTGTGTTGGGTGGGAATTGCCCCAGGCCGCGGGGGAGGATTTTTTTTTTAAAACTGTAATGGGGGGGGGAGGGGAGAGATTGGCAACTGACATAAAAACTGTGCTCTGTGGCAAAGTAGGGGCGCCACTAAAGAGCATTGCCCCATGGCGCCTTGGTATGGCCGCCACTAAAGAATATTGCCCCCGGGCACCTTGAACCTACGCCCCGCCACTGTTTTCATGTCGCCCATATGAACAGACATCGCTAAAATGTCTTTTTACATCCGGTTATGACGATGGAGAAATTCAGATGAGACAAAGGGGTGAAGGTTTTCAAGGCTTTTCAACAATTCTTTTATTAATATTATTATTATTATTATTACTTCGTTTTCTACAAGTATTTACTTACCCCAGATAAAATATATTCACCAAGGCCGCAGGTCGCATGCCTCGGTGAATTTCATGTTTCTAAGGTTGATAATCCATGAGAAACCAAAATTAAGTCTTAATAAATGCTTGAATATATGATTTTTAATTTTCTGATAGACAGTTGCCTTAATTGTAATGAGACAGAACTTGATACATTTTAGAATAATTAACAAATAAACAAAACAGCGAAAGAATATAACAAAAATGCAGTAAACATCGAAGTCATATAAAAAATTTATTTACCATCTTCATTTAGAATTAGTAAAGAAGATATTCTCTTTCAATTA
The DNA here is from genome assembly GCA_029931535.1 of Margaritifera margaritifera. Taxonomy (NCBI): domain Eukaryota; kingdom Metazoa; phylum Mollusca; class Bivalvia; order Unionida; family Margaritiferidae; genus Margaritifera; species Margaritifera margaritifera. Next base: position 1,684,053 of record JAQPZY010001457.1, on the reverse strand, counting down.
TTGTCCTTTATAAATTGATTCGAGCGACTTCTTTTTTATCACAAATGTCAATGATAAAAGGTAATATAACCCAGCTTTCTATCGTTGTCATCGTGATTTGTGACAATGTTTATGACTTCTGAAATGTTTGTAAAGTTGGCAGGCGGTAAACATATTTTACTCCGTTCATGTGTTTGAACTTTTCAGTCTGTAATGTCCTCTTTGATACTTTAAACCTTGAATGTGTTGACTTCACATCTACATAATCCAAATAACCTTGAATGTGTTGTCTTCACATCTACATAATCCAAATAACCTTGATTGTGTTGACTTCACATCTACATAATCCAAATAACCCTGATTGTGTTGACTTCACATCTACATAATCCAAATAACCTTGAATGTGTTGTCTTCACATCTACATAATCCAAATAACCTTGAATGTGTTGACTTCACATCTACATAACCCAAATAACCTTGATTGTGTTGACTTCACATCTACATAATCCAAATAACCCTGACTGTGTTGACTTCACATCTACATAATCCAAATAACCTTGAATGTGTGTATATATATGTATATATGTAGATATAAAGATAGATGTATGCATGATTACATAAACATATATGTAGATATAAAGATAGATGCATGCATGATTACATAAACAGATATATAGATATAAAGATAGATGCATGCATGATTACATAAACAGATATGTAGATATAAAGATAGATGCATGCATGATTACATAAACGTATATGTAGATATAATGATAGATGTATGCATGATTACATAAACATATATGTAGATATAATGATAGATGTATGCATGATTACATAAACATATATGTAGATATAATGATAGATGCATGCATGATTACATAAACAGATATGTAGATATAAAGATAGATGTATGCATGCATGAACAGATAGTCAGGCATCCTGAGAAACGAAAAGAAAAACAGACGGATACAAGCATACATTCATAGAAGAAGTCGTTTAATTGTCAAATTGGTAAAATGCGTATGTTTGCAAGATATGCAAGGAAACAATTGAAGTCTAGTTTAACTTGGTTTTAAGTTTTGTATTATCCCAATAGCGAAATACGCATTCACATGTCTCCTAATCTGATCTTTATTACTGGTTCTTTTCTGGATGTATCTTGTGACATTAACTTACATTGACATCAAATGCATAACAATACAACGAGTCTTGTCAGGGAGCTCTCCACTTTAAGGATGGCTTCCTGATGGATGATTCTCGTCTGGAAGTCATTCAGAGTTCTTGATATCTGAGTCCATCTCAGTAAGTAAGTGGATTCATGTATTAGGGATTCGGGGGGGGGGGGGGGGATTTCAGAACTTATATTGCGTTCTGCCCAACCAAAACAAGGTTTTTTGACCGTGTATCTGAAAAGATGCACACAAATAACCAATAGCTTCCTTGTTGTTGGAATATGGCCGAGAGAAATTACTAATAAGATTAATGTTCTGCCCGTGCTTACAGTGTACCACTGGCTTTTAAAGTATCCTTTCTGGAAATTTGCTATCACTTAAAATTATAGTTGTAAATTTAATTACACCTACATCCAGAAGAGATTATATACTGCAAACTTACTTTAATTCGTAGGGTACCAATCTTTTGTGTGGACTTCGTGATTGCTACAAACATCGACTTTAAATACCCCTCGTAAAATGTTATGTATGTCAGATGCATAATCACAAATATATATACCCATGAAAAATACTTTAAAGGTGTAGAATTTCCTGACATGTGTGCATATTACATCATCAGTGGTTGGGACAATTGTTGAAGATAATTGCTGTGTACCACCCTCTGAATTCAAGTCGACTTTTATAGGAAAAATCTGAAAAGAAAGGAAAGATATATTAGAATCATACAATTGATAAACTTGCATTTACTTCCCCCAAGTAAAATAAAATGTAATGCACTGACAAGTAGTTTTCAGGAAGCGTACACAGTCTGTTTTAGCCGTAATCAACTCGTTTTATTTATATAAATTTAACCCTTAAATTTTACATTTTGATGTCGCCACTTCTCTACTTCACGTATCCGAAACTACAATGATTTTATTTTTCAGCTAATTTCGCAATTTTAAGAAATGCCAAATCTCAGGATAATAACATACAATTGGCAATTTAGATACAATAGTGAAAATTACGCCTCTCTCATTTATCTATCCATCAAACATGCATCCAGGCATCCTTCTCTCCATCTTCCGTCTATCTCTCGATCTATAATTAAATCGTTCTATCTATGAGTCCATAAATATAATTAGGTTGTTACGTTTCATACTGCATTATTTTATTCGTTTCTGCCTAATCCGTTCTTTTCTTTTTTCAAGTTTCGATAAAATTATCGGCATTTGGCATACAATTACCCTATTTCTTCTCAGAAGTTGAACTTCACTTGACAGATGAGAATATGGAATCATCTCAACCACGTCCGACGGGATGATGGAGTATCCGCCATATTTGTATAATTTTCTAGAAACAAATTGCCAAACAATTGGAAAGTTCCATTCTAAAAATATGATTAACGCGGCAGTTTATCCTGTTCATAAACTATTTGATTGATGTTCTTGTGGTCCTTTTTCTTGTCAGAAATTCCAGAATGCCTCTATTAAATCCTTGGTTGGTTGGCTGGCTTTTAAAGGCATTTTTATCAATTTATTGGCTGTATCATGCACAGGAAACGGGAGCTAAGTGCCTTTCCAGAGCACCCACTACTAAAGTCATTAGTCGTTGAGAAGTCATCAATAATAAGAAGAGGAAGATAAATTATGCCCTATTTATGCACTATTAATCTTTAAGAAGGGAAGGTCTTTAAGTTTAAAATGAAGCTATAACAGCATCTAAGGTTGATATTGCTTTTGATATCTAGTGTACGAATAAAGACAGCAACCGTCTGAATAAAATGTATTTTAAAAAAATCGATCGGCCATAATAAAAGGAGGTAAAGACATTCAAAACCATGATAAGAATGTCGGATATTTTTAACCGATGCACAGTGTTTCCAAAAGGATCGAACGAACCGCGTTTGATGAAAGGTTTGATGAAACTCGTTGATGAGATTTTTTGGGGACTCATCTTTTTTCACTTAATTTCCCACGCTTTTCTGTGTGTAATAAGGGAGTTGTCGATATTTAAAAAGTGAAGGGGAGTAGTGTAATTTGGGCATATTATATAATTTTTGTGGAATACAAATTTAGGGTATGGGTACAGCGTTTAAGAAAAATTAAAGGCAAGCTATAATTTTACGTCTTGTGATAAGATATGACATTCTCAATGACGACAGTAAGTGAAGAGTCGAGTTTCTATGATTTGTAATTAAAAAAGTACACCCACCCACCCACACCCATCCCTTCCGAGTAATTTGCATGACATTTGTCACATCGTTCTCAGAAAATGCATGTCAGCCAGCAAAGTGCATATACATGGCACTCAAAGTGCACATCAAGCAATTTCTACAAGATTGTCAAGCAACAGTTTATAATGTACCCTTAGAAACTGAACTTGAAATGTGGCCATAGAGAAACATATCCAATTTACTTGATTTTGCGTTCCTAGTGATAAAAATTTTATTATATGCTAATTTGATCTTTGCAACGCGTTTTAGGCAAAATAATGATGATGTCATTAGTTTGCAATCAAACTTTTTTCTGTCGTCTTCTGATGATATCACATTTTGTTAAACTTTAACAAACTGTAATAAAGCTTTACGGTCATTTCAAAATATTATATCCCTCTGGACCTGTCCTAGAGATCATAAAACTATTGAGCTTCAGTATGAGTTTCAGATTTGTGCTCAACCAATCACAAGCGGGTTTACAGTTATCAGGTTTGTCCTCAACACACCACAAGCGACTTTACTTTGTAAGATTTTTTGATTGGCTGATAATGAAACGTAAGCTCAAAGTCAAGTTTAAGAGTTGTCAGTCTGATTAAAATTGATATCAACTTATCAATATATAGATCTGACAGAATCCAACAAGAGGTCATATTATGTTGACCTGTTAGTTCACCAATCAAATTACAGCTTTCATACTGCTGAAAGTGAAACATCACTCGGAACATATGGTTGCTAACGATAACTCTCCTTAACCCGAAATTCAACGCGTTATCTGACTACTAAAATAGGTACCCGTTATTATCCAGACCTTTTATACACTAATGGTATTAAAATGGAAATAAGATAATGGTAAATAGACGCTAAGCATGGAGCCATATTAAACTGCAAACAGCCTAATCATGTATCTTTTTGTGAGAATTAGGTTTCGAGGGAACTTCCTTCAAAAGCGAAACGCATTAACAATTTACTTTCAGTAAAGAGGTGAATAGCTTAAACCAATTTTACTTCCGTATGTTAAACTAAAACTTTCTTATCTAACGATTTGAAATAGTTTCAGCATTCTATTTCCTTTGCATTGTTCTTATTTTGACGTATTCGATTTAATTATGGATAGATCATATTCGTGCAGAAAAAGAGGGGCTAAACCTTTAGAAACATCTTCGATGGTTGATTCCTTTAACGTGAGACTTTGTAATCGAGTTGGCATACTGTGGCACATCAAAAGGTGCCAAAGTTTGATTTCATGCAGTTAATTTGTCAAGTAGGAGCTGATATCTCACGTGACCGAATCAAATTTCAATCATCACTCCACAAGTCTGTGACGCCCCAAGACCTCTGGCGCCTTGGGCAACAGCCCCGTCAGCCCCCCCCCCCCCCTCCACCCGTTAGTACGCTACAGAGTACGCACATACCTTATTTGCTTGTTGGTCGTGCGGCCCTCAACTGTGACCAGTGTTGACCTATATCTGACGTTGCGTAAAGCGCTGTTTGTTCTACCTATGACTTGTATCAAACAGAAATGACCATGATCTGCCAGCGCATCATGCGAGAGCAGATATAAGTGTATGTTGTTTGCAGCAGGTTGCAAGGTTTATATGGAGAAAGAAGCATATTGTAAATGTCATAAAAACAGCTATAAAGTTTCTATCCTTTTTACGCCGACCTTTTTCTCCGTTTCATCAATTACTGCCAAAATCACTTTGATCATAGATTACTTTTACGCATTATATCTTTATTGTTCAACTATAGGGGCGAAAGACAACATAACATCGAGGAACCCCGTAAAATATAATCAACGATGCGATATCTCAATCCCTTCCTCCAAATACACGCAAAATCTAAAATAATGTCGCGAATAAATCTTCACTTTTCGTCAACGTGGAGAATGATCTTTGCAAATAGTAGAGGGGGGGGGGGGTAAATAGCTACAAAATTTTTTTTTGGGGGGGGCACTACAGCTACGTACGGGAGTTTAACATGGCGGGGGCACTTATGCTACGTACGGGAGTTTAACATGGCGGGGGCACTCTGGCTTCGTACGGGAGTTTAACATGGGGGGCAGTCTGGCTACGTACGGGAGTTTTTAAACGTGACGGGAGTGTGGGTGGGGTGGGTGTGGGAGGGAGGGAATAGAATTAATCTTTCTTGAAAAAGGGTGGTCCTTAGAAAGACCGTTGGATTTTTTTTTTTGTTAAAGTTCATTTAGAGGTGGAGGCACCACCCAGGCTTTGCCCTGCATGCAGGGCAGCTCCCCCTCCATGTAGCTGCACTCATGCATCTGTTGGTTTTTTTAAATGCAAAAGGAGGATGGTCCGGATTCCAATTTTCTTTATTGGAATCCTCCATCATTGGATGAGGTTTGATGGGAATTTTACTTTCCCTCTCCTCCTTCTCCTTTTTCTCTAAGTCATGGAGGAGGTGCCATGCAACCTCTAAATGCACTCTAACTTGTCTTATGATTTCAGATCGGTTCATTCTCTTGAATAAACTGGATAGCTTAAGTTGTGAAGACGTTGTTTTAATATACTAGAAGTGCGGACGTGAAGGAAAACATCCCTTACACCTAAAAAACAAAAAAAAAAACATCACCCCACTACCCCGCGTCTGACGTCATTCTTTCTACGTCATTCTTGGCTTCGCGGAGTTTGCACTCCATGACCCCTGACTCTAAAAGCGCGGACCTAAAAGAAACTACTTTTGATAAAAATCAAACATACACACCAGACCATCGTTAATTTTTTTATTTTTTTTAAAAAAAACTTACACACACTACACCACCATTTTTTTATATTTTTTTTTTATATAAAATTTTCACACACCACACATAACCCTTTTTTTAAAAAATTTTTTTATATTAAACTTTCATACACCAATCCTATTTTTTAGGTTTTTTTAAAAAAAATTTTATATATCAATCACACCACACACAAATAATACAAGGGGAGAAGGGTTTTTTTGTTTGAGGGGTAGACTATTACTAAAACATTACAAACATATAAAACACACATATAGATATTGGCAATTTGAGAGTAGTAATCTTTTCTAGAGATTGGGTGGCCCTTAGAAGGACCGTTGGGTTTAAGAAGTTATGTGGTTGTTTGTTTTTAACTTCTTAGGGTTGATGTAGCCGTGGCAGTAGCTCCAGCAGGTCGGCCACGTTTAGCGATAGGTCTTACCGCTTTCAGACAGGCAGGTCTCTTTCAGGTGAAAGAGAAAGCAAATTCTTCGCAGTCAATCTTGCAATGGACTTCGCCGTCAAATAGTTTGCTGGACTGCTGCTGCTGCATAAGTTGTTGTTGCTGCTGCTGTTGCTGTTGTTGTCTTTGTTGCTGCTGCTGCTGTAGTCGTTGTGCTGCCTCCCATTATGTTCTTTCTCTAAGTATTTCTTCTCTCAGGACCTCTTCTACTAGATCATGCGCCATTTGAATGAACGTCATCGTCTTTCTCTCTGGGTTGGTCTCCATCAAATGATTCTTCACCCTCTGAATGTTCACCATAGCTTCATTCAGCTTTGTAATCTTGGTGGCGGCCATCTTTTTCTTCTTTTCTTCTTGGAACTGTTGAGATCTTGACGAGTCAACGAGAATGACTACACTGAACTGACTGAAGTTGGATTATAGACGTGTGCGACGATTCCGTCATGTACGTCTCATTAATATGCGCACGGCGCACTGTTTAATTGCTCACCAAACTGTGTTAATAATAACACAATGGTGTACAAAGTGTGCAAAACACACTCTGTGAATTTGTTACACCCCTCCATCGCTGCATGGTTTCCCCAAGGCTGGGGTTCATTGAAGGCGCGATATTAGGAGGGTGTGTAACCATTTACTTTCCACCTGTACATAGGATTAGAACCTCAATGTTAACAGGTTTAAATGCAATGCATGCACAGCATGCTATGTCAGGAATGTGGCAGGCGGCTTGGGCTCAGCAAGGGAGACACGGAGCGGAACGGAAGTACTGAAACGCCATGATCGTACAAGGTCAAATTCTGCCCAGTTATCTAAATCGGGCTCTCCCTAATACCAATAAAGTGTTAGCCACTTGTTCAATTATGACAATCTTCAAGTTTAGAAATTTTCCTAATTTCCTAGCAATTTTGAAATTTGGTGTACAAAATGTACATACTTTTTCCGAAAATAATAAATAAAATTGGGTTTTTGTAACCCGTTCAAATTTTGTGATCTTAAGCAGATATTATCAGGTTATCATTTGATTCGGCGGATAATTGATCATATTAGTGTTGAAATTTAGTTATAGTCAAAAGGTTTTCAAGCCAAAGTGAAAACCATTAGGCAGTTAGCAAACTCATTTAGCCCTTAGAAGGGTTGAGGGGGTGGGGGCCCCTCGGTAGGAATTCTTCCTGCATAATCGATTTCAGGTGGTCCGGTATGTATTCCAAGGCCGTTCGTCTAACCCTCTCGTGCGGCATGCTCGGGTAAAGGAAGTCATTCATGTCGAATGATAGATAATAACCGTCGTACGAAAGTTTCTCGGCCTTCACTTCGTGGTAGAGCATCATGTGGTCCGCGATTGATGAAACTAGAGGTAATGGGCAGTCGTCGAAAGCCTTCCCCATTTGTTTTAAGGCTCCGATAGCTTTTTTTGTCCGTACTCTGTTAGCTTTGTTTTGCTTCGCACCATAATCTTCGGTATACCTCGCCTGAAGTACCACCTTAAGGTCGTCGACGAACTTTATGGCCTCTTTCTTATATAGCCATAGGTTATTCATTCCCCATTTGTATGATATATTATACAATTGTTGCCCAGCCTGCTGCCATAGTGCGTCATGATCCGATTGTGGGGAAGGTGATGGGGTGGGTGGGGGTAGCTTGCACGCTTCCGCCGCTTTCCGAGTTTCCTTCTTTTTTACCGGTGTTGTGGTAGTGGTTGATGGCCTTGCTGGTGAGGATTTTTTTTGTGCTACGGTGCTTGGCGGCGCTTCTGTCGTTTTCTGTGGCTGAATTACCTCTTGAGTTGCTTTCATAACAGCAGCTAGTTTAGGACTAGTTGTTGTTGTTGTTGTTGTTGATATTGCTGGGTTCTCTGCAGGAGTTGCTGTTGTAGTAGACAATTCCCTGGGAGGGGCAGTTGATCTCAACTGGTTTTGTTGAGCGGTAGGCGCCTGCCTATAACGCCTCCACTGTGATGGTGGTCTTCCTCCCTGACCCGGTCTTCTATATGGCCCGCTTCGTTCCCATGGGCTTCTCTCTGTTGGGTTACTTCTATTTTCTTCCCAAATAAGTAAAAGAGTAGTTCTCTTTTCTTGAGCCCGGAGGCTCCATCCAGTAGCCACTGAAAGGCCCAAGCCTTTCAGGGCATTCAATGCATGTTCAGGAATTATGAGTTCCATCGCTAACGATTTTTCTTTCTGTCTCGATCCTACTGTGTTCGTTGCTGACTGACGGACGATGACTACACTGGCCAGTGAACCGCCTTATATGCTTAACGCGCGGACGCGATGGAAAACATGGTAAGGTTTTCAGATCGACAGGGAGATCATAGATAGAGGAGAGGTTTAACTTTTTTTAGATCGATAGAAAGAGAGAGAGAAAGAACATATTCATTATTTTAAAATTCAATAAAAAAACCACACAACACCATTTTTTTTTTCAACAATCAACATTTTTTTATTCAATAAGAACTATTCTAACATTAAAAAAACTAACCATTGAACAAGAAATTTTTAAACAGGAACATATTTACAAGGTTGACAACGTTGGGAAGGTAAAGTAAATGTCAAACTTTCTACATCAACATCATTCTGATGCACACTACGATTGTGAGCTAAAGACAAGAGATAACCATAACGTTGACAAAACCATTGTTGTACTTTAGCATCGTTTCGAACATAGTCACTATCAAAATAAGTCAGTAAATGTTCTAAGGAATATCCAAGACTGCGTTGATGAAGATAATGGACACAATATTGTCCACACACCATGGAATCAGATCCTTCTAGTCTCACATTATTGAATCGAGTCGAGACGGCATTTCTTCTCATAAACTCGATGATGTCTTTTTCCAAAGGAGGTAATCCATAAGAATCAAAATATTCCACACAGTGAGCGTTGGGAAAGTACACGGTAATCCAATGGGTTCCTGGTAGATGACTGTCGTCAGTATTGATGACATAAGCATGAACGTTTTTTGGTTTACGATGAGGTAGTTCATCTTTAGCACATACCACAGGATTCCAAGAAGAAGTATAGGAACCGCGATTCAATAGGTAATGAAGTTCCCTGGTATCCATTTTTTTTTTCTTCAACAATGGAAATATTGAGTCACCAATGCACACCTGACTTTAAACTTGAATGGATCTGTCTTGTAATTCCAGGAATATTCACGTCGGATAGGTTCTGCACTCTGATGAATGAGTCCTTCGATCCGTTTGATCTCCAGAGAAGTAAGTGGAGGAAAAGAAGAAGTCTGCAAGACTTTATACCTCTGTTTCAACACGTGTTCATCTGAGAGTTGTGACCAGGCCGTTTCCAAATATTCATCCAATTGTTCTTCTCCTGTCATCATCATACATTTGTCGTGTTGTATCTGACTGGGATGATCGGTTTGACATCCATAACATTGTTCTTTAATCAGACTGTTAATGATTGGACTCAATTCCTGAGCATAACAGGTCACTAACTGTTTTTCGTGTTCAGGCCATCGACAAATCATAAATCCAGTAAACGCAGGAACTGAATGGTTTTCTTCTTCTTCTTCTTCTATTCGAGGTACTGAATGAATGACTTCATCATTATCATCATCCTTTGTGGTAGTTTGTGACTGTTGAATCACTTCACAAAATCCCTCATCTATCTCCATAGGTTCTTCTTCGTGCTGCATCTTTTTTTTCTTCTAATAGTCTAGAATTACTTCTCTCAAACTGTTGATCTCTAGAGTATTATCAAATTCTGCAAACAAGACGACGTTCACTGTCTCAGGTAGAGGATTTGCAAACTGAAGTTCCACTCGAAGGGGGCCTGATTTTATAGGGTGGAAATGTCCTTCATCGCTGCCTTGGTCCGGAGTGAAATCAAATCCCCACAAGGCATACCCTCCTGCATAATCGTCGTACGAAATGCCGTGGCTGGTGTTGGTGCCTAACTGTCCTGTGGCTTCATACAGGGTCAAGTAAGATCGTAAGTAATTTTTTGCGTTGACGCTAAAGTCAGGTTCAAAAGGTCTGGTACACAAGGTCTTGCCATCTCGACTGACTTCTATCTTGGAGACGTTGAAGTGCTGAAACTGGAACGGATTCTGATCGTGGACTCCGTTGAAGGCTGAATTTCTGACCATACCAATGATCAATCGTTTGGGAAGCTGCCCTTGGAAGATGTGATCTTCGACTATGGATCGGAGTCCAGCGGCCACAGTAAAGGTTTTCTTTCACTTCCACAAGTCTAAGAGGATACTTAGCAGTGGTTCTGCTCAAGGTTTGACTGATGTCGTTGGCCACTTTTGGTAAGACTTCTACACGTCGCACATAAAGTTTGGCTTTTTGGATGACAGTTTTCCACTCGTTAGCATTAGCCATCAAATGGAAAGCGGCACTACTGCGATTTAGTCTCAGACGTACATCTACTCCGTTCAACAAATACTTGTCTTGCAACCACATGTCCAAATGCAAACGATCCATCAATTCTAAACTGTGCCCTCTGATTTTCTTTCGACGGTCGTTAAATCCCACATTGTGTGGGTCTGCTGGAGTTATATCTCTAACAAGATGACCACTGCCATCAACAACAGCAGCAACCCTCGCCGGTACTGACACCTCTGTGTCGTTGAAGGTATTCTCTCCTGCGGTGTCAGGTTTCCAGACCACTGAAGCATCCAGATGAGTGTTCTTGGCTTCTTTTCCATACGTCAAGAGATTTTCCAAGTAAGCACGGTAAGGGTAAGTATCCAAACTGCTGCTGACCAGTTTGTTATTCAAGTACAAATCTATTCCACTGAACAAGGAATGCATGAAATTATTGACTGGAGCGACTCTGGAATTGCCATCAGGAAGGCTGCTGTCCGCCGTTTTGATCACTTTGAGTTTCAGGAACAAGTAGCTGTCATTCAGATCGATGTAATCTTCGGTTTGTCCTTTGATTTCAAATTCGATAGGAGCTGAATCCGACAAAGACGATACAGGATGAAATTCCACCCATTGGGATTCTTGCATCGTCATCATGGTGGGAGGCATGGTAAACAGATCCAGTTCTGACTTGGTACATTCGCAAGAATCTCGGTGCATCATTTTCACAGTTAATAATCAAACACGTCTAATTCTCTGATGGTTCTTTTTCTTTTCTTGTTCTTTTTGGAACTGCCGTGTGTTCTTTTATGAACTTTGAAAGGATTTCGATGTCGTCGTCTCTTTCTGCCTTGTCCTTGCTGCTGTGAAGTAATGCCAGAGCCTGAAGCGTGAAGCGTATTTATAGGATTTTCTCGGAGACCTAAAAGATCTTTACCAGTGGTCATCAACACATTTTTGCCTGCTCTCATAAAAGCTTCTTTAGGATTTTGTTTGTCGATGAGGACGTTTTGCAAAAATTCTTTTCCTTGTGTCAAAGCGGCATCTTTTAAGGCATGAAATCCTCGAGTTACCATGGGTTTCAAAATAGGAGCTACCGTCCGAAAAGCCGATCTTAACATATCTCCTAAACCATGTCCTCGTTGTCGAGCCACTCCTCGGTACACTGGATACATTTTTTGGGAGGTTAGTTACAAGGCGTTAGAGAACTTTTTTTCGAAAATGTAGTTTCAACGTGACTTTTCCTTTGTCAATGAATGGCACACTTTGTCCCAAATCTCCTTTTATACTAATGTGGACACTGTCAAAATACGATTTACTGACTGGAAGATAATGAGGATGTACAAATTCACGGTGAACGTGAAACGTGTTTCCACCTTCTTCGTACGCACCAGCAGCAGTATCCACTTTGAAAGGAATGACTCTCAGTAAGGGAGCAGCTGTGTGGCCCACCACGTTGTACTCTACCACATCGGAGCACACAAACATTAAATTCAGTCCCACGTTCAATTCGATAGGGGTGCGAAAACCATCTCCGAATTCTACGTTGCTTGCGACTTTTTTATTAGTATACTTTTTATTTCCACCCAAAATAGCATACAACCCAGGAGAAAATTCAATGGTCATGAATTTTCTGTCCTGCTCGGGTAAGTTTTTGTCTTTTTTGTCGTCAATGAGTTCCCCCTTCTCTTTAAAAAATTGCAAGATGAAACGGCGTGCCACATCATGGTAAGCGATTCGTACCCCTTTTTGGTTTTTTTCCAAGGCTTTGGCAAATTGGGCTTCGAAGACGGCTTGAATCGTCTCCACCGAATGTTTAGCACTAAAATAATACCCCTTAGGAATTCTCATGGTATGGCTCGCAAAGGGAGGAGTCATCTTCGTGAATACCTTTCTGGAATGCTCAAGGCCAGGTTGAATTTTCTCCAACTCATCATGCACTCCCTTGTTCAAGATTTCCACGATGAAAGTGTTTTGACCATCGTCGATGTTCATGATTTGCGTAGGATGCATGATTTCTACCAAAGCCACTTCCCAATGAGTGTCGTGATCCAATTGGATGGATTGAGGTAATTTGGCCGTGAAACAACATAAGGTGTTGTTGGGAAACACATCCATGGAACTGTCACTAGGTAACGTTAAATAAAATTGGTCATTCATAGTTCCAAAGTGGTTCCGGTGTCCGAGGTGTCACTCAAGTGGACAGAAGAAGAATGATGTTCAAAAGGTTCCAAAAGAGGACTGGTATTTTGGTGGTGGTAACTGGACGAAGAAGAAGGTGGACTGGCGTTGCTCGTACTCCCGTTGTTGTGGTGACTGTTGTCCGTCGTTGTCGTAAATTTCAAAGAGGGACTGGGTAAAAGATAACCGATGCAACTGCTCAGTAAAATGGTCCACAATTGTTTGTCTCCTTGTTGTAAACTCAAATTGGCAATGGCTGCTCCGATGACACAATACACTACAAAGATTTGGCAGAAAAAGACGATTTGATTTTTAGGCACACGTTCTCCACACCACACCCAAAGTGGTTGTTTTTGTAATTCTTGAAGAGAAGAACTCTGCGAAGGAGTCGTTGAAGTCTGGGTGGCTGCTGTGTTGAATGGCATGTTGTGAGTTTACTTCTTTTTCTTTTTATAGTCGACGACTTGAGAAGCCGCAATCCAAGAATCAAAACTAGGTGGATATCCTTTCCAACGTACTTTGACTTCTTCTACTCGACGTTTACCTACTTTCCGTGTTCTTTGTTCGAGAATGCTTTCGATGTCGTACAAGGTGTCTTCTTTTTTAGTCACTCGTTGTAACTCAGGCAAGTAAAATGTTCCTTTGAGTACTTCACCGTGCATGTCTTCCAATTTATAGACGGGAGGATCACGACCACGGACGGGGGTAGTGACACGAAACAATTCGGTAGTCCAGTTAGGTAAATAACCTTTGTCAAAAGTACGTTTGGTTTTTCCGATGCGAACCCAATCTCCCGTCTTTAACTTCAACAAGGGTGTCTTCTTTTTCTTTTTTTTTTGTCTACTGGGGTGAACCAAATAATTTATCAAACACGGTCACTTCGTTTTCAGGGCTGACCTCTTCGGGGGCACATCCGATGCTACGATGGTACGATTGATTGTACGCTTTGACCAAACGGGGTAACACGTCGATGTACTTGAGAGTATGTTGATGTGTAAAATATTTCCACATGCGTTCTTTCAAAGTTCTTTGAAATCGTTCCACGATACTGGCTTTGGTTTCAGGATTTTCGGTAGTAAAAAAATGAATTTGTCTTTGTTTCAATTCTTTTTGAAAAGCTTGATTTAGAAATTCGGTGCCTTTGTCAGTTTGCCATCGTAAAGGTTGGCGTCCACTTTGTTTCAAGACCAATTTTAAGGCCCGTACCAATTCGGTACTGCTTTTAGAGGTCAAAGGCACGACCCAAGCAAATTTGGAAAACACGTCGATGACACTAAACAAATATTTGTGACCACGATTGTAAGTGGCTCAATGAGAGACGTCAGCTAAATCGGCTTGCCATTGATGATCGATCCCTTCCACTTGAGTGGTACTTCTAGAAAATTTAAGTCGAATGGGTTTGTGTAACGTGTACGTCGATTGTTCTTGTAACCATCGTCGTACTTCAGGCAAACGTACACTTTTCAATTTACTTTTAGCAGCTCGATATAATTTTTGAACTCCTCCGTAACCAGCAGCATGGCCAGGATTGTAATAAAGGCTAGCTAACAGTTTCTCCATGATGATTTCCTCAAGAATAAGTTAACCAAGTCCCAATACTCTTTTCTTCGTGAGGTATCTTTTTGGATTGTTGTTTACGTGTCCGACGTGCTACTGGGGTAAAGGTAGTTTGAACAGGGGTCATCGGTTCTGTTTTGACTTCTTTCTTCACTTCTTTCTTTTTCTCTTCTGAGGGTAAAGGGGTAGGCATCTTCTTTTTCATCCAATCCGGTGTGGCTAACTTTTTTATTTTTTTAAGAGGTGGAGTTAGTAAAAACTCTTCTTCTTCTTCTTCTTCTTCTTTGACGGTCATCCCTGTACCGGTGTCTGTTTTAGTGGTGACTTTAGGTTCGCTTTTCATTAGGGCCTTAAAATCTCTCAGAGTGGGTGAAGCTGTTTCGTCGACTGCTTTTTGGCGAAAGAGTTGTAGACGTTGTAAAAGTTGACCGTACCGTTGCGATTTTTCTGTTTCGGACACATCGCTGCGTTCCATCAGGGATTGTATTTCTTGTTGTAACTGAGACATTTCGTTGAGATTAGGATTGGGTGGTAAATGAGGTATCCGTTGTTCGTTCCAACGATGAAATTCCATCCATCGTTTGTAAGGTACTAAAGTCAGTTTTCGTCCTTCCATTTCATCCAAAGGTACCAAAAAGGTGTGGTCTTTTCAGAGAAGGGTGGTCCTTTTTATCTTCTTTTTTTTTTTTGGGGGGGGGGGTTATCGCATGACCCCTCCTAAAAGTGGTCCAGCAATCGTTCCTAACAAAGGAGCGGCTATTTTTAACAACGGACCTATCAACATAGGTAGAAATCCTCCTCGTTGTACCAACATTTTTTTCTTTTGTTGAAGAGGTATTTTCTTTTTTACCATTTGACGAAGAACGTTCCGATGTTTCCCTAATTTTTGTTTCTGTATCTTGGACAAAGGTACCGTTCCTTTCAACACGTTCAAACAACATTCACACACGGTATCGATGATTTCTTTAGGAGCTGTTTGAATGAGTTGTTTTCGCATGGGAGGATTGGATTTGGTCAAGACAGACAAGACATCCCAATGTTTGGCCAGACGAGGGGGAAGTCGTCCTTTTTTGGTGGTTTTACTTTTCTTCTTTTTTTGGTGGTGTGCACTTTTGGGAGCCATCTTTAGAGGTGAGGACTAAGTCTGAAGTCTTTTGCATTTCACCCTTCTATTTTATACTGGAATACGTCTCCACTGATTGTCTGCACGACGTACCAACTTCACGACAGGTCTCACTCGACGTTGAGGTGTTTTCAATGGACTAAATCGTCTCAATTCATCTTTGGATAAATCCACTAAACTTTGTAAGATGCCAGTTCTTTCTTGGACTTTGGTTTTAGGGGATGGTACTTTGTTGGTAGCTGCTGCCATGGCTAAATCAGCTGAAGTCGACGGTCCCGACGGGGTGACTTTCGAAATAGGTTTCCATTTTTGCATCAAATTAGGAAACACGGATCTTAAGTCTGGTTTGACAGGCATCATGGTAAAAGAGGGTGAAGAAGAAGACAAAGAGGAAGAGGATGATGTGGACGCAAAAGGAGACCTCGTCATCATTGGGGACTGTGATGGTGATGGTAAGGGTGGTGGTGGTGTTTTGCGGGTGTACGTTTGCGTCCTGGCTGCAGTACCTCTTTTACGTCGGGTGTTAGTGGTGGTGGTGGTAGGTGTGGTTTTCTTCTTCTTCTGGGCACGACTTTTCTTTTTCTGAGGGCTGCCTTTCTTCTTTTTTTGGGGGCTGGTTTTTTTCTTTGGACTTTTCTTCTTTTTAGGAGTTTTTTTGGGTTTTTGGCTTGGGCATCATTAGGATCCCATTTCAAAAGGGAACGAATCATAACCCCTCCTAAAGAACCACTTCCACCAGGAGTTAAAATGATTTGCTTTTTAGTCCGTGAATCGATTCTAGGATCAGCCAGTTGTGACAATGCCGCTTTATGTTTTTGAAAAAAACGTTGAGTTTGATGAGGGATGTGAATGATGCCTTGCAGAAATTGACGTGCTGTCAAAGTAAACCATCGTAACACTTCTTTAAGACTCGCTTCTAACAAATGAGCACGGACTTGTGCATTTTTTTCACGACTGATGCCATACAAGGCACGAATCAATTTAGCCGAAGGATGAGATTGAAAGGAAGCCATCTCTCAAAAGAGTGTGAGATAGAAATGACGTAGTAGGTTGTTTTTATAGTTTTTTTTAAAATGGGCTGAAGGGGACGTGTAAATGACAGGACCACCTTCTTGACTCCAAGGGTGAAACAATTGGGCACGAAATCTCAAATAGTCAGGAGTGGTAGGTTTTAAGTCAATGAGTAAATATTCGTGAGGGGTTTGAGTGGCATCGTCGTACGCATAATTGAGCCAAGGAGCCCCTAACTGTTTGGCTAACACTTGTACTTGAGATTTGTCTCTGGGGCTTTTAAACAAGACCACGTAATGAGCATTCAAACTGATGGTTCGATGGGCTTTACTTTGTTGAAATAAATTTTGAGTAATGTAGACAATACTAGCATTACAATGGTGTCCTTTTCGTGTAAACCAAAGTTTAATTTCTTCTTCGTCTTCTCCTAACATGTCATCAAAAATAACTAAATGAGTTTGTCTCACGTCAGACACGATTCCATCGTCTTCGTGAGGAATACCATCCACAAATGAAATGGTTTCTCCTTGACTTTCTTTCAATAACGTGTAAGACGGTTGCCACTCTTTCTAACACCACACGATACGTTGAGGTGGATGATCAAACAAATCAGTTTTGTGTTCGATCAATCGTTTGACAAATTCGGTTTTACCTGAACCACTCGGTCCAGCAATCAACATGTTAAATGGATGGCGCAGATACAAAGCGTTCCAACTTTGACGATCTAACTTTTCGTCAATCACTTTAACCACAGAAGCAGAAGAGGCAGACGAGGCAGAAGAGGATGATGTAGCCATGATTGAGGTAAGAAGATTTTTGAGAAGAAGACAAAAGACCCAAGGCATTTTATACATTTTCATACACGTTTATTTAAAAAAAAAAAAAACAAACAACCAACAAAAAACATATTTTACAAGTCATTAACATAACGAGTGATAAAATAGCAAAGTAAAATCATCAGGTACACAATTAAGGCTCCTACTGAAACAATCAAACTGTCATATAAACACGTCAATGAACAACAATATTTTCGTGTCCTAGTAATGAAAGACACAGACACTATGTTTTGGGGTGGTGGTAGTATTCTTCTAGTCGTCTTTTGTTTTTTTGAATCCTCTGACGACGGCGGTGGTAAAGTAGGGTGGTGTTCCTCAAGAGGTATTTGAACCACAGCAGTGGTGTCAGGTTCTTCTTCTTTCAGGCTTTCATATTG
The DNA here is from genome assembly GCA_029931535.1 of Margaritifera margaritifera. Taxonomy (NCBI): domain Eukaryota; kingdom Metazoa; phylum Mollusca; class Bivalvia; order Unionida; family Margaritiferidae; genus Margaritifera; species Margaritifera margaritifera. The sequence continues at coordinate 1,666,095 of JAQPZY010001457.1, read as the reverse complement.
AGGTTCCCATTTTTTCACTTTTAGACTCTTATGGACATGTGGCCAAATCTTTGCTGAACTGGGCCACTTCTTGTAACCAAAATTGGAAGCCAAGGTCTCTCCAAGGCCGTACATCTTTCCAACTGAAAAGTTGTTGGTGTAACTCACTAGCAAAACACACTTCTTGAAATGTTTTATAAACAGATAAAGTGTGACGAATGTCTTCTTCACATGGAGGTTCCTCACTAATGTTCATCACCACTCTCAACGCTATAAGTACAATTTGTCTTTCGTGTACTGATAAAATCAAGTTTTTATAGTCTTCTTCTTCTACTAAGACCAAAGAAGAACACAGGGTCATATTGTTTTTTGGAACTCAACAATTGAGTCCAAAACAACCACGGATCCTCCAAAAGAATCCAAGGCAAACACTTGTCCTCAAAAATACTCCACAATGAATGTCCTGGAAAACGAAATCCATGATGAGCAGTCACTAAGACACACACCACATAACGTCCAAAATTCAATGGAAACAGTTCTTGTATCACTTTTTTATAATCCTCTAAGGTCTGAACATGATCTGTGATTTCCTTCCACGGAATCCGTTTCAGAAGTGGCGTGTAGAGTTCAGGCATACCCACTCTTTTATAGCCAGGCTACCCAATAGACACTTGGCGTGTACCGATAAAACATCAAGGCTCATGTTTGACTTTCCTTCCACGGAATCCGTTTCACGAGTGACGTGAAAGGTACAGACGTGCCGACTCTTTATAGGGGTCGATGGCCAAGGTAGGTATCTTGGGTGGCATGTTTTTATAGCCAGGCTCCCAAGGTTGGTACCTTTTGAGACAGTCTCCTTCAGGATAGTAGTAGCGATAGACGTTTCCCATGACCATTCTTCTATGCCCTTGAAAGAGGGTATAGTGTAAAAATCGAGAAATGACTTTGAGTTTACGTTTCACTTGGATTTTGACAAACTCTTGGTAAATCTTTTCGCGCACATTCAAAGGCATGCCACAAATGTACTTGGGTAAAGTTTCCGACTTGGAAAGAAGCAACTCTCTGTTGTATTCTTCACGATACTGGTGATAGTCGTTGTTCAGAATAAAATTTCTGATGCGACGAAAGTAGCCATAGCATTGAAATCGAGGAATCACTTGAAGTTTACGTTTCACTTGAATCTGAACCAACTCATCGTAAATCCGTTTTCGTAACTTCAAAGGTAATCCACCAATGCGATCTTCTAAGGTAGGAAGTATATACTGAAAAATATGTTCTCGCAACTCCAAAGGTAAACCAGTAATGTATTCTTCTAAAGAAGTATTCTCCTTCTCCGCCATGGAATTTTTTTTACTTCTTCTTTTGTTTAGCATCTGGCTCATCGTACCCGTACTGTTCTAAAGCCACTAAAGGTAAGAAGTGACAGTGCGGAGACCATCTGGCATGTCAATGTAAGCTGAGTCGGTAGGCTCCCAATGGTGAAGTTTCACACCACAACTGAAACATTGAACTTTATCTCCTTCTCCCGTGTATTTAAATCCAGATCTAGCTAAACCTTCCGGTTTAGGTCCTTCTAGAAATTTTGGCCACTTGTCTTTGAATGACTCGAGTCGACTTTCATACTTGGAATAACCAAGTAAACTCACAGGTATTCTGACATGCGAATATGGACCCACATTGACCTTGTTGTCATTAACGTCAATACCAGTTCCTTTAGTATTTCACTGAAGCAAAAAGGTCGTACTGCCTCTTTAGAGGGTGACCGATGAGTGAGACTTCCAGAGGGTCCTGAATCCAAGATGTTACAAAGTAAGGAATCCTTTTGAACGTGTGAATCGGGAATACCAAACCGTACAGAATCCGTTTCATTGCATGGTTCTGCATCACACTCCAAGTCGTGGTGACTCATCTTTTTTTCTTTCTTGCTTCTTGGTTAACGTTGAAAGTGAGAATGAAGGGTTAGGCTTGGAAGGGGTTCCTTTTTTATACCTGTCGACTGTACCATCCGAAAAGTATTGTAATGTGATCCGTGGAAACGCTAAAGAAAGGTAAGCACAGTTTGGTGACCATCTGGTATGTTCCAGGAGAGCTGATTTCTTACAATCCATACGAATAGTGACACCACAACTAAAACACTGAACTTGTGTTCCCTGTCCAAAGTAAACAAAGCCTGCTCTGGATAAAGCGTAGGAAGTAGGTAATCCATTGTTCCTAAGTTTTTTTGTGCTCCATCGATGAGGACAATAACAATAGTCAGGCATGTGTTTAGGCCAATTTTTGAACGTCTTCAAGCGACTGTCACACTCACCATAGTCAGGCAAAGCCCATGTTGAAGACATCTTTTTCTGTTTTTTCAAGAGGAGGGTTTCCTTTTTTTATACTTCTCCAAATGGGCGTGTCCGTAAGGTAAAGTCGTGTGATCTGGAAGTCTCACTCGTTTTTGGTACACGATGCGATACACTTTTTGAACAGGTCGAGTCACGATTTGATGATTAGGTAGTCGTACAATCTTGTGAGGTTCTAACGTGGCTACTTGAAAATCTTTCACTTGTCCAGACAGTAAAGCATTTTTTAAAACCTCAAAGTTCACGACTTGGTTAGTTCGATAGTTGAGAGTCAACGCTTTGACTTTACAGGAGGTGTGAAGTTGGCCTTGTGGGTCTCGGTATCGGTACCCATAATGTTTTGGGCCGCCGCTGGCAAAACTCAAAATGATATCTTGAGGGTGCTCGTCTGTCCAGGCTCCTAAACGATCTCCTTGAATGGTAGGGTGGGGGCAACCGGGGCGATGAATGTAAATGCAACTGTCAGTATCAAAGTACAGGACACGATCTCCTAAGACTTCTAACGCTTCGTCATACAATTTCAAACGAGCATGAGCAGTCACGTAGGCGGCAATGACTACGTTACTAAACTTGTCAGGTTTGACAAACTTGGGTTCTTCTTCGAAATTGACAATGATCAAATCCTCACGGATGATTTCGACGTGCTTGACTAGAATACTTTTGTCGTCCACCAGTTTAAAGTAACGATAAGGGTCGTCCACGTATTCCGTTTTGGGTAAGATCGTTCGTTGAGCCATTTTTCCCCACAAGCAATTGAGCGTCACTTTCGCAAACGATCTTTTTCCTTCATTTTTTTTCCACCTCTTCTAAAGTGATGCCTTCGATGTCACGGTATTCTTCTTTAAATCGTTCTTGGTCTTCGGGAGTTTGACACCACGAAGGATAACCACTAGCTTCTTGTTTCAGTTTGAGAAATTGGTTCACGTACCCCGAGAAAATGCCTGGATGATGGGTGGCGTCGTCTTTTTGGTATTGGGCTGTAGTTGGAAAGTGCCAGATTTCATACACGTTCAATAAACGGTATCCACGATCCACAGCCCGAAACAATTCGGCACTGACCCACGTTCCTATCAACGACCGTTCTTCCTCCGTGTGGTAACATGGATGATCTTGGTTGCACGTTTCGGCACACGTCCGACATAAAGGAAACATCAGTTTTCCTTGACAATGGTAAGGTAAGATGGGATGAAACAAGTTTGTCGGAGGTAAGACCTACATTTGATTAATCCTTCGTATTGACGAATGTGTTCCACGTCAATGTGTTCTGTCAAAATTTCAGGGTGTCCGGTGGGAAAACGAGCATATTTGCACACCCAAGGATACAAAGAACACACGTCAATGTATTTGATTTCTTCTCCTTGGGATTCATTCACGTCGTACAGTAAACGAGTGGCATTGGTTCGTCCTCCAAATAAACTGTGGCGCAGATCTAAAGGTTCGATGTCGGCTGCGTCGTAACTTTGAGTAATGGTCTTAAATTCAGGATCGGTTTTCAAACGTCGATCGTACTCGTGCTCCCACATTTCTATCACTTCGTATCCTTGACTTTCTAACTGGAGTCGTAGTTGGCAAGTCTGTTCGTATAACTGATTCATGTTAGAATCTGAATAAGGGCTTTTCATGTCTCGGTCAGGATAACAGGTAGGGCATCCGTGAAACAAACAACCCTGAAACTCGTACACGGTGTGCGGGTTTTCTAAATCCCAACCATCCACGGAATAACCTCCAATCTTTTTTTCTCCTCCTCCGTTTCTAGCATATTGTATCCATTTGTCTTCTTTTTGACACAAGTAATGAAGCCAACGTAAAGCTTTGACCGAATATTGACGACTAGCAAAGAGACCTGTGTTGGAGTCGATGATGGCCAGTTGGTTCTCAGGCATGAAATTTTGTCTGTAGACTAAGGAACAGGCTTTAGGTAAGGTGGCTGCATCTTTCAAAGGATCGACCTCCCCATGATCGAGAAATAACTCTCGAAATTTTCTACAACAACGTCTTAAAATATCTACATCCGATCGACAATATTTGAGCATCTCTTCTTGAAAGTCAAAGGGATCGTTCTGGTGAGAGCGGTACCGAGCGTGAAAAGCTTCTCGCTGTTCGGGTCGCATTCCATCGGGGTCGTAATCATGAAGGTCAGGCAAATGAGGTAGGACAGCTTGTTGATTAGCTTCCGTGTTAAAGAAGTGAGGAAAGTAGCCTTTAGCCATTTCTGTCATGCCAAACGTTTTTGGCATGCGACTCAAAGGCATGGCCAAATAACTCATTGAATCTTTAAACTGGACTTGTCCTACTTTCATGTAGATGAGCTTTTTTCCGTTCATGGTACTACAGGACGTTCGGTTCCATGGTTCAAATAATAATGGAGTAAAAACTGTCCATCGTATCCCGAAAAATTGTGAGCTATGACGGTGGCATACCGATGACAATCTCCGTAACGTTGAATGTCTTCTTCGCTCCAACTGTCGTGGGTGGTAGGGTCTAAAACCCATTCAGCAAACTCAGACAAAGTGTTCACTCCACGAAAGATTTTTTCACGTCCTCCTGGAATCCGACTACAATGAGGACAGTGAAAATGAATCGATTCTTGAATGCACTGATCACAAGCCCTATGTGCTACACAGAAATTTGGAATGTGAATGCCTGTTTCTTGCATGCATTCAAAATCAAAAAAGATGAAATCTACTTGTTTCTTGTTTTTCTTTATTTCTTTCTTCTCTGTCTTGTCAAACTTTTGAATAAAACATCGATGATCAAAATCGACGATCTGATGACAAATAGAACATTTTTTTTTCCCCAGCACAAACGTGTCTCTTTGAGTTGTTGGTACGAATGAGCTGTCCACACGAAGAGCACGATTGCAATAAGTCGCAAGCACATTTTTGTTGGTGACCTTGGGTCTTGCGATGTTGTTGGTAGCAAGAAGGACTCACAAATCTGCGTCGACAGGTTTCACAATAAATGTGATTTTGTTGCGGTTCAGGAAGGCATGGTGGGTCGGCTAAACAGCCCCGACATCTCTGACCACAATGGAGGTGTTTCTCTCGACTATTAAACCCATGATTACATTTCTCAAAATAGTAAGAGTATCCCAAAAATCCGGTAATACTAGTAATGGTATCACAATGTTCTTGATGGTGATAAAGATGAATGTATTTTCCCTCAGGAAAATCGGGACCTCGAAACAGTAGAGCACTTCTTGAGGGTGAACTTTCAACGTATAGTGAGGAGCCAAAATATCTTGAAGTTGCTGCATTTGAGAAATGCCACACACGGTCTCTTTAGGGATCCCCGCTTGTTTCAACAAGAGTTCTGCTTCTTTTCGTTGTTGGGGTCTTTGCGATGTTCGAATATTATTCCAGGCTTTTTTCCATTCTTTACTCTCGTTCTTGTTAGCATAGGTACGGCCCACCACGATAGCACGGGCTAAGCACATTTTGTCTTGAGTATTGTTAATTTGGACGACACTATGTTTGGTAGTACGAAGATCGTCCACCAATAACGGTTTTCTGCTTCGTCCACTTCCTCGAGGTGGAGCAACGTGTGTCATGTAGAGGGTCGCCTTTCCATCGGTGATGGTAAACTTGTCATTGGAATGTTGTACATGTTCTATTTTGGACATGACTTTGTCTGGCGTTAATTCTGCCGGGGTGCTAAACTCAATCCAAACGGGACTCTTCAAGTTGTCATGATGGATGGCCAGTCTCAAGCGATCCTCTTCTTTGGCTCCACATTGCCGTTTCAAGTTGATTAAGACAGATTCCCACAAATCGCTAATGAACCCCGCCGCTTTCTCGGGAGGTACTTTGGACTTGAAGTCTTTGAAGTGTACTGTGTGAGTGTACGCCGTGGTCCTAAATTTTCGAGAGGTAATTTTTTGAGTCTCTCGAATCCGATAGTAATTTTCAGGAGCCACGGTAGGACTTTCTTGGTCAGGGGTTCTGGTGTTGGTGGTTTTTGTTTTGGGTGGCTTGGAAGGTGGCAAGGTTTCAGGTTCACTCATCTCGTCTTCGAAGTCACTGACATGGACTTGAGCTAGCAGTTCCTCTAAGGGTGTTTCAGGGGGCACGGAATACCTTCGTCGTCGTGGCCTCTTGGTTTGTTCTTGTTCTTCTTCAGGTTTCTCATGGTTTGGGCGTGATCTTTTCATCTTGAACTTTACTTTGAAACTGATTCAGTTTTTTTCACCCAGGTACCTTTATATAGAGAGAGAAGAGTATATAAAGAGAAAGCTTCTTACCTTCAGAATCAGTCTTTGGTGATTGAACTTTCAAGCTGTAAAGATGGAAGAGTCAAAAAGACAGATTGCTTTTTTCGTGACAGATTTGCAGACAGTCATTCGAAAGTATACTACTAGCAGTAAGAGTAAGGACTACTCCTCCTCTGTCTCTAGAGATAAAAGTGAAGATACTTGTTATATCTGTCAAGAGAAAGGACATTGGGCACATGAATGCCCACAACGTCAACAGCAAAAGAGAGACAAAACAAAAGATACCTGTTATCATTGTAAAGGACCAGGACATTGGTCTTCGGAATGCCCTCAGAAAGAACAAGAAGAAGAGGAGAGGGAGGAAGCCGATTCAACAACAAACCTAGAAGAAGAAGAAGAACATATCATCAAGAAAAGTAAGAAGAGAGTAAGAAGAATGGAAGACAGTGAGAATGAAGAAGAAAAAATGGAAGACATGATTCCTGTGACGATCAGGATTCCTATGAAGAAGAAATTCAAGAAACACCATCTCACTAGCACTGGAAGGTTTAGAAGAATGTTGTTTAGCCCGTGATGGTCTTTTTCGTTTAGGTGGTTAATGAGTTAAAGAATACTTATAGACATTGGTCATCCATTTTAACTCATATAATATCTCTTCTAACAGACTTACAGTTTTTTCTTCAAGACTGATGCCTTCCTTTACTGTTTCCTTCTTCTCCTCCTCTTGTAACTGCTGCTGCTGCTGCTGTCTGATTTCTTCCTCACTTTGTTTTCTTCTCTCTTCTTCTTCTTTCTGCTGTTGTTGAAGAAGAAAAAACATTTCTTCCTCTTCTCGTTGCTTTTTTACAAAATTTTCCATCTCTTCCATTTGCCTTTTTTAAAATTCATCCACCATTGGTACAGTAGTAGCAGTATTCTCAAAATCTTGATTTAGTAAATCTAAATCAAAGTCTTCCGGCCGGAAGTTCAATAATGCAGCAGCATTAATCATTGAAGGCTCACTCCAATACATTGTACTACTTGTCTTTCCAGTCTCTATGAAGGCTGTCGAAAAAAGTAATAAATCCTACGAACGCTACGATACCTTTATACCCGAGATGACGTCACACCCCCGCTCTCTTCCCATTGGAAGAAAACCCGACCCACTTGTAACGCCCATTTGGATTGGTAGTTGATTTCGATCCATTTCAATCCTATCGTAAGGTATATATACTACCGCTGGTTTCATAAAGCTTCACCGGTTTTCTCCAAGACCACTCAAAAAGACTAAAAATCATGTGGGTTAGCGTGAAAGCATCGAACATTGTCTCGGGAATGCTGTTTAATCCAGCATTCCCCATGTATGTAAAAGCCTCATGGGCTACCACCAAACTAACAGAATCCACCGAATGGAAAAGTCGCATCTACATCGAACGTCAAGGATGTTTGAAGAGAGTCCTTTTCTTCGGACCAGAAATTAGAAGAAGTAGAAGAAAAAGAAGACCTAGCCAAAGATGTACATGCTAAAACTCACCAAAACAAAACAACCCAAAGGCCCTTCTTAGGGCCACCTATTTTTCAAGAAAAGATTAATTTTTCCAATGATTGCCTATATGTGTGTGTGTTTTTATATATGTTGTTTGTATATTTTTTTGTTTTTTGTGATAGTATACCCAAACAAAAAAAACCTTCTCCCCTTGTATGTTGTGTGTGGTGTGATTGATATAGAAAAAGGATAGTGTGGTGTGTGTTTTTTGGAAAAAAAGGGGGATGTTTTCCATCACGTCCGCGGTTCTCAAATATAAAAGCGGTACCTTCCACAGTGACGCCATTCACACTTCACACTGAAGAATGAATACTGTAGACCTCTTGCAGGAAGCTTGGGATAGGATGGTGGATGTGGAGTCGTTAATGGAAAGGTTGGAGTATTGGTGGAGATATCCTGCCACCAAACCATTTGTCACCAGCCAACTAGCGGCTCTCATTTTAGCGAGGAGGTTGGTGAATGATGTTTTGGTGGAGGAAAGACTAAAAACTTCTTCTTCTTGTGCTCCTTGTCGTGTGGGTTTTATCAAAAAATCCCTTGACTTACTAGATGAAGTGAAATACTTCCTTCACCTTGTTCAACAAGATGAATGGTCGTATCCACCCACTAGTTGTGTCAGGCGTGAAGAGATAAATCTTCACACGACAACCCTATTGTTAAAGAAAGCTTTAGAGCAAGAAGTAGCCCACATTAAAATCTTGTGGGCTCTTGAAAGAAAGAAGAAAGAAGAAGCCAGGAAAGAAATGGAATTTCAACGGCTGAATTTAAATTGGATAAAAATCCAAGATAAATTCCGACGGATGAAACATCCTGACTGGCTACCAGATTCACCAACACTTCAAACCAAGAAAAAAAGATCCACCACCTTCCTAAGCTTCTTTACCAAATGTTGGAGGAAATAAATAATTCCTCCTCCAACGGTCCTTCTAAGGACCACCCTTTTTCAAGAAAGATTAATTCTATTCCCTCCCTCCCACACCCACCCCACCCACACTCCCGCCACGTTTAAAAACTCCCGTACGTAGCCAGACTGCCCCCCATGTTAAACTCCCGTACGTAGCCAGAGTGCCCCCGCCATGTTAAACTCCCGTACGTAGCCCAAGTGCCCCCGCCATGTTAAACTCACGTACGTAGCTGTAGTGCCCCCCAAAAAATTTTGTAGCTATTTACCCCCCCCCCTCTACTACTTTTGCATGATCTTTTGCATTTTGTTTTAGTTGAATTGTTCAATTTACATTTTCCACGACAAAACAATTGTATAACACTATATTTCTCTTCCTGTAATTAAAGCATATAATTTTTGCTTGATCTGCCAGCCTAAGCAATAAGCATGCGTTGGTGTATCCTTGAGAAAACACTTAGCTCCAGTTTTTTTGGAATGATATGGCCAAATAAAGTGCTGAATGTGCTGTGAAAAAAACAATCAACCAACCAACACAGTAAGACTTCGCTATCAATCTCAATCTATCATACCTTATCGCGCCGATTCATACAGTTAATTTGCCTGATTGTCGCTTGTGTCTCTAATTACCCAACCTTATTTCCAAATTTGTGTTCGAAAATGACAAGGCACAGAGACAGTTGCTTCATCACAACAGCCCAGCAACAGATCAATCAGCTATTTTCGATAAATGCATCGCGTCCAACGTAATAATTATTTTCTCTCACTTGAACATATTTGGGATCAGCCTACGCATAATTTTAGAGTATTGCAATTTTCTTTTGTTTTAAGTTTCTTAACCTATTATAAAACATAAACTCCTGATATATTTTATCTACTATGTTATTCATAATAGCGATACCTAGAACCTACACCGAGCATACCAACATTTTCGATGAACTTTTCATACATCAGAAAGAGACTGCATATACAACTTTTCTCCACCAATGCATCTCACTGTATGTGAGACTCTAACTTGTCCTTCATACAGTCAGTTTGTCCCGTGGGCGCTGATGGTTTAAATGTATCAACTTTATTTTACAAATCATCTACTAATCTGTGTTGTAAAATGTTAGGGCATGAAGAAAATTATCCAATCACTACTGGAACACAACCCATCCCGTCTGCAATTTCGGATGATTAAGTGCGTGTACGATAATAATTTGTTCTTGCGTTTGAATTAATATAAATGCAAACTTGTCGACGTTGGGTAAACGTTTAAGACTACCTGGCTCCATTAATTTTTGTCTGCTGGCTCCTTAACATTTTCTATGCATTTTATTTAAAACAAAGTTACATTTTTTTTTATAAGAATCACAACATTATCAGTGAAAGCTTCGTATTTCAGAGAAGCTGCAGTGTCAACTTTAGTCTAACGTAGGCATATACTATATGTAAATGTCAAAAAGTTTGCGGAGGCGCGGTGGCTCAATGGTTAGCGTGGTGAACTCATGACCGAAAGGATGAGGGTTTGAATCCTACTATCGGATCAGCCTGGGTCGCCTACCGTGGTGTGTCCTTTGGCAAGGCACTTTACTTCTATTGCCTTGGCACTAAATAACCGTAAAACACCAATCAACAACAACAACAAAAAGTTTGCATATGGGCAAAAATTATTTTGAGATCGTATTGTCCAAACTACTTGACATTAATTTTATCATGACTCTAGAAGACTGGGCTAAAAAGGACAAGGTATTAATGCAGTGGCGTAACTTTAAATTTCGCCCCCCCCCCTTGAGATTTTTCCCCTCCCCCACCCCCAATTGCAGGGGCCGCTGGGGCGGTAATGACGCCACTGTATCAATTCAATAAATAGAATTTCACGATTAAAAATTATTTACTGTCTGATTGGCACAATCATGTGCACGCTTAATCTTTCAGTACTGTGAATTCCCTATTTTTCTTGGGGTACCTATTTTCGTTGATGTTTTGGTTGCGACTGGAATGAATCAAGTGTACCTGAACGCAACTGAACCATAGATTATTTCAAATTCTGCAGGAATGTGTTACTGATTTAGAATAAACACCACCAAATCAAATTTAACAGATCAGATTAAAGAAAAAGGAGAAAAGAATATAAAGAATATCCAAGTGCATTACGATGTGAAGAAGAAAGCAAGAAAGTAATGTAAGAAAAGAAAAAAAAAATATATATATATATATATATATATAGAGAGAGAGAGAGAGAGAGAGAGAGAGAGAGAGAGAGAGAGAGAGAGAGAGAGAGAGAGAGAAGAACAAATCAGGTGATAGTTAATCAATTCTGGAGTACACAACTGCATTCAGTTTATTCTAGACTGAATAAGTAACTGTTTCAATCAAATATCTAACACATAGAAAGTGAAATCAATAATGTAAGTAATATCAACAAGCAATTTATTTCCCTGTAATACAGAGAGGATATTGAAACGAGTGAATAACGGATATATTTCATCGAGTGGGTGAAAAACTCAGTATTTTCACGACTGGCGAAGCCAAGCAAATATTCTTTTTATTTTATGCTCAAGCGTGTTGTCTAGCAATTTGTATAACACACTGAAGTAGCTGATTTCTTACTGCATCCCGCGGGATAATGTCAGCGGTTTATCGTTTATGTTCTGCTCTGTTTTGTGTATATTTGCACATAAAATATCAGTAGATATCAGTAGTTACATAATGCTCCTTCCCAATTCAAGGTAAAACAGCAGATAAAAAGAAAATGAAAAAAAAATTGTCTCTTGCTGGATTTGAACCCAGTTCGCCTGGCTGCGAGGCGGTCAGCTTAACCTCTACACCATCTTAACCTCTACACAAGAAGACACACTATTAAGTTCCTGTAACCACACGCCAGCGCTGGTGTCTATAATCACTCAACCCTATTTCCAAATTTGTGTTCGAGTACTCCATTTTCCCATGTGCAGTCGGACTGTGGAATACACTGGCCTAATCCCTTGTGCAGATCGACTCCCTAGAGGCGTTCCGCCAAGGCCTCGTTAACTGTCCTCTGATACAAATACCATGCCTGTTTTTAAATCCACTTGTAAATTGTACAAAATCAGCTTTGTATACTGTATAATGTGTCAAATGAGCAGCCCGTGCATCACACGTGTTGCAGATTTTACCTCAGTGCGGTCATACTCATTCATGATGGAGGTACTCAGTGAAGAAGAAGATAATGTATTTTTCCACATGACGCCATCACTTTAATTGATTTCACATTTATTAAAATATTATTATATACCCAGTTCGTGACTTCCTATGCAAATGATCCAGTCAATTTTCCACTTATTGGTTGTAGTCAAGCACTTATTGGATGATGTTAAACAGATGTAAGACCCAATAAGTTTGTTGCTACGTAACTTGACGTCACAGCGTGTCTATCATGATACAACAGTAGGTAAAATCAGGTCACGTCGTACAATGTATTTATGTGCGATTCAGTACTTAAAAAAAAATTAGAACAATATTTCTCTTCAAACATATTTTATTCACTTTAATTTTGACAAATGCAATTAAAATACATTTTATTATTTCATAAATGGGGTACATGATAAATAAATAATAGTGTTTGTACTGTTGGATATTATTATGTCGCCAGCTCGCCCCGTTGTACTTTTGACTTGCCCGCAATATCCAACAGTAAAAACGCTATAATATCGATACTTATATCATGTAATGACGTGAAAAATAACATCACGACGTCATTTCATGAAAAGGCGATAAGTTCGAAGTATTAAAATATATATTAATGTAATTTCACTAATTTGCAACTGAAGTGAATAAAATGTGTGCGCTTTGTCATTTGATCAATAGAATGTTCCATTTGTTCTCGTTCTGCATGAATTTATGAAACTCCCTAAATAATATCGATTTCTTATTTTCACTTTTTTTAAATTTATGTTTTTTGCTCGGCAAGGCTAACAAAAGATAAAACTGATTAAACTCGTTTCATAAATTTTATTTGAATGAACACTCTTATAAAATTCTCTATAAAATATTCGTATACTTTTTGAGATGTCTTATCAGATGGTCGTTGCCTAATGCAAAAAAACTTTGATATATTCAATTAAAGGTTTGTTTTCATAAGCGTGTACATGTTTATGGAGTACATACTATCAATATTGCATGTTTATCAAAAGTTATACGTTACACTTTACAAAAGATACTCTTAAAACTAATTTCACTAATTTGCAACTGAAGTGAATAAAATCTGCAACAAATGCTGGAGAGGAGAAATAATAATCCATTTTTTTATTTTAAATGTTTCATAAGCAAATTTAGATAATGAACATATTGTTTTCTTGTAACTAGAAGTTAGTAATTGAAATCACTTATATTTGAATGATTTGATCTAGAAGTACGTTTTAATTAAGCTTACACATAAGTTAGTATATACTAGACACACTACAAGAAAGTGATCATCTTATAAAATGTCATGGGTATCACGTTGCATACAGTATCTTTCACTTCTATAGCTTTCTATTGTTTCCATATCTCCCAGTTTCATTTATTAAATTATGAGAAGACACTAGGAGTTTTGTCCAAGCTATTCTATGTTTAATGTTACACAAGAATTTGAATTAATTTTCAAGGCAGAACTCAGTTATTATATGTCAATATAGAGACAGATTCTCAGAACTTTTATTGTTCCAGTCTGATAGAAAGGCATCTGTAACCCCGTTCCAGTCTGATAGAAAGGCATCTGTAACCCCGTTCCAGTCTGATAGAAAGACATCTGGAACCCCTTTCCAGTCTGATAGAAAGGCATCTGTAACCCCTTTCCAGTCTGATAGAAAGGCATCTGTAACCCCTTTCCAGTCTGATAGAAAGGCATCTGTAACCCCTTTCCAGTCTGATAGAAAGGCATCTGTAACCCCTTGTTTACAAATTGGAATAAACTTGGATCAATTTACAGAATCGGGGAAACATCCAAACTGCATCAAATCCAAGTATGTTTTAAAGTATCTTTTAGGAGTGTAACCCAGGTAATATTATTATTTGATTCACGTTGAATAAATGACTGCCTATATGCATATATTTACACATTTTTTATTTCTAAACCAATACATAGCTAATTTAATTAACCTTAAGTATTTAAGTGGGATTCTTCCAAGTTCAACATTTACACCGATGTCAGAAGTACATACTTTTATATTTAACACATATTTTAACAACTTTAGGTACACGTTCAACGACGTGAGCCTGGTGATACCTCTGCTGCATAATGGAAGAAAATAGTGAGTTACGTCCCTTATATCAGGTAGGTGACTCAGCGCTCATAGTGGTCTCTACACTAAAACCCAGGCTATGTATGCAGTACATGTATCGCAGCTTTTAGTCTGCTTTCTTTCACGATAAACATGTCATCAAAATATAGCTCTATTTCACTTAAAGAACTAAAATCTGAATTATGGCGAAGGATTGCAATAATTCCATGATGCAAAACGAAAGGCAAAAATACGAACATTTGAGACATTTAGGCCATTTTGACCTTCAATGTATATATGACGTTTGAGTTACGTTCATTTTTTAATTATTTTTTTTCTTTCTATAGAATAATAATGCAAGCTTGTGTTAATTCAATATGCAGTCATCAGAAGAGGGATGGGGTTAACTACATTTTTGCATGAGAGGCAAATGTAACAAAATACAAGAAAATGGTAAAAGTTACTTTGGACAAAATAAAATGTTTACTTGGCATGTTTGAAAAATCATTAAACGATACAATTGTGAACCTGTACAAAGAGAAGTATTTGTGTTACTTGTTCTTATGTTCATTAGATGAACTTGACTTTGTGAAATGCGCACGCAGAGGTGAAATGCGCAAATCAGTAATATACCTTGTGGATATTGTGCTGACAAAGGAAGGACATGTAGACGAAGTCCGGTGCGAGTGTGCGTCAGGTATGGGACCACACGCCCACTGCAAACACATTTCTGCTGTTTGTATGAATACTATATGCTTTCTAAAAATGGAACAGTCTTTTTGGAGAAAACCTGCACATAGAAACTCCTGACATTTCGCCGTACAAAAAAATGTACAGTTTCTCATATATGCCCGGAGTAGATGAAATAACAAACATCGAATTTGATCCGAGACCAGAACGTTTAAGGAACACTGGGACAACATATACATCAAAATGTTTAAAACATTCATTATAGTTTAAGTAAAAAGTTTTCAACTTACAAATAAGCCTTATCAGTCAATGTTAGTTGAGCATTAGAGATTTTCCATTGCTCGAGAAAACAAGACCAAGGTAATTTTAAACCACAATATTATTTGTGGCTATATTTCATACTTCGTTTTGTTTTAATGGGCTACCTCTTCTAAAGATCATAACTTCAGTTTTATCAAGGTCAATATTCAGATTCCGTTTATTACAGTAATCCTCCAAGTAATATATAAGTTTTTGTAAACCCTCAATGTTTTCTGGAAATAAAACCACCGTTATACTCGCGTATAAAACGATATAAACTGCAAAATGCATAGACCCAGATCTGCCGTCGCATAATGCGCCAGCAGATCTGGGTCTATGCAGTTTGTAAGGACTAATCAGTAGAACAAACAATATTGACCCTGATCTACCGGCGCATTATGCGACGTCTGATCAGGGTCTATGTTGTTTGCATTTGGACTCGTTTTATACGCGAGTATATACGGTAAATCGTCAACAAAGACGAAAGGAAAGACAACTCGTATAATTCTATACTTACATCTCCCGTAGATTGTAAAGATGTTTCCAGATCTTCAAAAAATAACGAAAAGAGTATCAGTGATAAAACTTCACCTTGCATTAAACCTACTCCATACTCAAATAAGACACTACAAGCCCCCCGATGTGAAACCCATGATTTAACTACACGGTACATAGAGCCAAGAACAATTAACATTTTGCCATTAACACATTGTCTGAAAAACCTCCAACCACAAGCCATTTCTGTAAACACTAACGAATGCCTTTTTAAAATCAGCAAAAGCTGCGCAAAACCTTTTACCTTGACTTAAATATTTATTTATCAAACAATATGAAACAAAAATAGCGTAGCTCCGGCTCCTTTAAAATGAGGGATTTATGCAAAAACTTCAGCATTACCCTGTAGATTCGCTGTCAAGTGT